>CM038679.1:482992061-483150200 GCA_021605205.1 Aegilops longissima | reverse complement strand
GAGAAGGCCATCCATAGCACTCACACTTGTCTTGAGCATTTTAGAGTATCCACTTCAAGTTGTCTATGTACCACATAAGCATCCAAGAAGTCCATAACCGAGGACACGGCTATTCGAATAGATCATGATAACCTGCGCAGGTGTACTTCTTCACACACGCTCTCGCCACTTACCACCATGTACCGTCGTGTATCTCGGCAACCTTCAAGCGGAAGCTTTGGCGAGGTGTCGGCCACGACCGACTAACCACACAAGACTCTAGCCCAGGTTTATCGCCTATTCGGTTCCATCCGCAAGGAGATCCGGCCGGGTGTCGCTCACGGCCCCAAACGATGTGTGCAGGGTTCCCGAGCCCACCATCCGGGTGCCACTCGGTACACCAGGCCACATGTGCCTAGTCTGTCCCAAGCCCACCATGCCGGGTGCCACTTGGTAGAGAAATAGCACTACCTACAAACACCAGAAACTAGTTGCGACTCCTGGACAGAGATCAAGTTGGTTAATAAGTCGAGAGGGGCACTTAAGCATTCCATTGTGTGGTAGTAGCTAGTCATTGGACAACATACATAGAACTCAGTGCTTAAGGACGGTCCGGTGAGACAACCCACCATGTACTCCTACATGGCCTCTCACCGCTACCTTTACCAAATCGTGTTCACACACTTCACTCTCAAAGATCGTAACATATCGTAACACTCCAATTCATTCCCAATGAATCATACCCGACACAACTCTAAGCAATAGCAGGCATAGCATGGTAGGAACACAACATGGCTCAATCAACTCCTACACATGCTAGTGGGTTTCAACTATTTATCGTGGCAATGACAGTCATGCAGAGGAATGGATTCAACTACCGCAGCACAAAGTAGCAGATGAATCGTTGTTGTCCTACTGCAATAACTGAGAGCAGGAGCGAGAGAGTAGGATTGTATCGGAATGAACAAGGGGGTTTGCTTGCCTGGTAAATCAACAAGGGAGGCACTGCTTCACAAACAGGTACTCTCGAGCACTCTCCAGAGCTGGACCTATCGAGAAGGAATGGTGCCAACAATCAATACACAAGCATATGCAACAATATTATGCATGAACATGGCATGTAGATGTGATGCTGTTTGGGCTAATGCAGCTAGAGTTCATTTGGTTGAAGTCCATTTGAACCAAAGATTCAAATGCACTTCCAAAGTAAGCTCTTATATATGCCATTATAGTGTTTCACTTATACAGCAGGTATAAGTTGGTTTTTCATGCATGGAACTGGTACAGATGGATAGTTTGAATTTTTCTGATAATTTTTCATATATAAATTATTTCAATCTGAGCTACGGTTGAATTTATATGAATTTTAGAAGTTTATAACATTTTCTGGAATTCTCTGAAAAGAATAAATCCAGAAAATTGCATTCATCGTCAAGATTGAGTAAGCATGACGCCGCAAGTCAACTGCGCGACGACTGAGGTCAAACCCGACGTGTGGGGTCCACACGTCGTTGTCATAGTTAGTTAACAGAGTTAATTAGTTGCTAAGCTAATCCTAAACTAAAAAATTAGCAGGCCGGGCCCCACATGTCGGCGTCACAAGGGGGGCTTAGTTAGCGGGTTGACCGGTCAATCCCGCTTGGCGTCTAACCGCCGGGCGAGGCCGAACGCGGGCGGAGGGCTCGGGATCGTCGCTCCGGCGACCATTTGGGCGGCGGAGACCACGGGCGAGGAGCCAGCGCTCGTCCGCGTCGTCTGGAGCAAGTGGAAGAGGCGGGGACGGCCGAGCTCGCCGGAGCGGAGCTCGGGCGGCGGCCGGAGTTCGGTGGCGTGCGGGCGCAGCATTGCGGAGCATGGCAGTGGATGCGGAGGGCCTCTACGGCCTCCTGGCGTCACCAGGAACCCGGTGATGTGCGCGGGAGTGGCTGGCTCGGGCTCTGGCCACCGTGGCGCCATGGCCGGCGGCGAGGAGCTTGCGGGCGCGGTGGTTGAGCTAGCTAGATGGGGAAAACAAGCCGGGGAGGAGGGGGGAAATGAAGTAGAGCTCACGGCGGATCCAGCGAAGGCGTCAGCGAGCTCGGGGAAGCACTGATGTGGCCGGAGCGTTGTCGGCGATCTCGGGCAGCCGGTGACGAAGACGATGGCGATGGCGGCGTTCTGTGGCCTCCGTCGCGTGGCTCGGCAGAGAGGTAGCCGCGATGTGGCGGAGCTTCTGGCAGCGGGCAGGTCGAGGGGTGGCGTGGTGGCGGTGGCGCAGCAGCGCGCGCTCTCGGGCTTCGGTGAAGAATGGGAGAGGGAGCGGAGGAGGGAGAGGCATGGGAGAGAGGGTGGGACCTGGGGGATCGGGGCGGCACCGAGAAGAGGCATCGGGGCGTCGCGCTGGTAGGGGAGGCAGGCAAGCGAGCTGGTGGCGTGGCGCTCTGCCCGTCTTGTGCTGCTGCCACACGCCTGGCCGATCGGGCGCCAGGAGGACGACGGGCCGGTGGACGCCTTGAGCCAAGACAAAGTGCCCGGCTGCATGTAAGTGGCCGGGTAGGTTTTCCTTTTGTTTTCTTTTCTATTTTTCGACATTTGTTTGGTTTAATAAAAATACTAAACCATTTTACTAACTTATGCCAATTTTTGTAGGGGCTAGTGGTATTATTCCAGAGCTCCTCATCAACTAGCATAATTTTTGGACATATAATATATATATAACATTTATATATCCAATGCAAATAATTATGCATTAATTCCAAATGCCCAAAATAAATACTTATGAGCTCCCAGAAATATTGGTTTGATTTTTATCTCTGTCCAATATTTTCAGAGGGCAACATGAGCATTTTCTTGGACCTTTTTGGAGCAATTTTTACTTGGGTCAATTTCCAAAAATGATTCTGAGGGTTTCACAAATCCTCATTTCAATTTAAATGAAATTTAAACATGATGCCTAAATGACTAGCTAGTCTAGGTCATACCGTAACTAGGATGTGACAACTCGCCTCACTTGAAAGAATCTCGCCCGAGATTCGTGGGTCGACGGAAAGAAAGCGGGTACTCAATGAAGACGATCTTTCGCCCCAAGTAGCTTCTCTCTTGGAATGATGAGACCATCGAACCTTGAGAAACTTGATGTTCGACGTCGGGTAACACGCCTCGCTTGATCAAGAATGCGAACCGGTACTCTCGTTATGTGAGGTTATCTTGGAGATCAAGCGTTTCGTGGTCCACTCCGCGGATAGGATCCGAGAAGCAACGCCTGAGTTGAGAGACGTGGAAGACATCATGCACTCTGGAAAGATGTGGGGGTAGTTCCAATTGGTAGGCAACCTCTCCTCGTTTAGCGAGAATGCGAAAGGGACCAATGTAACGAGGAGCCAACTTGCCCTTGATACCGAAACGATGGGTACCCTTCAAAGGAGTAACCCGAAGGTAAGCTTTGTCACCAATTTCATAAGTCATATCCTTATGACGACGGTCATACTGGCTCTTTTGACGAGATTGGGCTGTTTTCAAATTCTCACGAATGATGCGAACTTGCTCTTCTGCCTCCTGGATCATGTCCGGTCCAAAGAATTATCTTTCACCGGTTTCCGACCAGTTCAAAGGTGTTCGACATCTTTGTCCATAGAGAATCTCAAAAGGAGCTTTCTTGAGACTGGGTTGATAGCTATTGTTATAAGCAAACTCGGCGAAAGGAAGACATTTCTCCCAATCCATACCGAATGAGATAACGCAAGCTCTAAGCATGTCTTCGAGAATTTGGTTGACCCTTTCCACCTAACCACTTGACTGAGGGTGGAAAGCGGTACTGAAGGAAAGATGGGTGCCCATGGCAGTTTGGAAACTCTCCCAGAAATGAGAAGTGAAAAGACTGCCACGGTCTGAATTGATCTCTAGTAGAACACCATGGAGTGAAACTATTCGAGAGATATATAAGTCAGCGAGCTGACTAGCAGCGATACTCTCTCGAACAGGTAGGAAGTGAGCCACTTTGGACAGACGATCAACGACTACGAAGATAGCGTTATTCCCTTTCTTGGTCCTAGGAAAACCGATGATGAAATCCATACCAACTTTATCCCATTTCCACTCAGGAATAGCTAAAGGCTGAAGGGTGCCAGCAGGCCTTTGATGCTCTACCTTAACGCGACGACAAATGTCACAATTAGCAACGAAGTCAGCGATTTCTCTCTTCATCCTAGTCCACCAGAACCTCTGGCGTAGGTCCTGATACATCTTAGTACTACCGGGATGAATCGTGAGAGGAGATTCATGCGCCTCCTTAAGAATCAATTGTCGAAGATGTTGACTCTTGGGAACCACCAAGCGATTCTCAAAGAAGACAACACCTCGATCATCCATAGAGAAACATCCACCAACTCCCTTCTTAATGTTTCTCTTAATGCGGATAACACCCCTATCAAACTTCTGGTCAGAAATGATCTGATCCTCGAGGGTAGGTTTCGCCACCAAGGAAGAAAGGAATCCGTGAGGAGCAATGTGAAGGTTAAGCTTACAGAATTCCTCATGGAGAAGTGGTTGACCCTTCTGCAACATGAGATTGTTGCAATAGGATTTACGGCTTAGTGCATCAGCCATGACATTGGCTTTGCCTGGGGTGTAGGTAATCCCTAGATCATAATCTGAGATCAACTCCAACCAACGTCTTTGCCTAAGGTTCAAATCTGGTTGGGTGAAGATATACTTGAGACTCTGGTGATCGGTGTAAATCTCGCAACGTTTACCAAGAAGGTAATGTCGCCATGTCTTAAGTGCATAGACTACGGCTGCAAGCTCTAGATCATGTGTAGGATAATACTCCTCATGTGGATGCAACTGACGAGATGCATAGGCAATCACATGACGATCCTGCATAAGAATGCAACCTAGTCCCTGTCGTGAGGCGTCGCAGTAGATAACAAAGTCTTTAGTGAAATCTGGTGGCACAAGTATGGGAGCTGAAGTCAGGCGTCTTTTTAGTTCCTGAAAACTGTACTCACACTGTGGGGACCACTCAAACTTTTTATCTTTCTTGAGAAGTTCCGTGAGGGGTTTGGCTACTTTGGAGAAGTTTTCAACAAAGCGGCGACAATAGCTGGCTAGACCAAGGAAACTCCTAACTTGTTTAGCTGTTTCAGGTGGAGTCCAATCAAGAACGGCCTGAACTCTCTCGGGATTGACAGCAATGCCCTTACTAGAGATCACGTGGCCGAGATAGGTCACCTCTGGCAACCAAAATTCACACTTGGAGAACTTGGCATAAAGGCGGTGCTCTCTGAGTTTTTCTAACACAAGTCTAAGATGTTCGACATGCTCTTCCTCGTTCTTCGAGTAGATAAGTATATCATCGAGATAAACCACGATGAATTTGTCTAAGTACTCCATGAAGATCGAGTTCATCAAGCGGGAGAATGTAGCTGGAGCATTGGTTAGACCAAAGGACATGACGGTGTACTCGTGCTGGCCATAACGAGTGACAAAGGCTGTCTTGGGGATGTCTCCATTTCTGATTTTGATTTGGTGGTATCCTAACCTCAAATCCATCTTGGAAAAGACTGAGGATCCAGCGAGCTGATCATACAGATCGTTGATCCTGGGGAGCGGATATTTGTTCTTTATCGTGACCAAATTAACGGGACGATAATCTACAACCATCCGGTCCGTACCATCCTTCTTCTTGACGAAGAGGATGGGGCAAGCCCAAGGAGAAGAACTAGGACGGATGAAACCCTTTTGCAAGGACTCATCAAGTTGTTTCTTAAGCTCGGCTAGTTCTAAGGGTGCCATCTTGTAAGGTCTCCTAGAGATTGGAGCGGTTCCTGGGATAAGATCTATGACGAACTCTACATCTCTGTCAGGTGGAACACCTGGCAGTTCCTCTGGAAAGACATCCGGAAAATCACGGACTATCGGGATATCTTCAAGGTCTGGAAGAGGGCTGGCATTAAGAGAATAGAGTTGACGCTTTGCAACTCTAGAGGAGACAGTGACTATCTTGCCAAATGGGTGTGTAAGCTGAATAGACCTAGTGTAACAATCAATCTTGGCATGATGAGCTGTCATCCAGTCCATACCCAAGATGATGTTAATATCTGTGGACTTGAGGGCAATAAGTGAGGCAAGGAATACAAGTCTATCAACAAGGATTTCATTACCATAGCTGATTCTAGTGGTTTGCCATCTAGACCCTGGGGTTTGGATTTCAAGCGGAGTTGGCATATCACAAAATGACACGTCGTGCAAACGAGCATAGCCTTCAGAGATGAAGGAGTGAGATGCTCCAGTATCGAATAGAACCGATGCTGGATGACAGTTGACAAGGAGTGTACCAAGAACGACATCCGGATCATCATGAGCGTCTTTAGCTGAGACGTGATGCACACGTCCATGATCAGTGGGAGCTGACTTGACACTGATCGTCTTGCTTGATGGCTTAACACAGCCAACAGTCTTCTCAGGCTGGGGTGGAGCATAACTAGTCTGAGAGCAGTCACGTGCATAGTGTCCTAGCTCTCCGCATGTGAAGCAAGTCCCTGAAGTTGGACGTGGACCCGCATTGACAAGCGGTTTACCAATAGGCCTGGGTGGAGCATACTGCTGAACTGGGTGTGGCACCACATAGGATGGCCTCGGTGTATATCCAGGAGGAAGAGCGGAGTTCGGAATCCAAATCCGGCGCTTCTGCGAACTAGAACCGGAGGAAGAAACCAAATCACGGGTGTGCTTACGAGACTCCTCGTATGTGAGCTGAGTTGTCTCTGCGTTAATGGCCTTGTTCACAAGAGCCTGGAATGTATCACAATGATGTAAGTGGAGATCACGACGCAACTTGGGGTTGAGACCCTTCCGGAACCTAGCCTGCTTCTTGGCGTCCGTGGACACCTCTTCTGTGGCATAGCAGGCAAGGTTCTCAAACTCTCTGCTGTAAGCATCAACAACCATCTTACTCTGGGCGAAACTACAGAACTCTTCTCTCTTGCGATCGATGAGGGCTTCAGGAATGTGATGCTCGCGAAAAGCCTCAGTGAAATCTCTCCAGGTAGGAATCTGGCCAGCTGGAAGCATAGCCTCATAGTTTTGCCACCAAAAACTAGCAGGACCTTCCAGGTGGTATGCGGCATAGGTGACCTTGTCACTTTCAGCTACGTTCGCAGAACGGAGCTTGCGTGTGATACTACGGAGCTAGTCATCTGCATCGAGTGGCTCGATGGAATGATGAAAGGTAGGTGGATGCAAGCGAATGAAGTCATGAATGGTGGCAGACCCTTTGAACTGCTGTGCGGTGTTCTCCTCGATACGTGCCAACAAGCGGTTAGACTCACGCTTGTTTCTCTTCATCTCTAACATAAACTCTGCCAATGAAGGCTGGTCGGGAGGATCCTCATCCCTACCATCTCCGTGGTTCTGGCTACGAGCAGCAGAACTTCGCTTAACTGGTGACATCCTGAGAAACGAAACCAAGGACGAAATCAACATCAACTACAGACTGTAAAATGTAGGACAAAGGAATTAGTAACTCTCAAACTCCTAGGGCAATTCCGGAAGCATAACGGCAGTAAAATGCTCAGAATGAGACATCCTGCCAAAATGGGGTACTACAACAACTCAACATCACCACTCAAGGTTCTGGGATAGTACTAAACAGGCTACATCGAAGGTACTCGAACTGGGATATGACTCTGATCAACCAATCCTAAGAGACTACGGAGTAGTAACACGTGATCCTGATAGACAGAAGAGAAAGCCTAGTTCCTTAACCCCGTAGGAAAGATAGGACGACTCAGATCAGAAAGGCATGAGATATAAGGAGTAAAAAGAGCCTTACGTTCCCTTCCACAATCAATTCCCCTACATAACTAAAGCATTTCTAGACTCAACTTCACCAGGTTGGCTTGGAAATCCTACAGCATCAAAGCTCGATACCAAAGCTGTCGGGACCCGATCCTAAGTCACACCGATCTAGCATGTAACACATCATATCACTTTGCGGCCTCACGCACGGTATTCCCACGGGTGTCGCCTTACCATGGCCCGGGACCGTTTGCGCCTTTTGGCTCACGTATATGATAGTGTCGCTAGCATCCATATGACAGAGAACCCGGGCCGACATGACTAGTCGTGAACCCAAAGTGGCACTAACCTATGGGGACAAGCATACATGAATCAACATCAAGCATGTCGGTCAGCAGCGTGCGAATCCGGGATGTAGCACTGGGCTAACAGGACTCTGGTAACCCGGGCTGTAGCAGGCTAGGCAGGACTCCGGATGTCACCGCGTGACATTTCCCCGAAGGGACAGACATGAGAACGAAGTGAATCACATGCCGGCCAGTCTAAGTGTTCTGGAGCAGTAGTGCTGGGCTAGCAGGACTCCGGTGAACCGGGCTGTAGCAGACTACCATGGCTCAGTGGAAGCACTAGACTACATTTCCCCATAAGAGAGGCTACCAAGGATAAACAACTAGGTTGTCGGATCCCACACATAGCAATACAAGTGACACGTACGCATAACATGCAAGTATGTGTTGTACAACATGGCATCACAACATAACGCAAACTCATATAGTTAAAGGCTCAGAAGAGCCACATAGCATTAAATACAAACAGGGGTCACATGACCCATCATTGAGCATACAAGCAACAAGCGGAAGCATTACATGTCCGAGTACGAGATAACTACAAAAGAAAAAGGCTGAGAAGCCTCGACTATCTACAAGACCTTCCCAAGGGTACAAGATCGTAGCTGAGGTAACAAGCTACTCGTCAAGTCCAAGCGGAACTACTAGAAAGACCAAGTCTCCGCGGCAAAACATAAATAAAGCAACGTGAGTACAAAGGTACTCAAGAAGACTTATATCGATCGTATTATACATGCATTTGTATCAAGAAGGTAATGTGGGGTTTAGTTGCGAGAAGCCAGCTTTGACTCGTGGCTATCCTGTTCTACGACTACGAGAACTTCTTTGAGGTGATATGGCGCACACGAGTCCACTAGTCACCACACAATACACTACTATGGATTCATCCCCGTCTCCATACGAGAAGGCCATCCATAGCACTAACACTTGTCTTGAGCATTTTAGAGTATCCACTTCAAGTTGTCTATGTACGACGTAAGCATCCAAGAAGTCCATAACCGAGGACATGGCTATTCGAATAGATCATGATAACCCTGCAGGGGTGTACTTCTTCACACACGCTCTCACCACTTACCACCATGTACACGTCGTGTATCTCGGCAACCTTCAAGCGGAAGCCTGGCGAGGGTGTCGGCCACGACCTGACTAACCACACAAGACTCTAGCCCAGGTTTATCGCCTATTCGGGTTCCATCCGCAAGGAGATCCGGCCGGGGTGTCGCTCACGGCACCAAAAGATGTGTGCAGGGTTCCCGAGCCCACCATCCGGGTGCCACTCGGTACACCAGGCCACATGTGCCTAGTCTGTCCCAAGCCCACCTCGCGGGTGCCACTTGGTAGAGAAATAGCACTACCTACAAACACCGAAACTAGTTGCGACTCTCGGACAGAGATCAAGTTGGTTAATAAGTCGAGAGGGCACTTAAGCATTCCAATGTGTGGTAGTAGCTAGTCATTGGACAACATACATAGAACTCGTGCTTAAGGACGGTTCCGGTGAGACAACCCACCATGTACTCCTACATGGCCTCTCACCGCTACCTTTACCAAATCGTGTTCACACACTTCACTCTCAAAGATCGTAACATATCGTAACACTCCAATTCATTCCCAATGAATCAGACCGACACAACTCTAAGCAATAGCAGGCATAGCATGGTAGGAACACAACATGGCTCAATCAACTCCTACACATGCTAGTGGGTTTCAACTATTTACTGTGGCAATGACAGGTCATGCAGAGGAATGGGTTCAACTACCGCAGCACAAAGTAGCAGATGAATCGTTGTTGTCCTAATGCAATAACTGAGAGCAGGAGCGAGAGAGTAGGATTCTATCGGCATGAACAAGGGGGTTTGCTTGCCTGGTAAATCAACAAGGGAGGCACTGCTTCACAGACAGGTACTCTCGAGCACTCTCCAGAGCTGGACCTATCGAGAAGGAACGGTGCCAACAATCAATACACAAGCATATGCAACAATATGATGCATGAACATGGCATGTAGATGTGATGCTATTTGGGCTAATGCAGCTAGAGTTCATTTGGTTGAAGTCCATTTGAACCAAAGATTCAAATGCACTTCCAAAGTAAGCTCTTATATATATGCCATTATAGTGTTTCACTTATACAGCAGGTATAAGTTGGTTTTTCATGCATGGAACTGGTACAGATGGATAGATTGAATTTTTCTAATAATTTTTCATATATAAATTATTTCAATCTGAGCTACGGTTGAATTTATATGAATTTTAGAAGTTTATAACATTTTCTGGAATTCCCTGAAAAGAATAAATCCAGAAAATTGCATTACTGCGTCAACATTGAGTAAGCATGACGTCAGCAAGTCAACTGCGACTGACTGGGGTCAAACCTGACGTGTGGGGTCCACACATCAGTGTCATAGTTAGTTAACAGAGTTAATTAGTTGCTAAACTAATCCTAAACTAAAAAAATTAGCAGGCGGACCCCACATGTCGGCGTCACAAGGGGGCTTAGTTAGTGGGGTTGACCGGTCAATCCCCTTGGCCGAGGCCGAGCAGCGGAGGGCTCGGGATCGCCGCCCGGCGACCATTTGGGCGGCGGAGACCACGGGCGAGAGCAGCTTCATCGCGTCGTCTGGAGCAAGTGGAAGAGGCGGGACGGCCGGAGCTCGCAGAGCGGAGCTCGGGCGGCGGCGGAGTTCGTTAGCGTCTTGGCGCAGCGCTATGGAGCACAGCAGTGGATGTGGAGGGCCTCTACGGCCTCCTGGCGTCACCAGGAACACGGTGACGCTCGCGGGAGTGGCTGGCTCGGGCTCTGGCCACCGTGGCGCCATGGCCGGCGGCGAGGAGCTTGCGGGCGCGGTGGTTGAGCTAGCTAGATGGGGCAAACGAGCCGGGGAGGAGGGGGGAAACGAAGTAGAGCTCACGGTGGATCCAGCGAAGGCGTCAGCAAGCTCGGGGAAGCACTGATGCGGCCGGAGCGTCGTCGGCGATCTCGGGCAGCCGGTGACGAAGACGATGGCGATGGCGGCGTTCCAGGGCCTCCCGCGTCGCGTGGCTCGACAGAGAGGTAGCCGGCGATGTGGCGGAGCTTCTGGGCGCAGCGGTAGGTCGAGGGGTGGCCGGTGGCCGCGGTGGCGAGCAGCGGCGCTCTCCGGTGCGCTCGGTGAAGAAAGGGAGAGGGAGCCAGAGGAGGGGAGAGGCATGGGAGAGAGGGAGTGGGACCAGGGGGATCGGGGCGGCACCGAGAAGAGGCATCGCAGCGGTGTTGGCGGGGGAGGCAGTAGGCGAGTGGTGGCGTGGCACTCTGCCGTCAGGCGCTGCGGCGCTGCCACACGCCCGCCAATCGGGCGCAAGGAGGACGACGGCGGTGGTGGGCTGGGCGACTGCTTTGGCTGGAGCCAAGCCGCCTGATGCCCGGCTGCTGCAGTAAGTGGCCCGGTAGGTTTTTCCCTTTTGTTTTCTTTTCTATTTTTTCGACATTTGTTTGGTTTAATAAAATACTAAACCATTTTACTAACTTATGCCAATTTTGTAGGGCTAGTGGTATTATTCAGAGCTCCTCATCAACTAGCATAATTTTTGGACATATAATATATATATAACATTTATATATCCAATGCAAATAATTATGCATTAATTCCAAATGCCCAAAATAAATACTTATGAGCTCCCAGAAGTATTGGTTTGATTTTTATCTCTGTCCAATATTTTCAGAGGGCAACATGAGCATTTTCTTGGACCTTTTTGGAGCAATTTTTACTTGGGTCAATTTCCAAAAATGATTCTGAGGGTTTCAAAAATCCTCATTTCAATTTAAATGAAATTTAAACATGATGCACAAATGACTAGCTAGTCTAGGTCATACCAGAACTAGGGATGTGACATCTCTCCCGGAGCGTGGAGAGCATGGGGCCATGCTCGTGCTCCAGGATCCGCCGCTGGCGTATCTTGTCCTCGTTCTGCCGCGCAACGGCCTCAGCCTCGTCCACCCGTTGACGGAGAAGAAGCGCCTCGGCCCTGGACGTAGTCAGCTCCTCCTGCGCCACACCGAGGGCGGCCCGGGAAGCGTCGGCCCGCCGCGTCACTTCATCCAGCTTGGCCCTCAGGGCGGTGGTCCTGCCTTCAGCCTCGACCCTAATCAACCCCAGCCTCTCTTCGAACTCGCGCTCAAGGTTCGAGCGGGCCGTCGCCACCCGGCATTCAACCTCTTCCAGGACTCGGGCCTCCCACGCAGCGACGTCATCCTCCACCTGCGTCACCAAGCGCTCCCTTGTCTCCAGACACTCAAGATCGCGTGCGTGTTCGGCAGCTTCCAGCGTCAGTGCCTCCTCACACCTCTGGAGCTCTGCCTGGTCGACCGAAGCCACCTTCATCGATGCAAGGGCCGTCTCACGCAGCTCCACCTGCTTCTCCAGGGAATGGCACCAGGCCTCGAGTTCCCGCGCCCGCTCCTCCGCCTCCGCACGCCGCCGGTCAGGCTCTCGGGCCTGCTCGACGACCCAGGAAAGGGCCTCCTGAGAGGCCGCCAGCGACGCCTCGGCTTCTCATTGTCGAGGTCACGCTGGTGGCGCGCAAGGGCAACAGCCACCTTCAGCTTGCGCCTCTGCTCAGCCAGGCGCAGGCCCTCAGCCTCAAGGCGCGCGTCTTCATCAGCGAGCTCTTCACCAAGCTGGCTCACCTCGTCAGCCGCCCTCCGGAGAAACCCTTGGCGAAGAACGCGGCGCTCCCGGGCGCGCTCGAGCGCGTCTTCTGCTTCTTCCTCCGCCCCAGGTGTGCGCGGGGGGCCGCGAATCAGCACTCCCCCTCTGGGCAGGGGGCTGGGGGCTGGCGCCCTCGCGATGGCCGGACACGCCTCGCCAGAAGCCCGGCCTGGAGCCAGCCCATCCCCAAATGAAGAGCGCAGGGATGATCTTAGCCAATCGCCATCCACGACCAGACGAGAAGCCCAAGGCAGGCTGGCTATGCCCTGAGAAGGCTCGCGAAGGAGGGTCGCGAGGCGCGCAGAGCCGCGATGCGCCACAGGATGGCTCACCTCTCCGACCGACCACACCACAAGGGCTCTGCTTGAGCTCGGAGTGCTCGAAGACGGTGGAGAAGGCGAAGCCTGGGGGGATGGCTCCTCAGCCATCTCCCTGAGCGCGGCAGGAAGGGCCCTGCAGAGCAAGGATCAGCCAAAGCAACGGGAGGATAAGGAACTAGGAAAGGGGAAGGCTTACTCATCAATGGTGAAATACTTCCGGCGCTTCAACAGGCGGCAAGGGTAGTCGTCACCCAAGGCCTCCCTTCTCTTCCGGAGAGCCTCGAAGTCCACGCGGAAGCGGCCCAGGAGTTCAGCGTAGGGGTCAGCCTGCGACGAGGAAGAAGCATCAAGGCGACCAGCGCCAGGGGCGTCGTCCTGACGCACGCCGCAGGCCACCTCGCCAAGAAGGGTAGCTGAGGCTCCAGGGGCCTCGGCCACAGGAGCCGCTGGGGCTGGCTCAACGCTTCGGCCCGCAGAAAGTCGGGCCTCAGGAGCTGCCAGCTCAGGAGTGCCGCCTGGCGTCGTCATCCCGACGGAGGCCCCCTCAGCCTCCGGTGGCCCATGCCTCCCTGCTCCGCCACTCGAGGAAGGACCACCGAGGGCGACTGGGAAGGCAGTCACTACCACTGGGTTGTCGCGAGGCCCCATGAGGCCTGTGGGGCGCATCCCCCATTCGTCGAAGCTGGGCATCTGATTCCCAAAGTTGCCCCTGTTCGAGCAAAAGTACAGCAAAGCCCCCCCCCCCTTGCCGGACGCTGCCAGGGGAAGGGTCCCCAGTCAAGACCAAGAGCACGTTCCTCAGCGCTTCACGCGTCAGGTCCTCCTCCTGGAGCCTCATGCGATCCTCACGCCCGCCGAAGGCCCACATCCGGCGGGAGTGACGCTGGAGAGGGGCAATGCGGCATAGCAGGAACTCCTTCACCACCTTGGGCACCATCACGCCGAGCGCCCTCAGGAACGCGAAGCGACGCCAGACGAAGACGAGCCGGGGCTCATGAGCGTCTACTGGCCCCAGCCTGAATTGGGGACAGCGGGAGATGTAGGCTCAAAGCAGGGGCTGGGCACCCGACATCCACGCGACAGCCACCGCTCATGTACCCGAACTTGAGCGAGAGGAAGGCTGAAATCAATCCCTGAAGCCGCCGTTTCTGGTCCGGCAATGAAGCTCACGCACCCCGAGCATTGGGCGGGGTCGACGAGGCGCAAAGAAAAGAAGTGATGCAGCAAGGCAACTGAAGGAGGGATGCCCATCATTGCCTCACAGACAAAGGCAAAAACGGCAAGAAGAGTAATGGATTCAGGACCCAAATGCATCATATGGATCTGGTAATGGGAAAGCATAGCGTTGAAGAAATTGGAAAAGGGGGGAACCAGACCCGCCCACAGGGCGTCAGCGAAGTACCGGACCTTGGTGACTATTCTGTCAATGGAGAAGTGAGACGCGGGCCAGGCCGTCGTCCTCCCGCACTCGTTGAAGATAGTGGCCAGAGCAGAGCTGACCTTGTCCAAGCCTTCTCGGTTGAGTATGATCGACCGATCGACGGCAGGAGCCGTCGACGACGGCGAGCGAGGCAGAGGCACAGGTTTCTTCCCTTTCCCCTTCTTCGTCGGAGCCATGGCGATGGAAGGGGGGAGGATTCGAGATTAGATTGGAAGCAGAGACTGGAGCTCGAGAGGAGAAAGAACAGGGGACGGTCGAAGAAGCGAAAAGAGGGACGACTGTGTGCAACCACGGGTCCGCCTAGCTGGGCGCAAAATAAGGAGGCGTGGGGGAACAGGGCCGCCCACGTCCAATCAACCGCCACGCTGGCGCTCGAGGTCGCAGCTGTTAGGGCCATGGTGCCGTGACTTGCCCCTTTGCTTCTCTGCTCAGCCAAGTCCAAGCGCGCCTTGGGCCCGGGGGCTACTGTCAGCGTTCTGGGAACGGGGGTACCCAGACTTGCCTGCCTGCGGCCTGCGGCGTGGCTCAAGGGGTGGCCCAGCTCGGCCCATCTTCATTAGCACAAGCTCAAGACCCTCGCGAGGGGCCAAGCCTCGCGGGGCGGACGACGGGAAGCTTCCTTAGGCACGGCCTCATCAGGCTGGCTCGCGAGGAGGCGGAGAGATCAAGGTGGGGTACCTCACGAGGTGCCCATGACGCAAGCCATGACGACCAAGGGCGCCAGGGCGGGCGCCAGCCCGCGCAGTGTGCTCATTTCCTCTTTGGTGCAAAGGGGGCAAGCGCATGCGAGAGCATCAAGCAAAGGCATCCATTTCGGTCCAACAAGACCTAGACCGTCGCAACGGCAGGAAGGAAGTCATTGTGGAGCCCAAGCCGGCTTCACCACCAGAGCCTTTGACACGCGAGGACCAACTTTAGTCAGGATAAGTGTACTAGATGTTCCCCTTCAAAATGGCCAATTGTTGGTGCCCTTCCCGCTCAATATTTGGGAAGAGGCCAGGGCCTCTGCCTATAAATAGGACTACCACCCACAGGGTAGGGGGGTCGAGAGCTTGATCACATCAAGAGATGAATCGCAGAGAGAGAGAGAGAGAGAGAGAGAGAAGCGACTGAACTCCCCCTAGCAGTTCATCGCACCAGCCAAGAACAGACCCTCGCGAGGCTGTTCTTCCTTGTATTGTTCATAATCAGCCCAAGAGGCAATCCACACACACTGGAGTAGGGTGTTACACCACAACGGTGGCCCAAACCAGTATAAACCTTGTGTCTCTTGTGTTGTTCTTTTGGTAGTTTAGATCCTAGCGAGGCGACGAGGTGCAGGTAGGTAGGGGGCGAGATCTCCGCGCGCACCCCAGAGTCCGAACCTAGAGTGTCTGCCGGAACCCGAAATCCGACAACCACCGAAGATCAGCGGAGGAGCCTTGGGCACGCCTACCAAGCTCCACGCCAGGCCAATGGGGAGGAGTGGCGAGGCCGCAGGACCGGCACGCCAGGAGGGCATAAGTGCCCCTTCAACCGATTCTACTCCGGGGGCTGGACTCGGGGCGCCCGTGGCAGGCGGGGCAATTGACGAAGAAGGAGGCCGCTTCTCGGGAGACCCGGCGGCCTCAGAGGAAGAAGTCCTGAAAGCCTAGCGTCAGAAGAAGAAATCAGCACATGGAAAGCCTCGGCTGCGCGATACTTACACGTCAATGGCGAAGTACTTCCTCCGTTTTAGCGGCCCGAAGATGTTGCTGCCGCTGGGAGACCCCTTCCTCTTGCGGAGCTCCTCGAAGTCCACTCAAAGATGGCCGAAACGATGGACATGACGGCCGGAGCGCGGCGGGGCCGCAGAAGAGCTCGGGAGAATATCTTCCTAGGCACCCGGTTGCGGCGCACAGCCGGGCGCCGATCCACCATGGCCTCTCGAGGCTCCTGGAGCCTTGGCCTCGGAAGTCGCACGCAGCGTCTCCTCAGCAACCGAAACCTCAGGAGGGGTGTGGCAGGCTCCTGAAGACGATGCCCCAGGGTCACTGCCCGGCGCATGCTCATCAGCGCACGAGCTGCTGGCCTCTGCCCGGGCTCGCCCGCCAGCACCGTCACTTGGGGCGAGCCCAGCATCGGGAGCGAGAAAAGGAACCACGACGACGGGTTTCTCACGAGGCCCCTCCAGGCCGATCGGCCATGGCCCCCATTCATCAAAGAGAGGCATGTCCTTCAAAAACTCATCCTTGTTCTTGCACCGGTACAGCAGGCAGCTATTCCCGGGCATTTCGGCCGGCAGAGAGACACTTGTCAGGACCCTGAGCACCGTTCGCAATGTCCCAAGGAGGAGCCCGGACTCCTGAAACCTCATGTGATCCTGGCTGCTGTGCAAGGTCCACATTGGGCGAGAATGGCACTGAAGCGGAGAAACCCGACACTGGATGAACTCCTTCACCACCATCAGCGCAGTCACACCACAATCCTTCAGCAGCCTCAACCTGAGCCAGACGCGGGCAAGGCCGGGGCTCGCGAGCCGCTGATGGCCCCAGCCGGGGTTAGGAACAACGGGCCCCGACGGGGCCTGGAGCAGAGGACTGAGCACACCAGCATCAACGAACACCCATCGTATCCGGAAGTCGCTCGTAGATGGAGGAAGCTCGAAATCAATCCCATCGCCTGCTGTCGCGGCCACAGCCTGGAAGCGCACGCACCCCGAGCACTGCTGAGGGTCGGTCATATGCAATGAGAAGAAGTGGCGGAAGAGAGCCACTGAAGGAGCAATGCCCACCATGGCTTCGCATAAAAAAACGTAGACGGCGAGAAGTGTCACGGACTGAGGGTCGAGATGTAGCAAGTGGATCTGATAATGCTCAAGAACAACGTTGAAGAAGGCAGAGAAGGGAGGAATCAGGCCTGCCCAGAGGGTGTCGATGAAGATCGGAATCTCAGTGGCCGTCTGAATCGAAGCGAGTGCGGGACGCAAGCCAAGCCACCGTCTCCCCCCACTCATTGAAGCTGGAGGCAAGCATCGGGCGCACCTTTCCATGGCCTCGTCATTGAGCACGCGAGAGGGGCCGAGCGCCGGCGCGAAGGGCGGAGGCGCGACCGAAAGAGGCAAAGGGCTTTTTGTCGGCGTTCTGGGAACGGGGGTCCCCAGACTAGCCTGCCTGCGGCCTGCGGCGTGGCTCGAAGGAGGCCCAGCGCGGCCCATCTTCATCAACGCAGCTCAAGACCCTCGCGAGGGGCAAGCCTCATGGGCGGACAACAAGGAGCTTCCTCGAGCACGGCCTCGTCAGGCTGGCTCATGAGGAGGCGGAGAGTTCAAGGCAGGGTACTCGCGAGGTGC
This sequence comes from Aegilops longissima, assembly GCA_021605205.1. Taxonomy (NCBI): domain Eukaryota; kingdom Viridiplantae; phylum Streptophyta; class Magnoliopsida; order Poales; family Poaceae; genus Aegilops; species Aegilops longissima. The sequence continues at coordinate 483,132,342 of CM038679.1, read as the reverse complement.
CCATGACGCAAGCCATGACGCGACCAAGGGCGCCCGGGCGCCAGCCGGCAGCATGATGTCCTCCTTTCCTCTTTGGTGCAAAGGGAGCAAGCGCAGGCGAGAGCATCAAGCAAAGGCATCCGTTTCGGTGCAACAAGACCAAGACCAGCCCCAACTGCTGGAAGGGGGTCATCGTGGAGCCCAAGCAGGCGTCATCACCAGAGCCTTTGGCAGGCGAGGACCAACTTTAGTCAGGATAAGTGTACCCGCTGTTCCTCTTCAAAATGGCCAGTTGTTGGCGCCCTTCCCGCTCAATATTTGGGAAGAGGCCCAGGGCCTTCGCCTATAAATAGGACTAGCCACCCACAGGGTAGAGGCAGCGAGCGAGGGAGTGATCGGAATCCTCATCTAGAAACCAGTAGCTAGAGCGACTGAGCACCACCTAGCAGTTCATCACACCCGCCAAGAACAGACCCTCGCGAGGCTGTTCTTCCTTGTATTGTTCCTCATCAGCCCAAGAGGCAATCCACCACACCACACACTGGAGTAGGGTATTACACCACAATGGTGGCCCGAACTAGTATAAATCTCATGTCTCTTGTGCAGTTCTATTTAGTAGTTTAGGTCCCAGCGATTCGGCGAGGTGCGAGACGGTGGAGGGTTGGATCTCTGCGCGCACCCCAGTGTTTGAACCTCAAGGGTCTACCGGAACCCAAAATCCGACATTTGGCGCGCCAGGTAGGGGTGCGCCGGAATCCACCTTCTGCCACCTCGTGTTCCGTCGTGATCGTCATCACCATGTCCGCGACCAAACAGCAAACCAGATCCTTGGGCGGCGTGGCCCGCCTGCAGAGCCGCTTCGTCTCGGGCGACCTGCGTGCCCTGTGCAGCTCGCGGTCCGCAGGGCGCTGCGGGCCGCGGGCGACGCGGACAGGCTTCGACGGCTCTCACGCCGCGGCAGGCGCGGTCGGCAGCAAGGGCCTCCAATCACGCCGCGACCACGTCACCATACACCCGCCGGGAGCAGGCGAACTCGAGGGCCGCGCTCACAGTGGCCCGAGAGCTACTGCAGTGCAGGCTGCTGGAGAGCGGCCGCGACGCTTCTTGGAGCGAGTGGCGAGCTCCCGGGTTCGCCGCCTCGGGCTCACCCTTCGCACCCAGCTTCCATCTCAGGCCCAGGCGGCCCTTGACGGGGCTCCGCGCATGCCCGCGGGCTCCAAAGCTACTCCAACACCGGCGAAGCTGTCAGCACCGGGCCGGCGACGGGGTTGTGTCACGCCCAATATACGACGCTATCCAAAAGGAACTCGAAGGTCCCACCAAGGATAGACCCGCATATTGAAACGCTTTTTCAAGGTGGATATCATTACATCAACATTACATAATAGATGGGAATACATACATAAGGCATACAATGCCACACGAATACAACATCACATCATATACAAGAGATCAACATCCGACTACGGATGGAACACAAGCAGAAACTCAAACGACATCCACCACCGCTAGCCGGGCTGCCGACCTGGAACCTATCCCCTGATCGAAGAAGAAGCAGAAGAAGAACTCCAAAACAAGCACACACCGCTCTCGCGTCATGATCATCGCAAAACCCTGTACCTGCAACTGTTGTTGTTGTAATCTGTGAGCCACGAGGACTCAACAATCCCATTACCATGGGTATCAAGACTAGCAAAGCTTAATGGGAAAGGAAGGGGTAAAGTGGTGAGGTTGCAGCAGCGACTAAGCATATATGGTGGCTAACATACGCAAATGCGAGCGAGAAGAGAAACAAAGGAACGGTCGTAAACTAGTAATGATCAAGAAGTGATCCTAAACTCCTACTTACGCCGACATAACCCGAAACCGTGTTCTCCTCTCGATCAACCCGAAAAGAGACACTCACGGTTACGCATTACGGTTGGTGTATTTTAGAAGAGTTTACTTCAAGTTTACTACAACCGGATATTAACAAATTCCCATCTGCCACATAACGCATGGCACGGCTCTCGAAAGTTTATACCTGCAGGGTGTCCCAACTTAGCCCATGATAAGCTCTCGCGATCAACGAAGGATATTCCTTCTCCCCGGGAAGACCCGATCAGTCTCGGAATCCCGGCTACAAGACATTTCGACAGCAATAAAACAAGACCAGCAAAGCCGCCCGAATGTGCCGACAAATCCCAATAGGATTTTCACATATCTCGTTCTCGGGGCACACCGGATGAGCAAGACGACGGGTTGGCATAGACCCTGGTTGCCCAGGGGGCGCCGGACATCGCTCGGTTCGGACCAGCACTCAAAGAAGAACTGGCCCGGGGGGGCTAAAATAAAGATGACCCTCGGGCTCTGGAAACCCAAGGGAAAAAAAGGGCATAGGTGAGGCAAATAGTAAAACCAATGTTGGGCCTTGCTGGAGGAGTCTTATTCAAAGCGAACTGTCAACGGGGTCCCATAAATCACCCAACCGCATTAGGGACACAAAATCCGGGAACATAATACCGATATGACGGAAACTAGGGCGGCAAGAGTGGAACAAAACACCAGGCATAAGGCCGAGCCTTCCACCCTTTACCAAGTATATAGATGCATTAATAATATAAGAGATATTATGATATCCCAACATAAACATAATCCAACATGGAGCAATCTTCATCTTCACCTCCAACTAGCAACGCTATAAGAGGGGCTGAGCAAAGCGGTAACATAGCCAAACAACGGTTTGCTAGCAAGGGTGAAGAAGGTTAAAGGTTCATGGCAATTTGGGAGGCTTGAGCAGCAAGTGGTAGGTCACGCAGCATAGCGATTAAACGAAGCAACTAGCGTAGCAATGATAGTAATGAGATCCAAGGTGATGGTCATCTTGCCTGAAATCCCGCAAGGAAGAAGAACGAGTCCATGAAGAAGATGAATCCACGAAGACGAACCAAGCATAGACGAACGAATCCTCAGGATCGCAACGAAACGGGAATTATCGAGAAGAAGCACACAACATGGTAAACACACCACACATGAACAAGACATGATGCTCAACCAAGTATGATGCATGACAAGGCTACATGAAGCTACTCATGGCAAAAGATGATGCATACAAGACCAACACATCAAAGCAAGTTTAAATGAGGCCGGAAACGGCATAGAGCAATTCCGGTAAGTCCTCATATGCAAATTTCGAAATTGGTCCAGATCTGAATAAACCTTATGTTTAAGTTGTTAAACAGCAAGTTAAGGTGCACCACGATGATCTACGCGAAATTCTAGTCAATTTACATATAAAGTTCATTAAATTCGGAGCTACGGCCTAGAAGATATGAGCAAAACAAGACAAACATGGCATTGATGCAAAATGCATACAAACATCAAGCAAACCCTCTCAAACCAAGGATGCAACATGATAATATGAAATTACATGCAAATCTAAGAAAGTTTCATATAGAGCACACTCAAAACGGAGCAACGGTTCAACACATGCATAGTATACAAGTTACAACAACAATCTGACCAAAACAGCAACTAGGCATATTGCAAGCATCAAAACAACATGCTACAGGACCTCAACAAGAAAAAAAAAGGCATGGACATGAAGTACAGGTAAAGCATGACAAAACATGAACACTGAGCTATCTCCAGAAATCACTAGCACATGCTCAAAATGACATGGCAAGATTGCATATAATAACAGTTTCAGACTTAGCAGAAATAACATCAGGTTGCAATGTTTAGAGCTATCAAACAACAAGTTACAGCAAGCTATCATGTCAAACTAGAGCATGGCATGAACGTACTAATTGCATAGAACAGAAGTCCCTTACTGACCATGAGCCAAAAAGGATTATAAGATATGGTGGCACTCATGTAAACATGGCAAGTTATACTACAGATTCATACATGGCAGGAACAACAATAAGTAGGCATGTTGGTGAGCTTGAACCACTCACCACAGAGCAAAACATGGCATGGCAAGGCAACTCAGAGTAAGAATACATGTGTATGAAGGTAAACATGGCAAGACAAAGTTCATAGGGTGCATGGATCACTAACAACAATCATGGCAACATTGAACTTAAACTTAACAGGCTGACAACAACATTATTTAGTAATTTTAGAGCAAGATTACAACAAGTTACAGCAGACTATAGTTGCAACAAAGGGCATGTATGGATAGAGCAAGACATGTATAACAAAACATCCTTAGTGAACATCTCCAGATTATGCCTAGAATGACTTGTAGAAGCAGATTAACATAGCATCATGATATAGCAGATTCAGACATGCAAAACAGCAACAACAAGTACCCTACTTAACAAGCTTGATGCACTCGTTACAAGACTCACAAAAATACATGGATAGCACCCCTGTAGATATAGCATGACATAGCACAGAACACATGTAGAGCTCATGCTCATAAGATACACACATCAATCATGGCAAAAATGACAAAAGAGCAATTATAACAGTTTTAGCAGGTTAACATCATATAGCACTCTTGCAATGATGAATCAGGCATCAAGATGAACTCAAATGAACATGATGCAATGGATCGAAATGAAGTACTCGTCGAGACGAACAGTTTGACATATTACAAGCACGAAACGGAGCAACACACATGGAGGTATGACATGTCAAACATGGCATGAAAATGATAGAATTTCAGGACTTAGACAAAAATCGACCTCGAGGGAAAAGTGGACGAGGGGATCCCGCGAGACGAAGCGGTGCCGCGGGTGGCATTTGGATGGCCGGGCGGGTGGATCTCGTCCCACCCGCCTGCTCCGACGACGGCGGCCGGAGGGCGGGGCGGCGCCGGCGGAGGTCGGGGAAAGCCGAGGGAGGCGACGGAGCGGGCGCCGGCGGCGAGGCGAAGCGCCGGAGTTGGGGACGGCGCGGCGACGGGCCGAGGGCACGGCAGCGCCCAGACCGGGCGCTGGCGGCGGGCGCGGTGGAGGTCGCCGCCGGGAGCGGCGGGCGGCGGCGAGGGCGCGCCGGGCGGCGGGCGGGCGCGCTGGGTGCGGGCGGCACCTGTGGGGCAGCGCCATGGGGCGGGCGGCGGGAGATGGGCCCTGGGCCGATGCGGGCGCTGGCCTTGGGCGGACGGGGCGGCGCGAGACAGGTGGCGGCGGCGGATTGGAGGCGGGAGGCGGCTGGACGTGTCCGGCGGCTGGACAGACACGTCCGGCGGCTGAGAGGAAGAGAGGCTAGGGTTAGGGGGAGAATTCATCCGCGGATTTCGGTGGGAGGGGCTAATTTATAGGTAGAGGGAGCTAGGAGAGTCCAAACGAGGCACCGTTTTGGCCCACACGATCGTGATCGAACGACCGAGAGCATGGAGGGGGTTAGGATGGGTTTTGGGCCACTTTGGAGGGGTGTTGGGCTGCAAAGAGAAAGGGGGGGTTTTGCGGTTACCCAGTTAACCGTTGGAGTATCGAACGCCCTCCAAATGGCACAAAACTTGACAGGCGGTCTACCGGTGCTATACCAAGGCCGCTTGGAAAACCTGGGTCCATTCCGAGACCGTTTAACACCCGCACACGAAAAGAGGCAAAAGGGGACACCGGGTGACATAGGAGTGCCGGATTGCAAAACGGACAACGGGGAAAATGCTCGGATGCATGAGACGAACACGTATGCCAATGCGATGCACATGATGACATGATATAAAATGCAGATGATGACATGGCAAAGTGCAACACGCAAGCACATGACAAGGCAACAACGACGAATAACTGGCGGACACCTGGCGCATCGAATCCGGGGCGTTACAACACTCCTCCACTAACAAGAGATCTCGCCCCGAGATCTTAGGACCGAGACGGAAGGGAAAAGGGTTTGATGTGATAGAATGAAGGATGAAAGAATAAGATTAAAGCTTGCAATGACTTAGATGGAGGTTCCGACGGAATGGCCGAGGAAATTTGAACTCCGGAAAAGAAAAGATGAAAACACTAGGAACTAGAATCTATTCCTCACGAACAAACTCCGAAGAAAAGGATTAATCACTTTGATGAAATAAGAATAAGATTTATTGTATGCTTATCCTTCATCAAATTAAATTGATGACAAACAATGGATTTTGCATACTACTTATTCTTCTTGAAAAAGAATTGAGAAGTGACATATCGCAAACTTGAGAAGGTCTTCATGAACCACCGGTAGGATTGAAAAGAACGAATGGATTAATATGATAAACAAGGAAAATAATCTTGAACGAACCACCATAAGAATTTGGAAATGACTGATGAAAGAGAATGAATCACCGGGAAGAATTATAAGAACAAATAAGCAAGAGGGGATTTAGATGCAAAAGAACAAAGAGATCATGAGCTGATTAAAGAACACTTGAACGAGGCACCGGGACAAATAGAGAACGATAACTGGAATGATGGCCTCCGGTGAAAAGAAATAGAAAAACAACTCCTGACATACTCCGGATGGGTAAGAAAGAATATCTAACAAACAAAATAATTCGAGAGGATAGCATGAAGCTAGAACCACGAATCTTCAGGAGAACGGGCAAGATTTAGAGGAAAAAATCTCTTCAATCTTCAAATCATGACGAAAAACACCACCAAAATTAATGAGATACTCCGGAAGAATGAAAAACAGAGAGGTTGAGCCAACAATGAAATGATTTGAAATTGATCTTGGAAAAGGCATGTGACTGATGGAATCCATTCTTACGTCACACTTGAAAAGAATTGAGAATAACTCCGGGGGAATTAGAAGAGTCAGGTAAGATCCTGGGAAAAGACCTGTGGGTTAGGGCCCACTGAAGAGAAAAACACCGTTGAAAAGGGATGATAAATAGATAGATGATGCATCGGAACAATTGAAATATTTGAATGAGGTGACAACCTCGAATTAATTGGAACACAGACGAATCTCCTGAGATGTCTTCATCACTCCGGAAGGATAAACTGGCAAGAGGCGAACGAGCAGGGAAAACACTTAGTCGAGGAAAAGAATATGACCGAACCAAGAAAACTGAGTTGAAATCCACCGGAAAGAAAGGGATGAAGAATGACGAACGAGACGAGAATTCACCGGTTGAAATAAATGAGAGAAGACTGAAGAGGCTCCGTACGAATGAAATAGATGGTCGAAAGAGACTCAAACTACAGGAAGAAGAGGGTGGGAGGGCGCGAAAACAAGGGTAACTTGGAAGGGGAAAACGACGAATATCTTGAAGAGAAAACACCGGTTGAAAGAAAGCAAAGACTTCACACGAGTAGGATGGATACTCGATTACGGACTCCGGATTCGAGAAGATGAAGGGAGGGTGGGTGGGAAAAGAAAACAACTGGGGATTGAACTCAAAGATGAAGATGGTCGAGTCAACTTGACGAGAAATGCACCGGATAAAAGAGGATGGACAACTCAGGAAACTAACCATGTGATCCTAAAGAAAAATTTGAACGGGAAGAGGAGTAATTCAAAACACCTACATCAAGATTCCTCACCAGAGCGACGAAGGGGCCGAGGAGTAAAAGAATTCCTACTCTCCGATATAACTAGACTCCAAAAACAGTTTTCTTCTAGACTCAACAACGGCCAAACTACACGATCAATGAAGGGGGCTCCTAGGGTTGGTCAAGGCTCTGATACCAACTTGTCACGCCCAATATGCGACCCTATCCAAAAGGAACACGAAGGTCCCACCAAGGATAGACCCGCATATTGAAACGCTTTTGCAAGGTGGATATCATTACATCAACATTACATAATAGATGGGGATACATACATAAGGCATACAATGCCACACGAATACAACATCACATCATATACAAGAGATCAACATCCGACTACGGATGGAACACAAGCAGAAACTCAAACGACATCCACCCTGCTAGCCCAGGCTGCCGACCTGGAACCTATCCCCTGATCAAAGAAGAAGCAGAAGAAGAACTCCAAAACAAGCACACACCGCTCTCGCGTCATGATCATCGCAAAACCCTGTACCTGCAACTGTTGTTGTAGTAACCTGTGAGCCACGAGGACTCAACAATCCCATTATCATGGGTATCAAGACTAGCAAAGCTTAATGGGAAAGGAAGGGGTAAAGTGGTGAGGTTGCAGCAGCGACTAAGCATATATGGTGGCTAACATACGCAAATGCGAGCGAGAAGAGAAACAAAGGAACGGTCGTCAACTAGTAATGATCAAGAAGTGATCCTGAACTCCTACTTATGTCAGACGTAACCCAGAAACCGTGTTCTCCTCTCGATCAACCCCGAAAAGAGACACTCATGGTTACGCACACGGTTGGTGTATTTTAGAAGAGTTTACTTCAAGTTTACTACAACCGGATATTAACAAATTCCCATCTACCACATAACCGCGGGCACGGCTCTCGAAAGTTTATACCCTGTAGGGGTGTCCCAACTTAGCCCATGATAAGCTCTCGCGATCAACGAAGGATATTCCTTCTCCCCGGGAAGACCCGATCAGTCTCGGAATCCTGTCTACAAGACATTTCGAAAGCAATAAAACAAGACCAGCAAAGCCGCCCGAATGTGCCGACAAATCCCGATAGGAGCTGCACATATCTCGTTCTCGGGGCACACCGGATGAGCAAGACGACGGGTTGGCATAGACCCTGGTTGCCCAGGGGGTGCCGGACATCGCTCGGTTCGGACCAGCACTCAGAGGAGAACTGGCCCGTGGGGGCTAAAATAAAGATGACCCTCGGGCTCCGGAAACCCAAGGGAAAAAAAGGCATAGGTGAGGCAAATGGTAAAACCAATGTTGGGCCTTGCTGGAGGAATCTTATTCAAAGCAAACTGTCAAGGGGGTCCCATAAATCACCCAACCGCATTAGGGACGCAAAATCCGGGAACATAATACCGATATGACGGAAACTAGGGCGGCAAGAGTGGAACAGAACACTAGGCATAAGGCCGAGCCTTCCACCCTTTACCAAGTATATAGATGCATTAATAATATAAGAGATATTGTGATATCCCAACATGGAGCAATCTTCATCTTCACTTGCAACTAGCAATGCTATAAGAGGGGCTGAGCAAAGCGGTAACATAGCCAAAAAAACGGTTTGCTAGGAAGGGTGACAAAGGTTAAAGGTTCATGGCAATTTGGGAGGCTTGAGCAGCAAGTGGTAGGTAACGGAGCATAGCGATAGAACGAAGCAACTAGCGTAGCAATGATAGTAATGAGATCCAAGGTGATGGTCTTCTTGCCTGAAATCATGCAAGGAAGAAGAACGATTCCATGAAGAAGATGAAGCCACGAAGACGAACCAAGCGTAGACGAACGAATCCTCACGATCGCAACGAAACGGGAACTATCGAGAAGAAGCACACAACATGGTAAACACACCACACATGAACAAGACATGATGCTCAACCAAGTATGATGCATGACAAGGCTACATGAAGCTACTCATGGCAAAATATTATGCATACAAGACCAACACATCAAAGCAAGTTTAAATGAGGCCGAAAACGACATAGAGCAATTCCGGTAAGTCCTCATATGCAAATTTCGAAATTGGTCCAGATCTGAATAAACCTTATGTTTAAGTTGTTAAACAGCAAGTTAAGGTGCACCACGATGATCTACACGAAATTCTAGTCAAGTTACATATAAAGTTCATTAAATTCGGAGCTACGGCCTAGAAGATATGAGCAAAACAAGATAAACATGGCAATGATGCAAAATGCATACAAACATCAAGAAAACCCTCTCAAACCAATGATGCAACATGATAATATGAAACTACATGCAAATCTAAGCAAGTTTCATATAGAGCACACTCAAAACGGAGCAACGGTTCAACACACGCACACTATACAAGTTACAACAACTATCTGACCAAAACAGCAACTAGGCATATTGCAAGCATCAAAACAACATGCTACAGGACCTCAACAAGAAAACAAAAGGCATGGACATGAAGTACAGGTAAAGCATGACAAAACATGAACACTGAGCTATCTCCAGAAATCACTAGAACATGCTCAAAATGACATGGCAAGATTGCATATAATAACAGTTTCAGACTTAGCAGAAATAACATCAGCTTGCAAGTTTTAGAGCTATCAAACAACATGTTGCAGCAAGCTATCATGTCAAACTAGAGCATGGCATGAACCTACTAATTGCATAGAACATAAGTCCCTAACTGAACATGAGCCAAAAGGATCAGAAGATATGGTGGCACTCATGTAAACATGGCAAGTTATACTACAGATTCATACATGGTAGGAACAACAATAAGTAGGCATGTTGGTGAGCTTGAACCACTCACCACCGAGCAAACCATGGCATGGCAAGGCAATTCACAGTAAGAAGACATGTTTATGAAGCTAAACATGGTAATAGAAAGTTAGGGTGCATGGATCACTAACAACAATCACGGCAACATTTAACTTAATGTTAACAGGCTGATAGCAACATTATTTAGCAATTGGAGAGCAAGATTACAACAAGTTACAGCAGACTATAGTTGCAACAAAGGGCATGGATGCATAGAGCAAGACATGTATAACAAAACCTCCTTAGTGAACATCTCCAGATTATACCTAGAATGACTTGTAGAAGCAGATTAACATAGCATCATGATAGAGCAGATTCAGACATGCAAAACAGCAACAAGTACCCTACTTAACAAGCTTGATGCACTCGCTACAAGACTCACAAAAATACATGGATAGCACCCCTGTAGAGATGGCATGACATAGCACAGAACACATGTAGAGCTCATGCTCATAAGATGCACACATCAATCATGGCAAAAATGACAAAAGAGCAAGTTATAACAGTTTTAGCAGGTTAACATCATATAGCACTCTTGCAATGATGATTCATGCATCAAGATGAACTCAAATCAACATGACGCAATGAAAAGAATTGAAGTACTCGTCGAGACAAACAATTTGACATATTGCACGCACGAAACGGAGCAGCACACAGGGAGTTATGACATGTCAAACATGGCATGAAAATGATAGAATTTCAGGACTTGGGCAAAAATCGACCTCGAGGGAAAAGTGGACGAGGGGATCCCGCGAGACGAAGCGGTGCCGTGGGCCGCGTTTGGATGGCCGGGCGGGTGGATCTCGTCCCACCCACCGCTCCGCGACGAGGCGGCCGGGCGACGGCGGCCGGAGGGCGGGCGGCGCCGGCGGAGGTCGGGAAGGCCGGAGGAGGCGACGGAGCGGGCGCGGGCGGCGGAGGCGAAGCGCCGAGTTGGGGACGGCGCGGGCGGCGCGGGCGCGGTGGAGGTCGCCGGCCGAGCGGCGGGCGCTGGCGAGGGCGCCGCCGACGGCGGGCGCGGGCGGCGCAATGGGCAGCGCCAGGCTGGGGCGGCGGGGAGATGGGCCTCTGGGTTCGATGCGGCTGGCAAGGAACGCGGGCGGACGGGCGGCGCGGGGACAGGTGGTGGCGGCGGATTGGAGGCGGGAGGCGGCTGGACGTGTCCGGCGGCTGGACGGACACGTCCGGCGGCTGAGAGGAAGAGAGGCTAGGGTTAGGGAGAGAATTCATCCGCGGATTTCGGGGGGAGGGGCTAATTTATAGGTAGAGGGAGCTAGGAGGGTCCAAATGAGGCACGGTTTTCGCCCACACGATCGTGATCGAACGACCGAGAGCATGGAGGGGGTTAGGATGGGTTTTGGGCCACTTTGGAGGGGTGTTGGGCTGCAAAGAGAAAGGGGGGATTTGCGGTTACCCGGTTAACCGTTGCAGTATCGAACGCCCTCCAAATGGCACAAAACTTGACAGGCGGTCTACCGGTGCTATACCAAGGCCGCTTGGCAAACCTCGGTCCATTCCGAGACCGATTAACACCCGCACATGAAAAGAGGAAAAAGGGGACGCCGGGTGACATAGGAGTTCCGGATTGCAAAACGGACAACGGGGAAAATGCTCGGATGCATGAGACGAACACGTATGCCAATGCGATGCACATGATGACATGATATAAAATGCAGATGATGACACGGAAAGTGCAACACGCAAGCACATGACAATGCAACAACGACGAATAACTGGCGGACACCTGGCGCATCGAATCCGGGGCGTTACAGGTTGCCCCCGCCCCCGGCCCGCGGAGAAGAAGGACTCGACGTAACCCACGGCCCAGGTGGACCACCGCGCCACCACCCCACGGTGGGCGCATCAAGCAGAGCCGCATGGCACGCCAGCACTCTGGCGTGGCCTTGGGATGACGGCGCCAGAAGAATCGTGCCCCACATGATGGACCAAGGGCACCCGCATGAGGGAGAACAAGGCTCGCTCCTCAGCCCGAGCTGGGGAGATGAGGCGCTGGAAGCCGAGCTCTTCCAGGAGCTTCGGGACGGTCCCACTGGTCACGCCGGGGGCGACGATTATCGGGTAGCGCTACTTCCTCAAGAGCAAACATACGCTAACCATAGATCGCAGGAGGTACAGGTCGCCACGACGAGCGGCTGCCCCGCTCCCGTAGTCTCCTACCCCTCGGGAGGAGGGCGCAGGGGGCTGCCGGAGAGGGGCAGAGATCCGACATAACCACCATGGCGTTCGGAGCAAGGCGTTTTCAGGAGGTAGGCCCTCTGCTGGGGAGGTGCCTCAGGGCCTGCCCCTGGCGGAGGACCCGTGGTCGTCGGGGGAACCGCTGGCGACCACTCTACCCCATCGGCGGCGTCCTGGTTTCCGGTCGTCGTTGATGGCACTAGAGTGTGGCGCAAGGCGGGGCCCTCGTCTGGCGATATGAAGCAAGGCCGGTACCTGTAAAGAAGGCCCAGTGCCTATGAAGCTCGCCGCCCCGTGACACTCTCACGTAATAATGAGTGGGGCTGTACACGCCCCGGAGTCTCAGGGGTGCCGGCCTCAGGCCCTGGGGCTCCCTCCCACGCCCAGTGGCAGCACTTAGCTCTGCGCTGGTGAGAAGACGTCCAAGACCAGACTAGGTGCCGGACACGGCTTTTCTTCTGCTTTCTTCGCCTTTCCATTTGGTTGTCGCTTTCCCCCGCTGGATTTAAGTTGGATTCGAATTTGAGATTTGCGTGTGTTCGGGGAAGGGGTGCTTAGTCTCATTCGAGCAAATCTCTCGCGTTTCGGTTGCCACTCCACCTCAGCTGCCTCCCCTCGCGAGCCCCTCGCGAGCCGGGCCAGGCCTAGCTTGCACGCAGCCCAGCCTGTCGCCGCCGCGTCCTCTCCGGAGGGTTTTACCGCAGATCCCACGGATTCGATCAGAGACACTGGTCACCGCAGCCTCCCACAGGCTATCGCAGGCTCGACTGAAACAAAGGTAAATCAGCCAACCAGCACGTCGCTTGGCCAACCACTTAGCGCGGGCGTATGGGCGATGTAACACCTGCTAATACGATGAACACAAGTTTTACATGAGGGGCTCCCCCTCCCAAAATGCTCTCATATCCATCAGGCCCAAGCCTGAGTTCTATTCATGCAGGGTAATGGAACAGGGACAATGCACAATCAGTCGGATAAATCCCCCAATGCGTCCTCAGGAGCACCTCCCGAGCCTTTGCTAGCGTCTTTGGCCTCGCCGTTGCTGTCTGCGTGGCCATCAGCGGCGTCAGGGCCGTTCACCACGCTGCCCTCATCGGCAGCCACGATCACGCCGTTGTTGTCCGAACCAAAGGTCCTGACGAGAGCATCCACGTTGTCTTCCACCCAGTGCGCCAGGTCGCCCCGGACGGCCTGGGGAACTGGGGTGATGGCTGCGTCAAAGTCGAAGTGGGGGTCCATGTTCCGGAGATGGCTAAAGACACGAGAAAAGGCGCGCCCAAGCAGCGCGCGGCTCCTCTCCTCCACCAACCTATTGGGCCTGACCGACCGCCCCTCCAGCCGCGCCACCACGTCGGTGAAGAACTGAAGGTTGCCGGCGTAGTTAACCACGTGCGGCTCGCCAACAGCCGCCTCGCAGATGTTACCCAAGGCTGTGTTGGCTCTTTCCCGGAGCGTGGTGAGCATGGGGCCGTGCTCATGCTCCAGATTCGCCACGACGATCTCGTCCGAGATTACGGCGCATGACGGCCTCGGCCTCCTCCACCCGTCAGCGAAGAAGGAACACCTCAGCCTGAGAGGTGGTTGACTCCCCCTGCGCCACCTCGAGGGCTGCCCGAAGAGCATCGGCTAGCCGCGTCGCCTCCTCGAGCTTGGCCCTCAAGGCAGCAGTCCTGCCTTCAGCCTCGGCCTTGATCAACCCCAGCCTCTCCTCAAACTTGCGCTCGAGGTTCAAGCGCGCCGCCGCCACTCGGCGTCCGACCTCCTCCAGGATGCGGGCTTCCCGTGCAGCGACCTCATCCTCCGCCCGCGTCGCCAAGCGCTCCCTCGTCTCAAGCGCCAGATTGCTGCTCGGGCGGCTTCAAGCATCAACGCCTCCTCATGCTTCTAGAGCTCCGCCGGGTCGCCGGAGGCCACCTTCATCGACGCAAGGGCTGCCTCGCGCAGCTCTACTTGCTCCTCCAGTGAGTGAAACCGAGCTAGGAGTTCCCGTGCCCGCTCCTTCGCCGCCTCTCGCCGCCTGTTAGCTTCCCCGGCCTCCTCGACGGCCCGAGAACAGGCCTCCCGAGAGGCTGCCAGCGACGCCTTGGCCTCCTCATCGACAAGATCGCGCTGATGACGCGCAAGGGCGACAGCGCCCTCCAGCTCACGCCTCTCTGCGGCCAGGCGCAGGCCCTCGGCCTCAAGGCGCGCGTCTTCATCAGCGAGCTCTTCAGCAAGAAGGCTCACCACGTCGGCCGCCCTTCGAAGAAATCCTTGGCGAAGGGCGCGGTGCTCCCGGGTGCGCTGGTGCAAGTCTTCCACACCATCAACCGCCCCAAGAGGGCGCCAGGAGCCACGAATCAGCACTCCCCCTCCGGGCAGGGGGCTGGGGGCTGGTACCCTCGCGACGGCCGGGCACGCCGCGCCAGAAGCCCGACCTGGAGCCAGCCCACCCCCAGACGAAGAGCGCAGGAAGCGCCTCATCCAATCACTGTCCACGACCAGGCGAGAAGCCCACGGCAGGCTAGCTATGCCACGAGAAGGCTCGCGAAGAAGGGTCGCGAGGCGTCTGAGGCCTCGGCGCCTCGGGGCAGTTCGCCTCCCGGTCGCCCTCACCACAAGGGCTCCACCGCCGAGCGCTCAAGGACGAGGGAGGGGGCGAAGCCGAGGGGACGGCTCCTCACCCGTCTCCGTGAGCTCGGCAGAAGGGGCCTGCAGAGCAAGGATCAAGTACAAGCAGCAGAAGGATCAGGAGCTGGAGAAGGAGAAGGCTTACTCGTCGGTGGCGAAGTACTTCCTGCGCTTCAAGAAAGCGACAAGGGTAATCATCGCCCAAGGCCTCCCTTCTCTTCCGGAGGGCCTCGAAGTCCACGCGAAAGCGACCCAAGATTTGAGCGCAGGGGTCAGCCTGTGACGAGGGAGAAGCACCAAGGCGACCTGCGTCAGGGGCACCCAACTGACGCACGCTGCTAGTCGCCTCACCAAGATAAGCGGCTGGGGCCTCGGGAGCCTCAGCCGCAGGCGCTGTGGGCAGCTGCCTGCCGCCCCCAGCCACGGCGGCGTGGGCCTCGGGAGATGCTCCCTCATGGGCGTCGCCCGGCGCTGTCACCCTGGCGGGGGTCCCTTCAGCCTCTGGCGGCTCGTGCCTCCCTGCTCCGCCACTTGAGGAGGAGCCGCCTTGGCCGACTGGAAGGGCTGTCACCATCACTGGATTCTCGCGAGGCACCTGGAGACCAGCGGGGCGCGGCCCCCATTCACCGAAGATAGGCATCTGGTTCACGAAATCACCCTTATTCTGGCAGAGGTACAGCAAGGCCCCTCCATGCCGGATGCCACCGGGGTTGGGGTCGCCAGTCAGGACCAGGAGCACTTTCCTTAGCGCTTCAGGCGTCAGGTCTTCTTCCTGGAGCCTCACACGATCACCAGGCCCGCTGAAGGCCCACATCCGGTGGGAATGGCGTTGGAGAGGAGCAACGCGACACATCAGAACTCCTTCACCACCTTGGGCGTTGTCACGACAAGCGACCTCAGAACGCAAGCGGTGCTGCATAAAGATGAGCCGAGGGCTTGAAAGCGTCTCTGCCCTGACCTGAATTGGGGACAGCAGCGAGGTTGGCTCCGATAGTAGGGGGCTGGGCACCCCCACATCCACGTACAACCACCTCTCGCGGAACTCAGCCGCGGGCGGAGGCAGGCTGAAGTCAATCCCTGAGGCTGCTGTCTCGGGCGCGGCGACGAAGCTCACGCACGCCGAGCATTGGGTGGGGTCGACAAGGTGCAGAGAGAAGAAGTGGCGCAGCAAGGCAACCGAAGGAAGGATGCCCATCATTGCCTCACAAACGAAGGCGAAGACCGAGAGGAGAGTGATGGACTTAGGACCCAGATGCATCATGTGGATCTGATAATGGGAAAGCACGGCATTGAAGAAATCAGAAAAGCGGGGAACCAGCCCCGCCCACAGGGCGTCAACAAAATACTGGACCTCAGTGACTATCCTGTCGATGGAGAAGTGGGACGCGGGCCAGGCCGTCGTCCTCCCACATTCGTTGAAGGTGGTGGCCAGAGCCGAACTAACCTTGCCCAAGCCCTCTAGATTGAGTATGATCGACGGGTCGACGGCGGGGGCCGCCGGCGGGGGCGAGCGAGGCGGGGGCACAGGTTTCTTCCCTTTCCCCTTCTTCGTCGGAGCCATGGCGATTGAATGGGGGGAAGATTCGAGATTGGATTGAAAATGGAAGCTGGAGTTCGAGAGGGGGAAGGACAGGAGCGCTCAAGTAGCAGAAGGGGGAACGGATGTGTACAGCAGCTTGTCCGCCTAGCAAGGCACGAAATAAGGAGGCATGGGGGAACAGTGCCGCCCACGTCCAATCAACCGCCACGCTGGCGCCCAAGGTCAGCAGAGCTGTTAGGGCCCATGACGCTCCGACTTGCCCTTTCGCCTCTCTGCTCGGCCAAGTTCGGGCGCGCCGTGGGCCAGGGGCTGTCGGCGTTGCAGGGAACGGGGTCCCAGACTTGCTCGCTGCGCCTGCTGGCGTGGCTCGAAGGAGGCCCAGCGTGGCCCATCTTCATCAACGCAAGCTCAAGACCCTCGCGAGGGGCCAAGCCTCACGGGGCGGACAACAAGGAGCTTCCTTAGGCACGGCCTCGTCAGGCTGGCTCATGAGGAGACGGAGAGTTCAAGGCAGGGTACCTCGCGAGGTGCCCATGACGCAAGCCATGACGATCAAGGGCGTCAGTCGGGCGCCAGCCCGCGCAGTGTCCTCCTTTCATCTTTGGTGCAAAGGGAGCAAGCGCAGGCGAGAGCATCAAGCAAAGCATCCGTTTCGGTGCAACAAGACCAAGACCAGCCCCAATGGCTGGAAGGGGGTCATCGTGGAGCCCAAGCAAAGGCCATCATCACGAGCCTTTGGCGGCGAGGACCAACTTTAGTCGGACAAGTGTACCCGTTGTTCCCCTTCAAAATGGCCAGTTGTTGGCGCCCTTCCCGCTCAATATTTGGGAAGAGGCCCAGGGCCTTCGCCTATAAATAGGACTAGCCACCCACAGGGTAGAGGCAGCGAGCGAGGGAGGGAACGGAATCCTCATCTGGAAACCAGTAGCTAGAGCGACTGAGCACCACCTAGCAGTTCATCGCACCCGCCAAGAACAGACCCTCGCGAGGCTGTTCTTCCTTGTATTGTTCCTCATCAGCCCAAGAGGCAATCCACCACACCACACACTGGAGTAGGGTATTACACCACAACGGTGGCCCGAACCAGTATAAATCTCGTGTCTCTTGTGCTCTTCTGTTTAGTAGTTTAGGTCCCAGCGATTTGGCGAGGTGCGAGACGGTGGAGGGTTGGATCTCCGCGCGCACCCCAGTGTTCGAACCTCAAGGGTCTGCCGGAACCCGAAATCCGACACTTTTCCCCTTCTCAGCTTGCTTGGGCGCCATGGCTATGGAGCAGGCGGAGCGCGGGTCAGATTGGAGCAGAGAAACAGAGTCGTAAGGAAGCAGAGTGAAAGTGCAACTATCCCTAGGTGGTTTTTGTAATTCATAACAACATATAGCTCATTGAGCTAATGCTATTCCAAGATGAACATTTCAGAAAAGCTCAATGAATGGCATGGCATGGATGATGAAAGTGGATCCCTCAAAATGGTAATGACAAAGGATTGGCTCAAGCTCAAAAGCTCAAGACTCTTCATTTTATATTTTAGTGATTCAAGATCACATTGAGTCTATAGGAAAAGCCAATACTATCAAGGAGGGACGAGGTGTTGCTTAATGAGCCTCTTGCTTCATGTGCTTAGTGATATGCTCCAAAACCCTCAGCTACTTTCTCAAATCCACATATGACCTAAACCTAAAGCCAAAATCGGTCTCACCGATTCTTCCTATCTGGCGCCACCGATTTCATATGTCATAGCCACTGCTACAAACCCTAGGCAAATCGGTTGTACCGATAGGGATCTCGGTCTCACCGAGATGGGATTGTAATCTCTCTGTTTCCTTTTCATAACTTTTCGGTCTCACCGAAAGAGCGAATCAGTCCCACCGAGATTACAATGTAAACTCTCTGTTTCCCTTTTGTAACATTTCGATCTCACCGAAAAGAGCAAATCGGTCCCACCGAAGTTTACGACCAACTCTCTGGTTAGCTAATTACCAAAAATCGGTCTCACCGAGTTTGTGTAATCGGTCTCACCGAGATTACGTTATGCCCTAACCCTAACCATATCGGTCCTACCGAGATGCATGTCAGTCCCAGCGAAAACCCTAACGGTCACTAGGTTTACTAAAATCGGTCTGACCAAGTTTTATGATTCGGTACCACCGAGATTGGTAAATTTTGTGTAACAGTTAGATTTTGTGTGGAGGCTATATATACCCCTCCACCTCCTCTTCATTCATGGAGAGAGCCATCAGAACAAACCTACACTTCCAACTTACCATTTCTGAGAGAGAACCACCTACTCATGTGTTGAGGCCAAGATATTCCATTCCTACCATATGAATCTTGATCTCTAGCCTTCCCCAAGTTGCTTTCCACTCAAATCTTCTTTCTATCAGATCCAAATCCTATGAGAGAGTGTTGAGTGTTGGGGAGACTATCATTTGAAGCACAAGAGCAAGGATTTCATCATAAACACACCATTTGTTACTTCTTGGAGAGTGGTGTCTCCTAGATTGGCTAGGTGTCACTTGTGAGCCTCCGACAAGTTTGTGGAGTTGAACCAAGGAGTTTGTAAGGGCAAGGAGATCGCCTACTTCGCGAAGATCTACCACTAGTGAGGCAAGTCCTTCGTGGGCGACGGCCATGGTGGGATAGACAAGGTTGCTACTTCACGGACCCTTCATGGGTGGAGCCCTCCGTGGACTCGCGCAACCGTTACCCTTCATGGGTTGAATTCTCCATCAACGTGGAGGTACGATAGCACCACCTATCGGAACCACGCCAGAAACATCCATGTCTCCAATTGCGTTTGAATCCTCCAAACCCTTCCCTTTACTTTCTTGCAAGTTGCATGCTTTAATTTCCGCTGCCAATATACTCTTTGCATGCTTGCTTGAATTGTGTGATGATTGCTTGACTTGTCGTAAGATAGCTAAAATCTGCCAAACTCTAAAAGCGGGAAAAGGCTAAGTTTTAATTGGTCAAGTAGTCTAATCACCCCCTCTAGACATACTTCAAGGTCCTACAAGTGGTATCAGGGCCTTGATCTCCATTTGCTTTGATTTCCATAGCTTTTGGTGGTCATAGCCTTGGTTTCACAACCTAGGAGAGTATGGCGTCTAGCGAGGAAATTATCACCGAGAGGTCCTTACTTTGATGGTACCAATTTTGCTAGTTGGAAGCATAAGATGAAAATGCATATTCTCGGACATAACCCGCCTGCTTGGGCAATTATTTGTATTGGCTTGCAAGGTGAATTCTTTGATGGGAGAGAGCCGAACCGTGAAGCTAATGCGGAAGAATTGAAGATGTTGCAATACAACGCTCAAGCTTGTGATATCATCTTCAACGGATTGTGCCCCGAAGAATTCAACAAAATCAGCCGTCTTGAGAATGCAAAGGAAATTTGGGACACTTTGATTGATATGCATGAAGGTACCGAATCCGTCAAGGAATCCAAATTGGATGTGCTCCAAAGTCAGCTTGACAAGTTCAAAATGAAGGATGGTGAAGGTGTCGCTGAAATGTACTCTAGGCTTGCACTTATCACAAATGAAATTGCTGGCTTAGGGAGTGAAGAGATGGTGATGATTCATCATCAAGAAGATCCTAAGAGCATTGGATGGAAAGTATGATACCGTGTGCACATTGATTCAAATGATGCCAAACTACAAAGATCTCAAGCCAACGGAAGTCATTGGAAGAATTGTTGCTCACGAGATGTCACTCAAGGATAAGGAGGAACTTCACAACAAGTCAAGTGGTGCTTACAAAGCCTCAAGTGAAGCCCCCACATCATCAAGTGAGAAACAAACCTTCAATGAAGAATTGAGCTTAATGGTGAAGAACTTCAACAAATTCTACAAGAGTAGAAGCAAAGAAAGAAGCTCCAAGTCTAGGTCTTACAATGACAAAAGATCTTCTAGTCGAGAGCGCAATTGCTACAATTGTGGGAGACCCGGACACTATTCCAATGAGTGTACGGCACCCTACAAAAGAAGAGAAGACTCTCCAAAAAGAAGAAGTAGAAGAGAAGAATCACCACCAAGAGAGAGAAGGAGTAGAGATGATCGTTATGAACGAAGATCCTCACGGAGAAGCAAGGATTCGGAAAGGAAGGACAAGTCATCAAAGAGCTACACAAAACGAAGATATCAAGCTCATGTTGGTGAATGGGTATCCGGCTCCGACTCCGACTCCGACCATCACTCCGAGAGAAGCTATCACTCCGACTCCGAATACACTCAAGATGAAGGTGTTGCCGGTCTAGCACTTGTGTCAAACAACTCCTACGACGTATTTGAATCACCAAATGAAGGAATTGGTAGATGCTTCATGGCCAAAGGTCCTAAGGTAACACACCCCGAGTATATTGATTTTTATGTTGATGCAGATCACTTGCTAGGTGATGATGATTTACTTGTTGACAACTCTAGTGATGAATACTATGATGAAACGTCAATTAATCATACTAATCAAGTTGAAACGAATGACAATGGTAAGGAGAAAATTGAGCGTCTAACTAAAGAACTAAACACTCTTAAGTTAGCTCATGAAACTATCTTTGAAGATCATCGAGAACTTTTAAGGGCTCATGAGAAGTTACGCTTTGAAAAGCTCAATCTTGAGCAAGAGCATGAGTTCTTAAAAGCAATCAGTGATGATCTCCGAAAGAAAAGTTCTTCTTACATTGCCAAGCGTTTACTCTTATCTACTTACATGCCTCAAGTCAAGTCTAGTAACAAGAACAAGAAAGATTCTTCTTCTAGTAGTAACAATAACAATGCTAAATCCAATATTGTTGCTTCTAGTAGCTCTCTTGATTCCACTAATGATTCTCTTAGCCAAGTTACACTTGAGCAAGAAAATAGCTTATTGAAGGGAATTATAGAAAGGTGTATACAAGAGCCTTGCGGGAGTAAGAAATTCGAGGAAATTGTGCATAAGCAAGGAAGGCACCGAAGAATCAAGGTGTTTGTTTTGAACGAAAGTTCAATGCCAATGGAGTTGAGTGGGAAGAAGATCAATACCCCAAGACGAAGTTTGTTCCTCAACAAGAGAAGTATGATCCTACTTCCTTCAAGGGAACGCAGGCACAAGATGATCTTCCACCACAAGACCACAAGAACAAAGGCAAGGACAAGCTTCAAGAAGAGATTGATGCATTTGAAGAAGCACCTAAGATCTCGGTCAAGTGGATTCCCAAGACTACGTCAAGTTCTACCTCATCAAGTACAACTACAACTCCAAGGATTCCCATCAAGATGATGTGGATCCAGAAGAACAAGAACCAGAGAGTTCTTGAGGGTGACTCCGCCAACATATTTCACTCATATCATTATGGCAAGGACAAGTGCAATCAACTTCCATATCTTGCACTAGTTCAAGGAGTCACAAACCCTCATGTTGGTAAGGCAAGGGACAAGGTAACCTAATGATTTCATGGACATCATTTTGTGTGTGCATCACTCTATGTCTATGGATATACTTGTTTGTTCCTTGTGGGACTAACCCATGTAGGTATTGAAAGTGCAACTCACTCCAAAGGATTGCTCCAAAAAGATCTACATCAACATTGAGCATCCAGATCTTCAACACCTACATGAAGTCATCATCGACAAAACCCAAGGTTAGTTCATCCCTCTTAGGGGGGATCTCACATCTAGGGGGAGCTTAACTCTAAGAATTGAGTCAAAGAAACTCTAATGATGTGAACACATAAATGCTTTATGTAAAAGTGGTAACCCCACTTGAGCTTAAAAGATGAGTATGACCTATGATCAAATGTCTATCATTTGACTCCTAAGTCAATATACTCATATATAGATGACCTAGTCATCGCCAATTGCTTGATAGATGCTAGAATTGGTTGTGCATGCTTTGGCACATATTTCATTTGCCATCTTATTGTGTGAGCATGTTGGTTGCATACTTTACTCATTCGAGGACATCCACTTGTTGTTTTGATTGATTGGCTTCTTTTTCTTTGGCCAAGTGGATGGACAAGAATGCCTAAGAACCTTCTTTATCTATCTATGCTTTTCTCGTCTCAAACTCTGTTCATGCTACATCACAAAATTTGATCAAGTCAGATCCGAACCACTCTGTGTGAGGAGCACTCGGAGTCCCCGATTCGTCATAGACTTAAACTTCCAAAACTTCTTTGTGATTTTCGGTCTGACCGATTCCTCCATTTCGGTCTTACCGAGATCACTTAGTCGATCTAAGGTTTCAATCTCGGTGCAACCCATTTGAACTCTTCGGTCACACCGAGTTGCAATAACTGTACACAGTTTTGCATCTCGGTGCCACCGAGTTGTTCCACTCGGTCACACCGACAGGGTCGGGCTATATATAGTCACGGGCAAAAATTTGGAAATTTCTCCGAACCTCTTCGTCCGCGCAATAGCTTGCTCTGCCTCTGTGGTCTCCGGATCGTCTCCTTGTTGCCAGCCGCCCCCTGTCGCTGGTATCCGCCGCTGTCAACGGAAATCAACCCCGCCATTGCCGCCGTAGCGAGTCTCCGCCGAACTAGGGTATGGACTCGATCACTGTGCTTTCCTCGTCCGATTCTCAGCACATTGTGTTCTTATTGATTCTTGCCAGAGTGCCTAGATCCTAGAGGTCATCTGCTGTGCCAGTTCCTGACACAAGAGCAACTTCATCTGCACCAGCTACAGCCTCAGTGCCACCAGCTCCAGCACCTACATCAGCCCCAGCTCCATCTACTTCAACTGAAGCTTTCATCCTCGGCGTTATCCGGACTCCACCACCACCTGAAGATCAAACCTGAGAGTCAATCTAGCACTATGCATTTTCTATGAACTTTTTGGTAACTTGTTTCCAAAGGGGGAGAAAAATGTATAGATCATAGGCTTCGAGAGAGAGAGCGTTGCTTTTGTTCTCTCTTGATTTGGTGGTTTTCCAAACTTGTTTGCTTTTGTTTGCTTGATATACTATGTTTCTGAGACATTGATGATCATGTGTTTGATCATAAGCTACACTTATGCATGTTTGATGATATTATCTTATCTATCCTATGTGATCATTCACTGTGCTTGGTGATGAGTGCATGTATTCATTTCATATCATTTTGAGCGCTCCACCAAGATGTATGTGACATGGAAGAGTAACCCATGAGCCTAATTCCTTGTGCATTTGCAGTCCAAAGCAAATCATAATCTATGCACAAATTTAGGGGGAGCTCTTGCTTATCACATACTTCCCAAAGCGACGATGTTTTTCAATCTTATTATCATTTGTCGAAGCTTTGATCTATATGCTGTCATCAATTACCAAAAAGGGGGAGATTGAAAGTGCAACTATCCCTATGTGGTTTTGGTAATTCATAACAACATATAGCTCATTGAGCTAATGCTATTCCAAGATGAACATTTCGGGAAAGCTCAATGAATGGCATGGCATGGATGATGAAAGTGGATCCCTCAAAATGCTAATGACAAAGGATTGGCTCAAGCTCAAAAGCTCAAGACTCTTCATTTTATATTTTAGTGATTAAAGATCACATTGAGTCTATAGGAAAAGCCAATTCTATCAAGGAGGGATGAGGTGTTGCTTAATGAGCCTCTTGCTTCATGTGCTTAGTCATATGCTCCAAAACCCTCAGCTACTTTCTCAAATCCACATATGACCTAAACCTAAAGCCAAAATCGGTCTCACCGATTCTTCCTATCCAGCGCCACCGATTTCATATGTCATAGCCACTGCCACAAACCCTAGGCAAATCGGTTCTACCGATAGGGATCTCGGTCTCACCGAGATGGGATTGTAATCTCTCTGTTTCCTTTTCGTTACTTTTCGATCTCACCGGAAGAGCGAATCGGTGCCACCGAGATTACAATGTAAACTCTCTGTTTCCCTTTTGTAAAATTTTGGTCTCACCGAAAAGAGCAAATCAGTCCCACCGAGTTTACCTGACCAACTCTCTGGTTAGCTAATTACCAAAATCGGTCTCACCGAGTTTGTGTAATCGGTCTCACCGAGATTGTGTAATCGGTCTCATCGAGATTACGTCATGCCCTAACCCTAACCATATCGGTCCGTGTCTCCAATTGCGTTGAATCCTCCAAACCCTTCCCTTTACTTTCTTGCAAGTTGCATGCTTTAATTTCCGCTGCCAATATACTCTTTGCATGCTTGCTTGAATTGTGTGATGATTTCTTGACTTGTCCTAAGATAGCTAAAATCTGCCACTCTAAAACTGGGAAAAGGCTAAGTTTTTAATTGGTCAAGTAGTCTAGTCACCCCCCCTCTAGACATACTTCAAGGTCCTACACAGAGGAATTGAGGAAGCAAGGCGCAAGAGGCAGTGGAACAATTGTGTAGGCCGCGGGGGCCGCATAGCCGGGCGGATTCAAAGGCGTCGTGGGGAAGCGGAGACGACCACGTCCAATCAACCGCCACGCATCGACCGAGGCCGCAGGCTTTTGGGGCCCGCGGCGCTCCGAACTTGACCCTTGGCTTCATCGCGAAGCCAAGCCTGAGCGCGCCTTGGGCCCGGGGGCTACTGTCGGTGTTCTGGGAAGGAGGCTCCCCAGACTTGCCTGCCTGCGGCCCACAGCGTGGCTAGGCAGCGGGTCGTACGGCCCATCTTCATCAACAAGGCATCCAAGACTTTCGCGAGGCTCCTAGCCTCGCGAGGCGGACGACGCAAGACTTCCTCTGGAGTGGCCTAGCCAGGCAGGCTCACGAGGAGCGGAGATATCAAGGCAGGGCAAACCTCACGAGGCACTCGTGACGTAAGCCATGAAGAACGGCGCCAGGTGGGTGCCAGGCGGGCGCCAGTGCGCGCAGTGTCCCATTTCCTTTTTGGTGCTAAGGAGGCAAGCGCAGAAGAAGAGTACCGAGACATCAGGCAAAGGTTGCCATATTGGTGCAACAAGACCAAGACCAGGAGGACGGCAAGGCGGAGGTCATCGTGGAGCCCAAGACGGCGTCACCCCAAGGCTTTTCGAAGGCTAAGACCACTTTTGTCAGGATAGCTTGTACTAGTTGTCCCCCTTTAAATTTGCCCGCCGTTGTTGGCTCCCTTCCCGCTCAACATTTGGGAAGAGGACCAGGGCCTATATAAGTAGAGCTAGCCACCACTGTAGAGGGAGGGGCGCATCCAGACTCGAACAGAGCAAGAAGCCAACACTCGCACAAGAACACCTCAACCTCAGGAGGTTGTTCTTCTCTTGTACTGTTTATCATCAGCCCAAGAGGCAATCCATCCACCACCACACTGGAGTAGGGTATTACACCACAACGGTGGCCCAAACCAGTATAAACCTCGTGTCTCTTTCTGTGTTGTGAGTTCGTCAAGTTCGTCCGCAAGATCTTAGCAAGCTTGAGTGTAGATCGGTAGAAGGGAAAGACTTCGTGCGCATCCCAGTGTTCGAACCTTAAGGGTTTGCCGGAACCCCACATCCGACAAGGTCCGACCATGTCCAGCACCTAGACTGCAAAAGGCCAAGTAATGGGGATGGTTCGTATGGCAGTAGGCGGCATATGGTTTTGATAGGCGAAAAAGCTGGCATCCAACGAAGCACTGTACAAGGTCATGTGTGTCTGCTCGGGCCGTGGGCCAAAAGAAACCCGTGCGGAAGGCTTTGCTTACAAGGGCCCGAGTTGCAGCGTGATGTCCACCAAGACCAGCGTGTATTTCGGCCAAGAGCTGCCATCCTTCATCTTCCGAGATGCATCTTTGAAGGACTCCGGTAGTACTTTTCTTGTATAGTTCTCCTTCATGAAGTTTGTAGGCTTTAGAACGTCAAACAATACGACGGGCCTCAATATAATCATCTGGGAGTTCCTTCCTTGTAACATAGGCGAGGAGAGGAGAGGTCCACAGGGCATTTACAGCCATGATTTCGTGGGCCGATGGTGTTATTTCGGTATCTGAGCCTCCGATGATATCGAAACTGTATTCGAAATCTGGGGGTATGATCGGCTCTGGACTGGTATTGCCGTTCTCGTCCTGCCACACCATGGATGGCTTGAAGATCCTTTCCACAAAGGTGTTGGGTGGGACGGGGTCGCGTTTAGCGCCCATGCGAGCAAGGATGTCCGCCGCTTGATTACTCTCTCGAGCCACATGATGAAACTCGGGCCCCTCAAACCGAGCTGATATTTTGAGTACGACGTTGCGGTAAGCCGCCATTTTAGAATCCTTGGCATCGAATTCCCCGTCAATTTGGGATATGGCGAGGTTTGAATCTCCCCGCACCTCCAGGCGTTGAATGCTCATAGAGACGGCCATCCGAAGACCATGCAATAAAGCCTCGTATTCCGTTGCATTGTTGGAGTCTGTGTACAATATTTGGAGCACGTAATGGACTGTGCCTCCCGTGGGGGATGTCAGGATGACACCAGCCCCCAGTCCGGCTAGCATTTTAGAGTCGTCGAAGTGCATCACCGAGTTGGAGTTTGTGTCGTACTCTTAGGGAGTTTGGCCTCTATCCATTCGGCGACGAAGTCAGCCAACACCTGAGATTTGATAGCTCGGCGTGGCTTATATGTTATTTCAAATGGCAAGAGCTCAATGGCCCATTTGGCAATCCGCCCGGTGGCGTCTCGATTGTTTATGATGTCATTGAGTGGTATTTCGGAAGCCACCATGATCGAGCACTCTTGAGAGAAGTGATGCAGCTTTCGGGATGCCATAAAGACCACATATGCTATCTTTTGATTGTGTGGGTATCGGGATTTGCATGGCGTAAGGACCATCGATACGTAGTATACTGGTTTTTGAAGTGGAAATTTATGTCCCTCTTCCTCTCGTTCGACGACGAGCACCGCACTCACCACCTGGTGAGTTGCGGATATGTAGAGCAACATGGGCTCGCCGATTTTTGGCACAGCCAGGATTGGGTTACTTGCTAATAAAGTTTTTATTTCTTCCAATCCGGCTATTGCAGCATCCATCCACATGAAATGGTCGGTGCGTTGGAGCAGGCGATACAGTGACAATGCCTTTTCTCCTAATCTGGAGATAAAACGGCTTAAAGTTGCCACACACCCAGCTAGTTTTTGAACCTGCTTGAGGTCTGTTGGTGTAGCCAATTGTGATAGGGCCCGGATTTTTGCTGGGTTTGCCTTGATTCCTCTATATGAAACGATGAACCCAAGCAGTTTCCCGGCGGGGATGCCGAAAACACATTTTTCCATATTGAGTCGTATGTCATATGTTCGGAGGTTGTCGAATGTAAGGTGCAGGTCGTCCACCAATGACTCGACATGGTTGGTTTTGATGACTACATCATCTACATATGCTTCAATTGTCTTGCCGATTTGCTTTTCCAAGCATGTTTAGAATCATGCGTTGGAAAGTGGCGCCGGTGTTTTTGAGCCCGAAAGGCATAGTGTTGAAGCAGAAGGGCCCATATGGGGTGATGAATGCCGTTGCGGCTTGGTCGGATTCCTTCATCTTGATTTGATGGTATCCGGAGTATGCGTCGAAGAAACACGGTGAATCGTGTCCTGCGGTTGCATCAATAATCTGGTCAATACAAGGAAGGGGAAAGGATCCTTGGGGCAGGCCTTATTAAGGTCTTTGAAATCGACACACAGGCGCCAAGATTTGTCCTTCTTCGGCACCATCACCAGGTTTGCTAGCCAGTCTGGATGTTTAATTTCCCTAATAAACCCGGCTTCGAGTAGCTTGGCTAGCTCCTCCCCCATAGCTTGTCGTTTGGGTTCGAAAAAGCGCCGTAGTGTTTGCTTGACTGGTTTGTATCCGTTCAGTATATTGAGACTGTGTTCGGCCAGCTTGCATGGGATTCCTGGCATATTTGAAGGGTGCCAGGCGAAGATGTCCAAATTCTCACGCAGGAACGCGTGTAATGTAGCGTCGACCGCCGGATCTAGCTGTGCCCCGATGGAAGCTGTCTTTTTTGTGTCCATCGGGTGGACTTGAAATTTGACTATTTTGGCCGCTGGCTTGAAGGAGGTGGACTTAGATCTCTTATCGAGGATTACGCTGATCCTCTCCACTGTGGATCGTAGTGCAGTTAATTCTTCGGCCGCGAGGGCCTCGGATAATGCCTCAAGGGCCAGGGAGGCGGTTTTGTTTTCGGCGCGGAGTGCTATATCCGGATCACTGGTTATAGTGATAACTCCGGTTGGCCAGGGCATTTTGAGTTTCATATACCCGTAATGGCAGATGGCTTGAAAGAGTGTGAATGCATCTCGCCCTAACAGGGCGTGATACCCGCTATTGAAAGGTGCCACATGGAAGAGTAACTCTTCGGACCTATAGTTCTCCGGCGTTCCGAATACCACGTCTAGTTTGATTTTCCCCGAGCATCTTGCTTCCCGACTAGGGATGATGCCTCAAAAGGTTGTGTTACTTTGCTCAATGCGACTCCTGACCTTTTGCATTTTATTGAGCGTGTCTTCGTAGATGAGGTTTAGTCCGCTGCCGCCATCCATGAGCACTTTAGTGAGCCGAAAGCCGTCCACGATTGGGTTTAGGACCAGGACGGCCGGTGCCCGAACTGATCGGGATCTTGGTTCGTCATCGGCATTGAAAGTTATCGCCGTATCGTTCCAAGGATTTATTGTTGCGACTTGGCAGTCTTCGGCGAGGTCGCGGAGCGCCCGTTTCCACCAATTATTTGAAGAAAAGGTCTCGAAGACTGTTAATACCTTGAGGTCGTTGTCCTTCGAAGAGTACTTCTCTGAGGTAGTGTTGTTGAGGATGCCCTCGCCACTCTTGGCCACTTGCCGAAGTATCCAACATGCCCGGAGGCTGTGGGTTGGTTCGGTATCCAGCGTCATGTGTATTTTACATGGCCTATCAAGCCACTCCTCGAGAACAGTTTTATGCCCCGTAAAGGGCTTGATTTTCTTTTCCACAGGATGATGATCGGGTGCCCCGCGAGGGTGCGTCCTTTTTGCCCGACCTGGAGATGGCTTAAAGTCCTTCTTTTCCCAGCGGGCTGTCTGGGTTTTCCATGCGCTTTCCATTGCGTAGTACTTCTGTACTATGTTTGCCAAGTCTGCGAAGTGTAGTACGCGACTGCGGTTGAGGGCGTTAAGTATTCCCTCATCCGTACAGTTGTTGCAAAATATTGAAATTACGTCACCGTCGCAGCAACCTTTGATCTTGTTTTTAGCGAGGAATCTGGCCCAGAAGTGATGGACTATTTCCCGAGGCTGCTGCCACACATACATTAGGTCGCATATATCCGGAGGACCGGAATTGCTTGGGGAATATTTCTTGTGATGGGTGGGCGGCGTTAAATCCGACCCTGGCCCAATATGGAGTCCGGAGTTTGAAGAATTTCCGAGCTTACCAGCCCGGGCTCCGGAATGTCCAGTGAGTTTTCAGGCTCCACGCCTAGTTCTATGTTCGGAGGATAGGGAGTGTCCCCCCGAAGATGGATATCTGGCTCTCCGAGCTTGGAAATCCAAACATAGTTTGTTCTCAATGTAAGAAAAGAGTTGTTGTCGGCTTGCTCCTCCACAACCGCTACCTGATGGGTGATTGGTGGACATTTAATTTCTCTCTGATCGGGTTTAATCCCAATCCGATCATAGTCTGATGCAACCCCCAGGGCGGTGATTCTATCCAGGAGTTCGTTCAAAGACGACAAATCTGTCGGATCCATCTGTTCGGAGTATTCGGGGCCAACACGGAGATGATTTTTGATGACTTGGGGGGTTGCCCTTGGCTTAACGGCCGAACGGGCGCCCATGGTGAACCTGCCAAGCCGGAGGGTTTACCCTGGGACCAGGGCTCCTTCGGAAGTGATGGTGTCCTTAATGATAAGACGAGCCATCAATCCTTCTGTCGACGCCACAGAGGAACTCTCAATGAAAGAACCAATGTCTATGTCAGAACCAGCAGATCTCGGGTAGGGGGTCCCGAACTATGCGTCTAAGGATCAAAGGTAACAGGAGACACGGGCACGATGTTTACCCAGGTTCGGGCCCTCTTAATGGAGGTAATACCCTACTTCCTGCTTGATTGACTTTGATGAGTATATGGGTTACAAGAGTTGATCTACCTCGAGATCGTAATGGCTAAACCCTAGATGTCTAGCCTGTATGATTATGATTGCCTCTACGGACTAAACCCTCCGGTTTATATAGACACCGGAGGGGCCTAGGGTTGTACAGAGTCGGTTTACAGAGGAAGGAATTTTCATATCCGAACGCCAAGCTTGCGATCCACGCAAAGGAGAGTCCCATCCAGACACAGGGGAAAGCCTTCTATTTTGTATCTTCACGGCCCATTAGTCTGGCCCATATCACATAGCCTGGACGCCCGAGGACCCCCTAATCCAGGACTCCCTCACTCATGAGGCGGGAAGAGACCCTCCAGATGACGAAGGAGGATGTCATGGCTCGGGAGGCGCGTCTGGCAGACCACAAGGCGTCTCTGGATGCCAGGGAGCGAGAGATCTCCCTCCGGGAGGAGAGACTCGAAGCCACCCTCCGTGCTAAGGACGAGGATCTGGAGGCTCTTGTGCAGCATCGCACCAAGGAGCTGGAGGACAAGCACGGAGCCGCCCTGGACGCTCTTGTCGCTGACCATGCTGCCCAGTTGAAGAAGCATATTTAAGATCTCGACGCCGCATCTTCCGCCAAGACTGAGCTCGACCGGCAGGTGGCTAAGCAGAATGAAGATCTTGCCGGGAGCACCAAGGAGGTGGAGGCACTTAAAGAGAAAGCGCGGCAGGCAGAGATCCACTTGGCTGATGCACACTCGTAGCTCGCCTCCAAGACCAAGAGCCTTGATTAGCCAACGGCAACATCACGGACATGAAGGCGAGGATTGGCTCGCTGGAGCGATCGGCGGAGTCCCTCGAGTCCCGCCAGCAGTTGTTGTCCAAGGACCTAGAAAACGCTAGGCGTCTCCGGCAGGATGCAGAGGACAAGTTGAAGAACCAGGTCGACATGAGTAACCTCTAGATCAAAAGCCTGGTTGACATTGCCGAACGTCTTGGCACCCAGGCTGCGGCGATGGGTATGGACGTCCCAGTTTACTCCGCCAGCAGGCAGGAGGTCCCAAGCATCAAGCTGGGTCTCTTCTTAAAGGAGCTGATCGAGAAGCTAGAAGCGCATGAAGAGGGGAGGGCCGAGCGCTTCGCGACCGACTCCTAGAGGCTCGCCCGTGATGCCCTCTTCATGGTCTTGAGCAATATCGCCTGCCGCCACCCGAACCTCGACCTTGACAACGGGTTCAAGAGGCCGCCAGCGGGTGTCGACGTTGCTGCTGCCAAGGAGAAAGCTGCCCCTGGGAAGATAGGGTTCTCCAAGTTTTAACTATTCCACCTGGCCGCCGGGCTAAATATTCGGCCATGCCTTTTCTAGATGGCCCTGTAACGAAACTTGACATATATTTTGTTCTCAGTTATCTCTAGTATTTGTGTGAAACTGTATCTATAGTTGGATCATTAAATGCGTGTTCATACCTTTGAGCTATATATGTTCGCGTTCGTACGATCAATACCCATATATGCTCTGGATGCCTGCCGATATCATATTGTCGTGATTGTTGTAAGGGTCCGGCCCTTAACAGTCATCTTGGCGTGGATGTGTCTCGGCAGGTTTTTCCTAGGTAGCTCTTGATGCAGCCTCTCGACTTGCGAGCATGGCTCTGGATAGGACGATGGTGCGATCAAAGAAACTAGCCAAGGTTCCATCGCATGAGGGATTTCACGATATGAACATTCACCAAAGTTAAGGGATAAAACGACTGTAAAATCCTGGAACGTATCAACAGGAGGTGATAACGTAAACTTAGCTTTCATTTGGAGCTTCTCTCTCCATTGCCGGGCTGCCCGTGTCGGGTGCGCCAGGGGCACTCGGAAGAGTGGGATTCAATCAGATGGCTTCTTCGTTCCCGGTAGGGACCAATTAGCATTCTTGTGGCCGGCGGGTATCGGGGCGTATTATCGGGTTCTTCTGGTCCTCTTCCCTTTCACCCCCTTCCCCTCGAGTCATTACAACGGCTGCCGTTGCATGGGTCGTGCCAACGCAGGCAGCCTTGCCGAAGTACGCTTGCCAGGGTATCAATCGACTGACTCATACCAGGGCTTTGATCAGGATTACCCAAAACGGGGGGAAATATTGAATGAGCGTCGCGCGGTAATCGTCGATGTTGATGAGGCCGAGGCTAGAGAAGCTTGACTGCTGACGAGGGAGCGGGAAGGAGAGAGCTCGTGCCCGCACGCCTTGTGTCCTTTCTTCGAGCAGCGCTCGGATGGCGAACACACCATACGGGCCGCCGGGAAAGATCTGTCGCCATCAATAGCTAGTTTCGCCATAGCCGTGGCTATGGCGGGACATGGAGATCAACAACAATGGTGCGGGGATGGCCTTGCTTCACTTCTGTGTCTTCGTGGGCGTCAGGGTCGATAGCGTCGTCAAAGACGAAGATGGTGATGAAGTCGACGTGCTGCGCTCGCCTTCAGATTCGCACAAGCGAGCCCCCTACCTGGCACGCCACAGATGTCGGGGTAAAACCATGGCCACCTATGGGACCAGGAGGTCCCTTGCTGGTTCGGTAGGGGGGCGACGCATTGCACAAAGAGCATAGGGGCGTGGGGCAGCACGTCAGAGATCACACAAGCAATTAACCCAGGTTTTGGCCGCCGTGAGGCGTAAAACCCTACTCCTCCTTTGGTGGATTGATAGTGGAAAAGGTGGTGGCGAGCATAGTACACTTACCCGGTAGGGGTTGCCTTAGGCAGCAGCGACTACGCACGTATGGGGGTGTGAGTTATCCAACCTTCTAACCCTTTCTACGGTTGCCATGGGCCTCCTTTTATAGATCAAGGGGTCACCACAAAGGCAAAGTAGTCATTATGCATTGATATGATAGCAAACAGTGCTATCAAACCTAATTATGCGGGCCGACAGGGCACATTAAATGCACCGCTTAGCGTCACATCACTGGTTGCCCGGCAAGGCTTGCGGGACTATCTTGCCAGCTCCGCGCCTATTCTCTTGACACGTCGTAGGACGGGTGTCATCTGTGGGTTTCTTCTGCAAGGAGAGGCAACCATGTGGCGAATGACTGCCACTCAGTGACTTTGCGGCTTGACACCGCATTGATTGATGACGTGGGTCATGGCTGAGTGGGTGGTGGGATGTTTTTGCCTCCGCGAGCCCCGACAGGCCCTGACGGGGTGCTTCTGTTATCTGTTTCTGGGGGTGGACTTGCCCCTTCCCGGGCTCGCCTGCCCGGCAAGGGAGGCCTTTCTCTTGGCGATACCCAGCTTCTCTGGCTCGATGTTGGTCTCTCGGATCTGCATGCCGATCCTTTGAATCTCTTGGTTCCTTGAACATCTTTACTTGATCTTGGCTTGTCCGGGCACGAGTCAAGGGAAAATGCATACCCCTGTATATTTTCCCTGACAACCAGCAATCTCCCTCTTCATATAAATCTTGCACATTAAGAGAGAAATGACATTATAATTGTATCATAAAGTAAAATAATGATAAAAAACACTATAAATAACAGTAGGAAAACATGATGCAAATTGGACGTATCAAGCACACATACGACTATACCAACAAGCGTATGCATAACCACATTAGCAAACTTACCCACAACCAAATTAAGCATACTATTGTAGGCATGATAGCTTAGGACAAATAGATTAGCAAACATGGAAAGCACTAAATCCATGCGTCACGTCAACAAGCCAGTGGTCGTGGTTGCCATTTGTCGGATGTGGGGTTCCGGCAAACCCTTAAGGTTCGAACACTGGGGTGCGCGCGAAGTCTTTCCCTCCTACCGATCCACGCCCTAGCTCACTTAGATCTCCCGGACGAACTCAACGAACTCGCAACACAGAAAGACACGAGGTTTATACTGGTTCGGGCCACCATTGTGGTATAATACCCTACTCCAGTGTGGTGGTGGTGGGTTGCCTCTGGGGCTGATGATGAACAGTACAAGGGAAGAACAGCCTCCTGAGGTCGAGGTGTTCTTGTGGGTAGGCTCTCGATCAGGTCGGATCAAGCTAAGGTTCTCCTCTCCTACTATGGTGGCTAGCTCTACTTATATAGGCCCTGGTCCTCTTCCCAAATGTTGAGCGGGAAGGGAGCCAACAACGGCGGGCAAATTTGAAGGGGGACAACTAGTACAAGCTATCCTGACAAAAGTGGTCTTCGCCTACGAAAAGCTCTGGTGGTGACGCCGTCTTGGGCTCCATGATGACCTCCGTCTTGCTGTCCTCCTGGTCTTGGTCTCGTTGCACCAATATAGCAACCTTTGCCTGATGCCTCGGTACTCTTCGCCTGCGCTGGCCTCCTTAGCACCAAAGAGGAAATAAGGACGCTGTGCGCGCTGGCGCCCGCCTGGTGTCGTTCGTCATGGCTCACGTCATGAGAGCCTCGTGAGGTTTTCCCCGCCTTGATATCTCCGCTCCTCGTGAGTCTGCCTGGCTAGGCCACTCCAGAGGAGTTCTTGCGTCGTCCGCCTCGCGAGGCTTGGACCCTCGCGAGGGTCTTGGATGCCTTGTTGACGAAGTTGGGTCGTACGACCTGCCGGCTTAGCCATGCTCTGGGCCGCAGGTAGGCAAGTCTGGGGACCCCCGTTCCCAGAACACCGACAGTAGCCCCCGGGCCCAAGGTGCGCTCGGGCTTGGCTTCGCGGCAAAGCCAAGGGTCAAGTTCGGAGCACCATGGGCCCCCAAAGCCTGCAGCCTCGATCGACGCGTGGCGGTTGATTGCACGTGGGCGCCTCCGCTTCCCCATGCTGCCTCGGCAACTGCACGACTTGACAAGTCCCTGCGACATGCAAGGAAAACCATCATTACCTGCGATCGTGGGGGACGCCGGTTGGCCTTCTTCCGCTATAAATGGGGAGGGGGGCGGAGCCCCCATCGCCCATCTCTTCCTCGCTTGCTTGCTTCTTCCTCCCCGCTCCGCTGCTGACAACAATGGCGCCTATCAGAAGGTTTTCTGCTGAAGAAAAAGGAAAGGCTCCCTGTGATGACCCGGGGCCACTTCCGCCGAAGAAGAGGTCGATCCATCGCCGTGATGAAGCGGCGATGCTGGTGGTGACGAGGCCTTGGTGCGACGGCCTCCTCCGGTGTACCCGCTACCCTTGTACGCCCGAGTCGTGGGCTCGGGAGGACGAAGTGGTGAGCAGCGCCGCCTGGCAGTGTCCTGGACTAGGGGGTACTCACCACGTCATCTCCCGATTTGTTAGGTTGGGCCGAGGACCCCCATGGCCGTATACTCATGGGCCAGTCCGGACAGCTGCCGCATACCAGGAAGATTCCAGAAGACTTGGCGATCAAGACAAGGACTCCTCCCCAACCGACGTATTTGGCTAGGACGCTTGTTATCCTAGGCCTCTGGTGCATTATATAAACCGAGGCCGGGCTAGTCGATAGGTATAGACAACAATCATACCAACATAGGCTAGCTTCTAGGGTTTAGCCTCTACGATCTCGTGGTAGATCTACTCTTGTACTACCCATATCTTCAACATTAATCAAGCAGGAAGTAGGGTTTTACCTCCATCAAGAGGGCTCGAACCTGGGTAAACATCGTGTCTCCAGTCTCCTGTTACCATCATCCTTAGACGCACAGTTCGGGACCCCCTACCCGAGATCCACCGGTTTTTACACCGACGTTGGTGCTTTCATTGAGAGTTCCGCTGTGTGTTCGACAAAAGGTCGATGGCTCGCGTGCAGATCAACTGCGACTTCGGCATCTTCGTCGCCAGCTCGACTGGTCACCTTGGTTCGACCAAAGACTGCGCCCTACCTCTGATCATCATGTTCGGAAGAGGGCCTTCATCAACATCAGCTCTGATCTCTATCAAGATCATGGAGGAATCATCCAGGGAGCCCGGGGGCTCAATGTCAACATTGCCCTCGGGCGACCGTGCTGTTTTTCTGGACAGCGAACTGGTGTTCGCCGCCACCGCCTCCTCAAGTGTCATTTTAACGATTGCTTTAGTGGAATTATGCGTAATTGAGTCTACAACAACCCTGGAAAATTTCTTCGAGTTCCGATGGAGGAATCTCTGGCAATCCGCGATATACCGGAGCCCTGTTAAATCTGGACGAGAATCTGGATGAGTTTAGGGCGTGGTGTCCAGCTTCTAGCTCGAACGTCGTTTGGAAGATCCAACCGTTGATCGGCTGCAGAATTCCTATATCTACCACCCCTCAAAATTCAGCTCGATCCGACCGTCCAAACTCCGGGAACCTTCCGATTAGTGCATCACTTTTCAGATCTGTTTTCTGCTTGAAAACGAATCCGACCGAGTTAAATCTTTTTTATGAGCGGATTTGGACATCCTTTTGAAGGAAGTTTTGTATGGGTTATTGTGTTTTGCTCTCGAACACATCCCACTAAACTTTAAAATATTTTGAACATGATCTTCAACATCATGCTGGTGTCAAACCAGTCCGGCAATATTGCTCCACGGCTGCCGACCTGCGCTAAACACGTCGTCACTTTGTTGAGCGAGCTCAACTTCTTGGATCGTCATCTCGGCAAGCGAACAAGAGTTCGACATCGGAAAGGATAAATCATCACCAACATCGCGCCCCATGGATTACGGGCGAGGCACGCCGGCATCGTCGCACGGTCACTTCATCAAGCGGCATTGACCACGTCACGACTGCATCGACAGGGCGCCTTATTGCTCCTTGAGCGGTGTCCATCACGCCGACCTACTTGACTCATCGGCTGACGACATCGAGGCTTGACGTCTCGGCTGGACCGGGGCTTCGCCATCTCTTCATCAACCTATACTCCAGAGACTTCGGCGTCACTAGCCGACCAGCTCCGTCACATTAGCTGGACCGAGGGCTTTGCCTTGGCGAGCCAACCTTTGCCAGCATTGCTATGCCGTCGCTTTATCACCCGTCAAGCAATGGGAGCGCGGATCGAGTCCCAATTTTGGGAATCACCTTTCTTCGGATTGCTACAATAAATAACCAGGTGCTATTAATCCTAGTATTTTTTGCTTGTTTGGGTTCATTTTTCCCAAGGAATTATTACTCTGTCTTGTCCATCATATGTACGCAAGTCTATCAAATGGTGGCCGCATTAACGAGGATCACATGGTGGTTCGGTCAGTTTCCGTACATAGTCCGGCGAACGCCGCATCTGGAACTCGGACCGACCTGTGAATTCTGGCTTTGCCACGCCTTTACCGCATCACGCTAACGCCCTGCATCGACATTGACTTTGGCGCCAGGCCATATTTCTTTTCTTATTCACTTTGCATAAATTATTTATTATAGAACATTTTTTCTATTATTACTATTATCCCCGGTCTGCACTATTTTTTGTGCACAGGAAAATGAACCAGCCGGACTATATCCTTTGGCGTCACCTCGGCTGGACGGGGGGCTTCGTCACCACTTCATTACCCATGCGGGGACTTGGCATCACTCTGCCGGCCTGCATTGACCGTGCTATGTCACCACTTCGTAGTGCCGAGCTCTTTGCTCCGCCACCTTGGGACCGTCTTGGGGGATGGAACCTTGTCCCGCATCAAGCTCGGACCGCGTCATCAATAACGAACACATTAACCAGCTAAGTTGCCTTCATGCTCAAATTTTTAAATTTTTAATTTATGTTCGGTTCGACCAAGCATTATACTTTTTTTTTGGAAAAAAGTTGCTTGTAAAAATTTCCTTGTCCAAACTTTGTTTGTGACGCACAAATTCAAATACCCCGTTTACTTGGGGGCTCCCTTGCTGAAGCTTTTCCTCTTGCATATGATTATACTTGTATGGCTTCGTTCCTTGTTCGTGTATTACGCCACAATACGCACCATATTGACCTAAGTGATTTGCAAGCTGGGTTGCCTTTCTCCTATGTTTACCCCTACGTTCCCGATTGTTCCGCTAGGGAGTAAAGGGAGCACCTCTGCGATTGT
This sequence comes from Aegilops longissima, assembly GCA_021605205.1. Classification (NCBI taxonomy): domain Eukaryota; kingdom Viridiplantae; phylum Streptophyta; class Magnoliopsida; order Poales; family Poaceae; genus Aegilops; species Aegilops longissima. The sequence goes on along the minus strand of CM038679.1, from coordinate 483,093,891 downwards.
CACGATCAGGTCACCCGAGCCGGACCTCAGACTGGGTGAAGCCGAAAGCTAGCGCTCTTACTATTTTCAATTATGGTCAGCACACAACGGAACTCATGAGTACAAAAAATCTATTGCACAAGTCTCATATTAACAATGAGCACCGAAGAAAGGTATCGGTGGTGGTACTATTTTATTCAAAGATGCTTCTTACACTTTATCAGTAATATAGCATAAGTTCCTGGCGGCGCTTTATGCATTACTGACCTTATGACCTGATTGCACTGGTTATCGGAAACACCATCGATATTCTCGGCAGGTGGAGTACATAACACTTTTCGGTCCTTGACGAAGAGGGAAAGCCGATCGGTTAAGACAGCGTTTAAGTTCGGGTGAACATAGATATGATATAAGCTGTTTTATAATAAGTGTTCTTCTTCTTAGTCGTCGCAAAGTCTTTTTTCTATCACTCCTTTTTTCGACGCGAGTGTGCGGTAAATAACCAGGGCGCCTAATTTCTCTCTCAAAGCCGCTAAAGTTTGCTAAACTGTCCTAACGAGAAGTAATCCGCCTTCGGGATAGGAGGTTGAAGCCATAGGCTGACCCGCTTGAAGTCTCGAGATAGGATGTGTCATGTTAGAGCACGACAGAAACACCTTTTTTTTCTAAGACCAATTTTTGATTTGGCACCGAACACTTGATCTAGTTCGGACATTAAACTTTTGAATAAGTTTTTTGGCTTTTCGAGACTATGGCATTTTTAAACTATTTGTGTGTTTCCAGCATTAGTCTCGCAGTGCAACGCCGGACACCTTTAGGGATTCGGCAAAAACATTCTCAGATATTGCTATATATGCATCGGTTTCGAATTGTGTCTTTGGTCAATAGTTGGGTTGCCCGGCTCACTGTTGCCTACTACATTCCGCTTTTGTTCAGCTAGGTGTGCCAAGGAGAACCACTGCGATTGTGCTTCCAGCTGCGCATGGTCAAGCACCTCGATGGAGAGAGCCGAAAACTGGCTTGTCACAATAAGGCGTAACTCGTCGGTGATCCGATGACTATGTTAAATGACGGACCATTCATAACATTGGCCAAAGTGTTTACGGCTTGACCTCGGCAGTCGTCCAACACTAACCGTGGGCTCATAGCTAGCTTCCCCGGTATAAAGCTCCTATGACTAAGCAAAAGTTTTAAAGCCATATCGATTGCCTCGTTTACGCTAACTTTTACCGCCTTTCGCGCAGAGAGCGTCGGCTAAGGGTTGTTTTGTTAGTACGGAAACACCTGCGTAGTATCTACCAAGGGGTAGAAGCCGACGATGGGCCATTTTCAAGCGATAAGCGGTCACAATGGAGTCAAAATAATGATGTAAAGTACTTGGATACATAGAATCATTACACATAATCTGTGATTTTACTGCGGATATCGATCCTTAATTTGGCCACCGTGCCCACATTAAGGCTCGGGGAACTCTTGGCTTCGTGCTCATTATTTACAAATATTAAAGGGCACATCAATCCCCCGATCTGGTGTTGCCACCCGACCGGTGTCTCGGGGAGCTCTGCGCATAGCCTATTCAATGCGAGAGAAAATTCAAAGGGCTCGGTGTTTGGGCGTGATCGAACTATGGGAAGTCGTCTTGGGCAGCAATAAGTACCATACGGACCTATCTCGGCATCAAGCTATATATCATGGCGACTTCTCCGACCCTCTCTCGGGGCCCGTTAAATCGATCACTATTATCTCTAATATATTACCTGCGTTTTATTCCTATGTATGCTGCCGAGCTAGAATTGATCCTCGAGCCGATTTGGCGCATCGACACGAGTCTCGAGGCTCTGGGAACAACAGTTTTATGCTTGCCTTGAGGTGCATCTCGGGTTTTAGTGATACACACCTTGAGGACTCTTGGATATACATCGGCGGAGAATAAACTGCACCAGTTAAAAATATTCACAAAAAATCAGCCCGCGGTCGAGGTGGTGCACCACCTTGGAAGCAGTCCGGCATAAAGCTCGGGCGCTAGCGGCTAGCTCCATAGAGGGCATTTTCAGCATTAAGCTCGGCTAAACTCCTTCAACTTTTTTGAACCAAGATGATCTATGACATCTTGGATATAGTCCGGCGTTGGAGATCGGATACAGTCCGGCGTTGGAACTTGGACACAGTCCGGCATTGGAGCTCGGATACATTTCGGTGTTGGAGCTCGGAAACAGTCCCGAATTGGTGCTCGGCTGCAAAAGATACCTCGAATGCAGTCCGGCGTTGGAGCTCGGACGCAAGAGGACACTGCCTCCCGGGAAAAACTTCAAACCCGAGGTAGGGCATAAAAATAACAAGGCATTGATAAAGGCCAGAAACTTAAAGGGGCTCCTCGGATACCCGACGTGTAAACTCTTCGGATGCACTTCGGCGATCCTCAAGATCAAAGATGAGAAGAATTGTTGAACCAGTTTTCAAGACCGACGACCGAAGATGAAGAACAGTTAGGAAGAATCGAGGCGTTCCTAACGAAGACCGGTTCAGAGCTCTTGGCGGTGTCACGGACTAGGGGTACTCACCACGTCATCTCCCGATCCGTTAGATTGGGCCGAGGACCCCATGGCTGTATACTCATGGGCCAGTCCGGACAGGCTGCGCATACCGAAAGATTCCACAAGACTTGGCGATCAAGACAAGGACTCCTCCCCCACCGGCGTATTTGGCTAGGACTCTTGTTATCCTAGGCCTCTGGTGCATTATATAAACCAAGGCCGGGCTAGTCGATAGGGATACACAACAATCATACCAACATAGGCTAGCTTATAGGGTTTAGCCTCTACGATCTCGTGGTAGATCTACTCTTGTACTACCCATATCTTCAATATCAATCAAGCAGGAAGTAGGGTTTTACCTCCATCAAGAGGGCTCGAACCTGGGTAAACATCGTGTCCCCTGTCTCCTGTTACCATCTTCCTTGGACGCACAGTTCGGGACCCCCTAACCGAGATCCGCCGGTTTTGACACCGACACTGCCCACGCCGTGTCCGGGGTCGCCGCGCCACGACGACGCGTGCCGTCGCCCCAGGGGTCCACGCCGCGGACTCCTCGCGCGAGTTGGTGTTGTGGGCGCCGATGCCTCCAAGCTCCTAGATCTGCTTCCCGCGGTTCTTCTTCGGCGTGATGCCGCCGAGGGAGCCTCTCGAGCTCTGGCTGCAGCACGCCGACTGCAGCGCTCCGGCGACCGGAGCGGAGATCGAAGCGGTCCCCACGAGCAAGATCTTCATGACCAGCAGGTGGGGAGATCGCCACGGGTCTACTTGTGACGAGCACCCTCGCAATCCGCCGATTCGAGTGCTTCCATGCTCTTCTTCAAGTTCTTCGACGCCGAGGGCCGGCGCCTGGAGTGCTGCCCCAGAGAGGAGCGCCAATCGACGCGCGCTCCGCTCACGGCTACTCGAGAAGTAGTAGCCCTTGGGAATCCATCAGCTCTCCTGAGCTTTACGAGACTCCGGAGACGAGCGACGACAGCTACGTGCCCCCGAGCTCTCGCCGCGCTCGAAGTAGGGTCGCGGCGTCTGGTCGTCGCCGCCGCTGATGTGGATGGGGTTGGCGCCGGCCTCCCGTGGCCCACTGTTGATGATGGCGTCTGCCATGGAAGGGTGTAGATAGGATTCCCCTTAGTGTCAGCTTTTGTTTCCTGCTGAAGAAGCATGAATCACCCGTGTAGAGGCATGTAGAGGATCTGCAATGTCTTTTACTTATCCCCTTGTTATGAAAACTTAGCGAATGCATGTCCCGTTGAGGCTCGGTTCTCCCCTTTCTTTCCTTGCGATGGCTTGTTGCTCTGCGCTTACCGGTCCCGGTCCCTCAGCGGCTTCTGAGCCGTCGCTGGTATCTTGATCGCATGCCGTGGTCAAGGCCGTGGAGAATGTGCTTGCCCAGGTCTAAGTAAAAGCCACGAGGCGCGATGCTCGGAGGTCCCCTCAGCGCTCAAGCAGCCATGGAAAAGCAAGAGAGGAGCTGGCGTGGCATAACGGGGGTCATGCGGCAAAGCGAGGTGGCCATCGAGGCCAAAATATTTGGCGGTCCGGGGCGGGACTTATCTTGTCAACTTCAAGGCGATTCTGGCCAGCTTATTTGGAGCTGTCGCCTAATCGTCTGCAGCATAGCTAGGCCAGTCCATCTGAGTTGGAGAAGAGCACACCCAGAGCAGTTGGAAGAGGCTGGAGCGAAGAAGGCGAGAAGGCGATCTTGACGCCTTGAGGCAGCGTCTGGCCGAGGATCGCGCGGCTTTCGCCGACCTCGAGAAGAGGTCTCGCAAGGCGCTGAAGACGCTCTACGAGCATGGCCTGGAGAAGCCGCTGGCCACTGACGAGGGCGGCCCCGCCTGGTTGCTTCCTCTCCTCGTGAAGGAGCTTGAGGAGGTCGTTCATGGCCTCGGTCCCATGGCGGAGGCGGAAGCTCGCGTCCTATCTTCGGTTGCGCTGACTCGCGTCTTCAGCCACCTGCACCTTCGCGACCCCAACGCTTGCCTTGTCGAGCTGCTAGAGCCTGTAGCTGAAGACCAATGCGAGCCGCCGCTGCGGCCGTACAAGGTCAGGTGGAGGCCTTGCTGAGGAAGTTCCGCGGCTTTGTCTCTGCTCCTTTGTCTGGCGATGTCGCCGATCCTGCAGCTGGTGGTGAAGGCGAAGACAAACTTGCTCACGGGGGAGCACCTTCCGCAGGTGATGGTGATGTCTAGAGGTTACCCACGGCCATTCTTCCTGTTTCATTCCTGCGACATGTATCAGGCCTCATGGAGGCGTTTAGACTTTTCATTTGGTATTGTGAGGACAATATTCTTGTAATATTTGCTTCGAGATTTTGCGATTTCCTACCTATTTGCTTTGCGTTCTGACTCGGCAGAGCTCGGCCCCGCGCATACCTCAACCGCTGTTGGGTCGACTGGAGACCAGGACGGACCAAGGAGTGAGGGGCTACATCACCATTTAGGCTCCTGAGTCGCGATGCTCAGGAGTCCCCCTTGACGTGCAAACAGCTTATAGGGAGAGTTTGCGAGGGTAGACTAATGTTCTACGTCGGCAAGGCCCGGCCCCGCGCATACCTCAACCGCCGTTGGGCCGACCGGAGACCAGGACGGACCAAGGAGTGAGGGGCTACGTGACTATTTAGGCTCTGAGTCGCGATGCTCAGAGTCCCCTTAACTGATGCAAACAATTTCCATACCTACCTCGCCCGAGGCCTCGGGAGGCCTGAATCCCCTCTCTTCACATGGGACCGTGATGATTCCTCCGCTTCAGGCATCTTGAGAGCGTTATGGCCGTGATGGGTGACTGCCATGAACTTGGCCATGGCTGGATACCAGAGGATGGCATTGTGACGGCGGCGTGGATGCGCGACATCGAAGTCGATGAGCTCGGTGTGGTATTTCTTGCGCTCCCGAAGGTGGTAGCGGCGGACCTGCCCTATCGGCGTGGTGGAACCATCGGTCACTCCTGAGAAAGACTTGGTGGGCTGGAGCTGTTCATATGGCACTTGGAGGTTGTCAAACGTGTCAACGGACAGGACGTTGAGCCCTGCGCCGCCGTCGATGAGGGTCTTGGTAACCTGCACATTGCTGATGACTGGGGAATACAGCATAGGGAGGGCGCCAACGGTGGACGCGCACTTGAGCTGATTTGCCGAGCTGAAAGTGATGGCGCATTGAGACCACTTTAGCGAGCGCGTGGCCTCGAGCTTGGGGAGCAACGCGTTCACCTCGCGAGCGAACTGTTTGAAGATGCTCTGAGAGGCTAGGGCCTATGCGCCGCCCAAGATGCAGGCGATTGCACGCGGCTCCGACAGCAGAAGTGAAGGCCCACTGGAGACCATTCCTAGGAAGAAGCAGTTGCGCCGCGCAGGACCTCTGGAGGATGGCATCACGGCAGGAGTCTCATCAGGGTCAGTGCCCGTTCCAGGGGTGCCTCCCTCCGTCGCATAGGAAAGTGCGCCCGGCGCCCTCCTCGGGCAGGGCTCGGGGGCTCTCTTCTGGTGGGCCTCAGACCTTGCCAACCTCATAAAGGAGGCGCTTGGGCACCACTTGGAGGCGTGCTTCGCGGCACGTGTCCCTCAGGAGAGCACAGGGAAAGGAGTGCCCACCACCAGGAATTCATCACCAAGACCACACAAGAACTGCAAGACGCAAGAGGCATGTGCGGCGACAGCCGCTCACAAGGCATAGCTCCCCATCCAGGCGAGGATGTCGGGCTGTGTGTCTGCGTCGACGTTCCAGGGGTCAACAGGGCCGCATCTTAGGAGTGTTTCTGGCCTTCGCGTGTGGGTCGCTGCGAGGGCCCGCCGCACAGCTACGTTCGCATGCCTTTTGGCTTGCCGAGCGTGGCGTCGGCTTATCGGCGCAACATGTGGCACGTCCTGGTGGATCAAGAGGCCAGATACCACGCCGTCCTGGAGGATATGGAGACGGCCTTCAGGGGACCTCCGGAGCCCCCAGAGCCTCCTGAGGCTCAGGGCTCCGGCGGCTCATGAGGAGTCATTTCTTCAACGCATGCCTTCAGCTCCACCAACTCTACTTCGTCTACAGAACTAGGTGACATCTTCCAAGCTCGTTTAGCTGGGAGCGCCCCTCGGGCTGCATTATTCCCAGGCCGCATGGGTCCGTCCCTGTGGCATTTATCCCTTTTGCTTATTTCTTTAGCTTACCTTGCTGGGGGCGCCCCTCGGGCTGCATCATCCCCAAGCTGCTCGGGCCGGACCCGGTGGCATGTATCTTCCTGCATTTACCAAAGTTGAATTGCTCTCCATGCTTAACCTACCAACTGCTATCACCTGCTAGATCATCGCCTCCCCCGGGGCCTCCACACAGGCACGGCGCTGGTGCATGGGTCCGTCCCTGTCACGCTGAAAAACCTGAGCGGTCGAGCTCTGGCTCGTGCCACGCCCCACGCACGTCACCTCACTAGGCCCTCAGTACCTTCACCTCATCCTGAGCAACCAGCGGCAGGCTGACAACTGTAACGGCAAACCGTGTTTCTTCTTGTGCCAGTTCACAGGAATCCCGCGAAAGGGATAGCGGCGTACGCTGCGATCTCCTTTTCTCTCGTGCTGATTAAACTTGCTGCGTTAAAGAGGGGCTCATGAGCATCGCGACTCGGGAGCTCTTGCAGGCTCTCGACCCTCACCCCGGCCTTGACCACGGCATCGCGACTTGGCATACCAGCGGCGTGCTGAGCTTCAGCTCGAGGGCGGGACACGAGAGCGTGGGCGCTAAGAAGAGCATGAGGGGAGGGAAACTCGTACGGACCGACCTAGCTATGCCGCACGAGTAGGGGCGCATCTCCAGCGCAGCGTCAGGAATCATCGCGAAGTCGACAAGATAAGTCCCGCTCCCGAATCGGCCAAATATTGGGGCTTGATGGCCACCCTCGCCTTTCCGCGACCCCGTTGCGGCCACGTTAGCTCCCTCTCTTGCCTTGCCATGGATGCTTGAGCGCTAAGGGGGACCTCCTGGGCATCGCGTCTCAGGGGCTCTTACTGGACCTCAGGCCGCACACCTCCTGGCCTTGACCACGGCAGGCGACCTGGCATACCAGCGACGGATGTAGCCGCCTGGGGACCAGGACCTGTCAGCGTAGAGCAACAAGCCATCGGAAGGAAAGAAAGGGGGGAACCGAGCCTCAATGGGACACGCATTCGCTAAGTTTTCATAACAAGGGGGGTAAGTACAGAAGGCATTGCAAATCCTGACATGCCCCCACGGGGTGATTCATGATTCTTCAAAGGAAACAAAAGCTGACACTAAGGGGAATCCTATCTACACCCTTTCATGGCGGACGCCATCATCAACAGTGGGCCACGGGAGGTCGGCGCCAACCCCATCCAGATCAGCGGCGATGGCGGATCACTGCAGACCCTACTTGGCGGCGCGTGAGAGCTCGGGGGCACGTAGCTGTCGTCGCTCGTGTCCGGAGTCTCGTAAAGCTCAGGAGAGCTGCTGGACTCCCAAGGGCTACTGCTGCTGGAGTAGCCGCGAGCGGAGCATGCATTGGTTTGGTGCTCCTCTCTGGGGCAGCACTCCAGGCGGCGGCCCTTGGCGTCGAAGACCATGAAGAAGAGCATGGAAGCACCGTCGTACTCGAAGTGGATCGCGAGGGCACCCCTCGCACGGCAGGCCCATGCGATCTCCCCCCAGCCGCGGGTCATGAAGATCTTACCGGTGGGGATAGCTTCGATCTCCGCTCTGGTCGCCAGAGCACTGCAATCGGCGTGCTGCAGCCATAGCTCGAGAGGCCCCCTCGGCGGCATCACGTCGAAGAAGAACCGCGGGAAGCGTATCCAGGAGATTGGAACGCCGCGCCCCCATCACAGACTCAGCGAGTCGTGGCGTGGACCCCACAGGCGGCGACGGCCGTGTAGTCATAAGCGGAGACCCCGGATCTGGCGTGGTAGCGCTGCTCATCACCGATCCTCCGAGCCCTCGGCTCGGGCGTACAAGGGTAGCGGGTACCCAGGAGGAGGCCGCTCGCACTAAGGCCTCGTCACCACCTGCATCGCCGCTTCATCATGGCGATGGATCGACCTCTTCTTCGGCGGAAGTGGCCTCGGGTCATCACGGGGAGCCTTTCCTCTTTCTTCAGCAGAAAACCTTCTAATAGGCGCCATTTTTGTTAGCAGTAGAGCGGGGAGGAAGAAGCAAGCAAGCGAGGAAGAGATGGGCGACAGGGGCTCCGCCCCCCCTCCCTATTTATAGCGGAAGAAGGCCAACCGGCGTTTCCCACGATCGAAGGTAATGATGGTTTTCCTTGCATGTCGCAGGGACTTCTCAAGTCGTGCGATTGCGAAGCAGTGGGGAAGCGGCGATGCACCGTCAATCAACCGCCCATAGCGTCGGCCGAGGCCCGCGGGCTTTAGGGGCCAGGTGCTCGAACTTGACCCTTGGCTTTGCCCATGAAAAGCCAAGCCGAGGGCACCTTGGGCGAGGGGGCTCTTGTCGGTGTTCAGGAGCAGGGGTCCCCGGACTTGCCTTCCTGCGGCCTGGCGCAACTAAACTTGCATGCGTCACGGCCCATTTTTAAATCAACAAGGCATTCAAGACCCTCGCCGGCGAACAGCATAAGACCTCCTGCGGGTGGCCTAGCGAGCAGGTTCACGAGGCAGCGAGATATCAAAGGCGGGGCAAACCTCATGAGGCTCTCATGGCGAGAGCCATGACGAGACGACACCGGTAGGCGCCAGGCGCAACATCATATTTCCTCTTTGGTGCTAAGGAGGCCCGGGCGGGCGAAGAAGTACAAGGCATCGGACAAAGGTTGCTATATTTATTGCTTGAGACCAAGACCAGGAGGATGGCAAGGCGGAGGTCGTCGTGGAACCCAAGGCAGGCGTCACCACGAGCTTTGCAGGCGAAGACCACTTTTGTCATGATAGCTTAAGCCAAACCCTTAAGGTTCCAACCTTTGGGGTCTTGTGGCGAAGTCTTTCTCTCCTCTTGATCTCGCCCTAGCTCGCTAAGATCTCATGGACGAACTTCGACAAACTCGCATAACCGAGAAAGACCACGAGGTTTATCTGGTTGAGACCACCGTTGTGGTGTAATACCCTACTCCAGTGTGGTGGTGGTGGATTGCCTCTGGGGCTGATGATGAACAGTACAAGGGAAGAACAACCTCCTGAGGTTGAGGTGTTCTTGTGGGTAGGCTCTCGATCGGGTCGGATCAAGCTAAGGTTCTCCTCTCCTACTATGGTGGCTAGCTCTACTTATATAGGCCCTCGTCCTCTTCCCAAATGTTGAGCGGGAAGGGAGCCAACAACGGCGGGCAAATTTGAAGGGGGACAGCTAGTACAAGCTATCCTGACAAAAGTGGTCTTCGCCTGCGAAAAGCTCTGGTGGTGACGCCATCTTGGGCTCCACGATGACCTCCGTCTTGCCGTCCTCCTGGTCTTGGTCTCGTTGCAGCAATATAGCAACCTTGTGCGATGCCTCGGTACTCTTACTTTGTCTGGCCTACTTAGCACCAAGAGGAAATAAGGGCGCTGTCTTGCGGCTGGCGCCCACTTTGGTGTCGTTCGTCATAGCTCACGTCATGAGAGCCTCGTGAGGTTTACCCGCCTTGATATCTCCGCTCCTCGTGAGTCTACACGGCTAAGCCACTCCGAGAGGAGGTCTTCGCGTAATCGCCTCGCGAGGTCTTGGATGCCTTGTTGGCGAAGATTGGTGCGTGCGGCTGCCGGCTTAGCCTGTGTGGGCGCGAGCAAGCAAGTCTGGGACCCGTTCCCAAAACACCGGCAGTAGCCCCGGGCCCAAAGGTGCGCTCGGGCTTGGCCCAGCCGGTGAAGCCAAGAGTCAAGTTCGAACACCGAGCCCTAAAACCTCTCGGCCTCGGTCGGCCGTGGCGGTTGATTGGGCGAGGCGTCTCCGCTTCACGCTGCCTCGGCAACTGCACGACTTGACAAGTCCCTGCGACATGCAAGGAAAACCATCATTACCTGTGATCGTGGGAGACGCTAGTTGGCCTTCTTCCGCTATAAATGGGGAGGGGGCGGAGCCCCCATCGCCCGTCTCTTCCTCGCTTTCTTGCTTCTACTTTGCTCCATTGCTTGTAGTGCCACCGATGGCGCCACGAATGAAGTTCTCTGCCACCGAGAAAGGAAAGTCCCCTCGCGAGGGCCCCGGTTCCCCGGCGCCCAAGCACGGCTTGTAACCCGTCTGCATAATCGCCCGCGTCCCCGCCGTGGCCCGCCGTCGGCGGGCGCGACTGTATCGCGGAGGATCATCAACCATGGTGGTTCAGTGACGCGAGGCGGCGCAATGGTGGGCGGACCTCCCGCGCGCTTTCATTCAGCGGAGGTGTCGCGGAGTTCATCGTGCAGGTCGGAGAACCGGGCGGCAAGCCCAGCTCCGGCTTACGTGCTTCTTTGTCGATGAACTGCGGCCCCTGGTCGAGGCGGGCTCTCAGTTGCGGCGTATGGTTGCTGCAGCAAAGGCCTCTTAGGTCGTGATCGAAACTTCCGCCCTTGAGCAACATAAGCGCTAGCCAGCGGCTGGCGAGATGTTCGCTTCAGCAGCGTCTCTTGGCTAAACGGCGGTGCACGCTCCACTTCAAGTATGGCGGTGGGTCAACCCTCTATGTGAGGTGTTTGGGGAAAGATGGGCCTTGGCCGGGTGCTGCCCGAGATGAGCAGCGGTGAGAGGTGCTCGGCCTTGGTGACGGTCGCGACGAGGACGAGGGCGAGCCTGCCCTCGGCGGCGACCGCGTCTCTTCCAGCTAAGGCGGCTCTTCCTCCGGCGACAGCTCGAGCAGCAGTGGCTACGACCAACCGCCGCGCCACCGTGCCCGCTTCGAAGGGGGCAGCGGGTCATCTCGTCGTCGTGCCTCTGTGAAGCGCAAGGAGGGGTCTGGCTAGGCTCGGGGCTCCGCTAAGGGCCTGCCTCTGCGGATTGCTGCAACGCCACTTTGTTTAGCTCTTTTTTTCCTGCATCCAAAAATGAAACTAGTATGGGCCCAGAGGGGCGTGTATCGAACTGTGGTTCTTTTTGGTTATTGCACTGTGCGTGTTACTCCCTTGCCGTGTTGTTATTTTGCGCAAGGATAACTTAACTTGGTGCGTTTGGGATGCCCTTTCCCTCATGAGGTGCATGTGTTCGCTCAGAAACTGCAAAAAATTCGTTAGAGGGTGCGCTAAAAGATTTGCCATCCACCCAAGCCTTGACTTGGCGCTTTGTATCACGGTACCCAAGGGGCACGAATTTAGGAGAGATGCGCCAGCTTCAGGCTCGAACGAGGGTGGCTCGCGAGAAGGCAGAGAGGAGAGAAAATGCTTGCGAGGGCACCTTCCCAGCCCCCTCGCGAGGTATGCAAGAGAGAGAACACGAGTAAACCAGAGCCGGAAAATGCGGTAAAAGGCTAGGGAATCAAATCTGCGATGAACACCAAGAGCAGCTTCGATTGAGGAAAACCGAGCCAACTACGGAAAGCAAATGAAAAGCCGCGTCCGACACCTAATCTAGTCTTCAATTCTTCTCACCAGCTGGAGCTAAGTGCTGCCACTAGGCGTGGGCGGGAGCCCCAGGGCCTGAGGCCGGCGCTCCTGAGACTCCGGGGCGTGTACAACCCCAACTCATTATTACGTGAGAGTGTCATGGGCGGCGATTCTTCACAGGCACCGGGCCTTCTTCACAGGCTCTAGGCCTTTCTTCACTGGCTCCGGGACTTGCTTCATAGGCTCTGGGCCTTTCTTCATGGGTAGAACTTCCGGAGTCTTTGGATGTTCAGGCGTTTTGGATAGGTGTCCCTTCATGCGTCTCTAGGAGCCGGCGCCCGAACTGGAGATGTGGGCGACCACGAGCAGGCCCCGCCCACATGGGTGAAAGCTTGTGCAACCCCTCCCTGGGGAGGACCCGCCTCAGGACCAGGTCACCCGTCTCGAGCGTCCCGGAGCGAATTTTGCGGCAGTGGTAGCGCCGCAGCGCTTGCTGGTACCTTGCCGCCCTCAATGCAGCTCTGCGACGACATTCCTCCCCAGCACGAGATCCATCCCCCTCGTGGCGTCCTGCTGCGTTTCATCGAATGCCGGGACCCGCGCGGAGTGATGCTTGACCTCGTGAGGGAGGACTGCTTCGGCTTCGTAGACGAGGAAGAATGGAGTCTCGCCCGTTGGCTTGGTTGCGGTGGTGCAGGTGGACCCGCAGCCGCAATTGGAGCTTCGTCGTGCCAGCCCCGCGCGGGCCTCCGGCTTCTTCTTGAAGGTCTGGTCTTGAGGCCCTTAGGCCCTCCACGTTGGGCGCTCAAGCTTGACCATTGCTCTGGGGTGGGCCACGAAGCGTAGCGATCTGCGTTCAAAGTTAGCGATGGGTTTTGAAGGGTTACTAGTAAAGCTGCGAGCGTTATCGTGATGATGCGGTTAGGGACCCGAAGCGGCTCACGAGGCCCTTGATGAACTTGTGGCGAATATCCGGGATGGTCGAGCGGCTTACACTTCCGCCCACTTGGTGAACTTATCGATGGCGGCGTAGAGATAGTGATAGCCTGGCGCCCAAGGGAGCGGGCCTAAGATGTCTAGCCCCGGACTCTGACGGCCATGTGAGAGGATGGTTTGGAGGCTCTGGCGGTGATGGATTTGCTTGGCGTGGAATTGGCAAGCCGCATGAGACTTCACTAGCTTCGGCGGCGTCATTGAGTGTTGTGAGCCAATAGAATCCCTGCGGAACACCTTGCCAGCGAGGTCATGACGATGAGTGATGCTCGCAGTCTCCGCCGTGTATGTCAATCAACAGCTCCCTTCCTTGATCATTTGGAGATCACGGTATAGCGTGACATCGTTCGACCGTCTCTGTACAACTTCGCCGTCTTGAATGCAATATGTGCGTGGCTTGCGGACCGCGCTCAGCGATCCTCTTCCTTCTCGGTGGCGCCCGTGTATCGGTACTCCTTGAATTCCTTGGTCGGCATTCCTCACAGGGCTCGAGCTCCAAAATCAGCCGAGCTCCGAGGTCAGAACCTGATAGGAGCTCTGTGACCGGAGGCTGTGGGAGCTCCTCCCGAGGCTGAGTAGTGCTTGAAAGGGGTGGCATAGCTGATGGCTTGAAGAGCCGCTCCTCAAAGACACCAGACTCTTGTGGTAGCCACTTGGATGCTCTCCTGGCGATGTCGTCGGCTTGTTTGTTGGTGCCCCGGGGCACGTGCTGCAGCTCGAGACCTGGGAACTTCTTTTCCATCTTGCGCACTTCCGCGAGGTAGGCCTCCATGTGCTCGTCCTTCGGCTCGTACACCTTGTTGGAGAAGTTGACGAGGAGTTGCGAGTCGCCTCTAACGGTAAGGCGCTTCACCCCCAGAGCTGCCGCAGCCTTCAGGCCAGCAATGAGGCCTTCGTATTCTGCGATATTGTTGGAGACCTTCTCGCCATGCTGAAAGCAGAGTTGCATGGCGTAGTAGAGCTTGTCCTGGGTGGGCGAGATGAGCACCGCTCCGGCTCCCGCGCCCTGATGTGCGGCGCCATCAAAATACATGACCCAGCCGTCCGGAGCCTCGCTCCCTGGGGAGGTGGACCGGTCCTCCCCTTCCTCAAGTGTCGGGGCATCCGTCCATTCTGCCACAAAGTCAGCAAGCGCAGCCCCCTTGATGACCCTGGTAGTGCTGAACTCTAACTGGAATGCTTGCAGCTCGATATTCCACTCAGCGACCCTTCCAGCCGAATTTGGGCTCCTGAGTGCCCTCTCCAATGGGTAGGCTGAGACGACCTTGATCGGGTGACCCTGGAAGTAGTGTCGCAGCTTGCGAGGCCACAGCAGTCTGCGGGGAGCTTACGAGGCATGGGGTAGCATGCCCTTGCGTCTCTCAGCGCAGTGTTGACGAAGTACACCGGGTGTTCGACGAGGGCTGGCGCACTATCGAGGCTGGGGTCCTGCGGAGATTGGTGCATCTCCTGAGGTGGTGGGCGTCCTAAGACTCGGCTATCCTCGGGAGCCTCTGCGACGTTGTCCTGCCGAGCCTTGTCCTCCCCAGCTGACGCCTTTGTTGCATCCTCTTGACCCTGCGCCACTTCTGCTCCGGCTTGGCGCAGTGCGCCCTTGGCTTGGCGTTCCTCCCTGACCGCCACCAGCGTCGCGCTGGCGGAGTACGGGGTGGCGGCAAGGTAAAGTACCAGAGGCTCAAAAGGCCGTGGTGCCACCATCACCGGAGGGCTGGTAAGGTATTTCTTGAGGTCTTGGAAGGCCTAATCGGCCTCTGGGGTCCATTCAAACGGGCCTTTCTTCATCATTAGCTTGAAGAAGGGTAAGGAACGCTCTCCCAGCTTGGAGATGAAACACCCTAATGCGGTCACCCGCCCCGCTAGCTTTTGCATCTCTTTGAGGGTCTGGGCGGGCTCATGTCCTCGATGACCTTGATCTTCTCAGGGTTCGCCTCGATCCCTCTGTGGGACACGAGGAATCCCAGCAGCTTGCCGGAGGGGACACCGAACACGCACTTCTCCGGGTTAAGCCTCAAGTTCACCCGGCAAAGGCTCTCGAAGGTTTCCTCTAAATCTTGAATCAATGTCCTCGCCTCGCGAGACTTTACCACTATGTCGTCGAGGTAGGCCTTTGTGTTCCTCCCGAGCTGTCGCCCCAGGGCGATGTGCATCAACCGCTGGAAGGTGGCGCCTGCGTTGCGCAGCCCAAAGGCATACAGGTGTAGCAGTACACCCCACATGGTGTTAGGAAAGTTGTCTTCTCCACATATTCCACCGCCATCTTGATCTGATGATACCCTGAGAACGCGTCCAGGTAGCACAGCAAGTCGCACTCGTCGGTGGAATCGACAATCTGATCGATGCGCGGGAGCGGGCACGGATCTTGGGGGCAGGCTTTGTTAAGGTTGGTGAAGTGGACGCACATCCGCTCCTTCCCACCTTTCTTTGGCACTACGACAGGATTTGCCAGCCATTCGGGACATCGAACTTCCCGAATGGCGCCTGCCGCCTCCAACTTGCGTGTCTCTTGGACGATGAAGGCCTGCTTCTCAGTGGACTGCCATCTGGCTCGCTGTTTCATGGGGCGTATGTTAGGGCATACCCTCAGATGATGCTGGATCACCTCTCTCGGGACCCCTACCAGCTGATCGGGCTCCCACACGAATATCTCCTTGTTGGCGCACAAGAACCTCACCAAGGCTTCTTCTTGACCCGGGTCAAGGCCGGCTCCTATGGTGAAGGTGGCCCCTGAAGACCCGTCCTCGTTGACCGACACCTGCTTGGTTTCTGCCTTGTCTTGGGTGAACAGCTGCTTCTTCTTAGTAGGCGCGGCCTCATTGGCCTCGTGGGTGCCGGCGCCGGCCGACTGTGCTGCTGTCGCGGTCTTGAAAGCGAACCTGAGCACCGTCACGGCCTCCTTAGTGTCCCCCTTGATGGTGAGGACGGCTGTGACGCTCGGATAATTAAGCTATAGTAATCCCATGTTAATGGTGCCAGGTCATCAGTTTTACTATTGCTAAATCACTTTGATTCGAACCGGTTCAAAGTTCAAAATTTAAACTTTTCAAAATGTCAAAACTAATATGTTCAAAATGTGGAAAATTATTGATAAGTAATTGTGGTGGTGGACCAACATTTTTAGAAAGTGATTGAATACTCTAGAGTAAATAAAACAACATCTTAAATAATTAATTAAATGTCTTTTATAAATTATAAAATTTCAAACAATTTTGTTTAGTGACAAACCTGTTTATGGCATTAGCTTATTTAGTAACACTAATTTGGGTACTATTTGGATATTTTATAAAGCTAAAATAACTAGAAAATAAAATAGTAAAACAAATAAATAGAGATGAGTAAAAGAAAAACAGAAACAAGATAATAGAAAATAAAACAAGAGGCCTCCCCCCACTGGGCCTTGGCCTAGCTAGGCCACCAGGCCGGCCCAGCTCCTCCCTACCGTCCACTTCCTCTGCTACAGGGATGCAGGGGGGATCGTGGCGGCCATCCGCCGGCGATGGCCGGGCGTGGCGGCCATCCGCCCCCCTGGTGCCCTACTAATACCCCTGCGGCCACCCCGAAACCCAAGACCGCCCACATCTATCTCCCCCTCGATCCCCCGTCTTCCTCCATCCCCTTCTGCTCGATCTCAAACTTGAGAACTCGCGTAGTGACCATGCTCATCGCTGTCGTTGCCGCGGCCACCATCGTCGTCGCCGCTCGGGAGTACGTCCACGAGGTCTACCACGGTCGACATCATCCGTTCTGGGCGTCTCATCAAGTCGGGGAGCTGCGTAGCCGGTATCGTCTTCGTCTTCTTCGTCGGGCCGCCACCTTCTTGCTGTCGATCCGCACCATCCCGACCGTCCCCGGCCTCCCCGACCTCGTCCTCGGCTCCGTGGTGAGCTCCTCCCCCCGAATCCCCCTTATCCCCCAAGTTTTTGTCGCCGTATGCCGCCGTCGCTGCCGCGCCCGAAGTTTTCTGTGCGTGCGCGCTCGCCGCGCTTCGTCGAGTCCTGGTCGTGCCCTGCGTCCGCTCACCGCGACCCGGGTGCGCTCACCGTCCCGTGCCCGCCCGCGCAACCACAGCCCTGCCTGCTGCCCGTGCGCTGTTGTTGCCGCTGGCTTTTGCTGCTGCTTGCTCTGCGTGTATGCTGCTCCTTGCGCTACTAATGCTCTGCTAATTGCTGCTGCTGCCGATGGGTATTTGTTTTTTTTTGAGAAAATCTCGCCACTTTATTGATTCACGATAATGTTTATAGGTACAAGTCTTGGGTTATGTGGAGAACCCAACCAAATATGTCTACCTATGGCTAAATTACAAGCAAATTTGGCAAGATTGTACAAGGGACACTATAGGTCGCAATGATGATTCTTTGGCTATCCAATTATAGTCCCAAATACTCGTCGTTTGGCCATTCCCTATCCTTCGAATTAACCCTTGTTTGAGAATATCTCTGCCTTCAAGAATTGCCCGCCAGATCTGGGACGGTCTTGACCCAATTTCTGCGATTAGGAATGACTGTCGAGGAATGTCTGACGCTTTGAGGATCCGAGAGCTCAAAGGCAGAAGGGTCCTATAGCACCCTCAAGACTGTCGTGCAGGGAGTGCCAAGTTAAAAGTTCAAGGTCCCTGAACCCTAAACCTCCAATATATTTGGGTCTTGTCATAACTTCCCATGACACCCACGCCAGTTTTCTCTCACCCTGTTTGCAACCCCACCAAAACTTCCGAATGATAGAATTTATATGACTGTACAGACCCCTCGGAAGCTTGAAACAAGACATCGAGTAAACGGGGATTGCTTGGGCTATAGATTTGATCAAAACTTCCTTGCCACCGGCTGATAGACACTTGCTCATCCATCCCTTCACCTTGTCCCACACTCGATCAGACAAATATTTGAAAGTGCCCCTTTTAGAGTGACCCACATCCGTAGGCATGCCTAGATATTTGTCACTCAATGATTCATTAGGTACCTGCAGGCATCCTTTGACCGCATCTCTGACGATCTGTGGACATCCCTTGCTGAAGAAAATTGAAGACTTCTCTCTATTGATTATTTGGCCCGAGGCCCTGCAATATATATCCAACAGGTGTGACACCTCTTCTGCTCCATCGACACTTGCCTTGAAAAACAGCAGGCTATCATCCGCGAATAAAAGATGGTTCACCGACGGTGCCGATGCCGCCACCTTTATGCCGCTGAGCTGGGATGATTCATTCTGAGACTTTAAGAGGCATGAAAGGCCCTCTGCTGCTAGCAAGAACAAATATGGAGAGATAGGATCTCCACAGCGAATACCACGGGTTGGTTTAAATTCCTCCAACCTACTTCCATTAAAAAGAACCGAAAGGAAACCGTTACGACCATGTTCATGACTATAGAGATCCATGGTTTCAGCAAACCCAGTTTCCTCATAATAGCTTCGGATAAGCCCATTCCACTTTGTCATATGCCTTCATCATATCAAGCTTGAGAGCACAATGATTATTGCTCTTGACTTGTTCCTCTTCATAAAATGTAAACACTCATATGCTGAAATTATATTGTCGTTAATAAGTCCGCCGAGGACAAATCTTGTTGTTCCTCTGAAATAATCTCTCGGGAGTATTACCTTTAACGATTCGCTAGAACCTTGATGCTATCTTGTAAAAGACATTACATAAGCTTATCGATCGAAACTGAGACAATAGTGTAGGATTTGATACCTTGGGGATTAACACCAACATGGTGTCGTTCACACTGAGCAGGGCTCTCCTCCCCTCTAACGATGCTCAGAACCGCCCTTGTCACAGCTGCACCACATGTATCCCAATGGCGTTGGAAGAAATGCGCCGGAAACCCATCTGGCCCATGGGCCTTAGTTGGGAACATCTGGAAAAGTGCTCTCTTTACCTCTTCCTCCGAATAAGGGGCCATCAGGCTCTCATTCATCATACTTATTACTTTGGACGGCACATCTTTGTAGAACATCTTCTAGCCCTTCCACCCTTGAAGTATATATATTTTATAAAATTCTAGTGCCATTTGTTGCATCTCTGTAAGGTCATCCGTGAGCTGACCATCCTGTTTCTGCAAAGCCTTCATCAGATTCTTGCGCCTTCTCATAGAAGCTCGGAGGTGGAAGAAGTGGGTGTTCCGATCCCCGGCCGACAACCATTCCACTCTAGATCTTTGGCGCCACATAAGCTCTTCCCGTAGGTACAGCTCAATAAGCCGATCATTGGTTTTGATCTCCGCATGGCTCGGCCCAGATCTTGCTGGATCGTTTTTGAGCCTATCCAGGTCTTTCTTTAGTCTTCTAATCTCATTCTTTACACTACCGAATGTAGTCTTACTCCAAACTCCCAGATTCTTTGGATAAAGAATCCAAATTAAGCCCTTACTTCAGCTGCTGCTAGGTTAGGCCCATTCACCTCCCATGTGTTCTGGACAGTGGGTATGAGCCCCGGGTGGGTGTCCCACATACATTCATAGCGGAACATTTTCTCCCTATTTCTGCATTCCGAAGATGGATTCAGTTCTAACAAAATAGGAGAGTGGTCTGATGTTGCTGCTGTGAGGTGCTGAACCGCAGCCAATGGAAACTGGGCTGACCATTCAACCGATCCAAGAGCTCTATCAAGCCTTACTCTAGTAAAAGACCCTCCTACTACCTTTTTCTCAAAGGTCCATCTTCGCCCTTGGAAACCGAGATCGATCAGACCGCAAACATCTACAGCGTCGCGGAAACCCTGAATTTGTGTCTCGCTCCTTTGGCCTATTCCATCATGTTCATCATACCTCAGTACTTCATTGAAATCTCCAATGCAAACCCACGACATTGCATGTAGTGACGCCATATTCCTCATGGTTTCCCATGTCCTATGACGAAGTTGAGTTTGGGCCTCTCCGTAGAAGCACGACAATCTCCATGGAGGGCCTCCAAGCTCAGAAATTTTCATGTCTACATGGTACTGCGAATAACCCAAATTTTCAGCCTTTATTTCATTATTCCAATACAAAGCTAAACCACCGCTTCTACCGGTGGATCCAACAGCAAAAGAACAATCATAGCCTAAAGTACTAGCAAGTTTTTCGGCCTTTTCTCTTCCAATCTGAGTTTCAACTACGCATTGTATTGTAGGGGCATACTTTAAGGCGATTTCTCGCAGCTCTTGAACTGTCGGGGCGTTGCCTAATCCCTGACAGTTCCAGCTTAAAAGACTCAATGTGCTCGGCGGTCCTCCGCCGGGGAGGCCGCCGTTCTTGCATCTCTGAATTTTTGACCCCCCTGGTTCCTGCTCGCACCATTGTTCGCCGCCTTCTCCGATTGCTGTGTCAACCTGGAGCGCTTCGGATCTTGCTTGGGTGGAGGGCTTGGAGGAACCTCTCCCGGTCCTTCCTTGTTCTTCTCAACTAGGGCGAGCTCTAGGCCCATTCCGGCCATGGGACTGACTTGTCCCACCACCTCATCAGATGTTCTCTTCCTGTTGGAGTCCATATCCTCCATATCTGTATCGTCTCGTTCCTCATCCTGGGTAGAACCACCCTTTGTTGTCTCCTGCCCCATCTCCTTTTTTCTGTTGTTCCGGCGTTTTGTGCCCCATGCGGTAGTAGCAGGCGCTCGCAGATTCTTGAAGATCAGAGCAGATGGAGGATGAACCCCATCTCCATGTTCCTTAAATTCATGTCCCATCATTCCGCAAACTTGACACCAATCCGGCAACCGTTCATATTTCACTGCAAAAATCTCCCTCTCGCCCCCATGGATGATGGAAGTTGCTTTCTTCAGCTAGTTGTGCACGTCCAGACGAACCCTGACCCTATAAAAATTACCCTCGAAATCGAAGGAGGAAGGTTCCGAGTCCACAAACTCTCCAATCTTTGCTGCCAGGGCCTTCACTTTACCATGATATGCAATCGGTAAATCCAAAATCCTTGCCCATATTTCAAACTTGAACAACTCGATGGTAGACGGCTTGGTATACCCGTCGTACGGAGCGATGATAACCGGGTTTCCTCAGAAGTGCCAGGGCCCTACTTGGGTCACCTTCTCCCAATCCCCTAGGCAGTTGAACTGCTTAATGAACAAGTTCTCTTCTAGGGTTTTGATTTTAACTTTCCTTGCTAAATCCCATGCTGCCCTCATGTTGCGGAAGAACCAGTAGTTGCTAAATCCCTTGTCCATGTGAACACGGACAACAGTCATCCAACGAAGATCCTCCTCCGGCGGGGCATCATCATCCTCGAAGACAACATCATCCAGATCGTCCTCCTTCAAGGCGAGTTCCTCCATGAGATCCTCTATCTTTCCTTTCCCTTTGCTTCCTGATGCAGACGCATCGCTGCGTTTCGCCATCTTCTGTCTGCTGCCTTGCCAACACAGATCCAATGGCGAGAGAGTCTTGGAGACCAAACCTATCGCCTCCGCTCTCCAACCCTCGGAACCAAGGCTGGGAAGCAGCGCAGAGGCTGCCCCGTGATCAGCCGAGTCAAGGGGGCACAGAGATACGGTGGAGAAGGAAGAATTTTCTCAACGTTGCCGGCGGCGACGAGAGGAAGCAAAACCCCAACGAGAGGGAATTCAAGACCATCTAGCTGAAAGCACACGCGCTAGCCAGCCCATCACGGATCTACCGATGTGTATTTGTTGCTGCTGCCGCTCATGGCCATGGCTGTCAAGGCCCTTGTACATCTGTACATGGCCGTCTGTGAGGCCGGCTTGGGCCATTGCCGCTGGGACTAGCCCCCGTTTAGACTGGATAATAGTTAGTGGTTAGATTAGTCTATGTATAACTAACGTGTGGATCCTTGTTAGTTTAATCCCTAGGAATTAACTAATGTGCCTATTACATGTGGGCCACAAACCCTCTGTTGACCAGTCAAATTGACTGGGTCAACCCAACCCCTGGCCCAATTTCATAACTAGGCTAGGAAACCCCTGGTACACTTAGCATTTTTGCTATTTTAATTCGAATTAATAATAAATCCAGAAATTGTTTCAAACTTTAGAAATTAATATAAAATAATCCGTAACTCGGATGAAAAGGTATTATACATGAAAGTTGCTTAGAACGACGAGATGAATCCGAATACGTGGCCCTTTCGTCCACCACACGTCCCTAGCATAGCAAACGATGAACTTTCCCTTCCGGTTCATCTGTCTGACAGACGTCCAGAACCGGGAAAACTTTGCCGGATGTTTTCCCCCTTCGCCAGTATCGCCTAACGCTATGTTAAAACACGTCTAGCTCTGTTGTTGTCCTTTTATGCTCTTGATTGCTTTGTATTTACTGTTTCTCCCCCTCTTCTCTCCGGTAGACCCCGAGACTGCCGCTGTGATCAACTACGTCGACGACGACCCCTTCTTCCTGTCTGAGAAACCAGGGAAGCCCCCCTTTGATCATCCTGCTATCGCCCATTCTATACTCTCATGCTTGCATTAGATTTTTCTACTGTTATTGTTTGCTCCTATTCTGATGCATAGCCTGCTTTTGTACCTACTATGGTTACCTACCTGCTTACCCTAAACTGCTTAGTATAGGTTGGATAGTGATCCATCAGTGACCCCCACCTTGTCCTTGTTGCCCCTGCTTCATCATCGACGACCCGATCAACGTGATCGACGACCAGAGCCCGACACCTCACATCACATCACGCCCCTTTTGTTGCTCGACTCTACAGAGCTACTATCGAGTGCCGAGGGTGAGACCTCACAACGCACTCCCGATAACAACTCTGTAGTGTAGCTATTCGGTCGTGGTCATCGAGGGTGATTTCCTCTTTCATCATTCCCTATACAGCTCTGTCGTTCAACACCTCAAGTATGAACCTCGAGGGTGATCCCTCTTACGTTCACCTTGGTGATTACATTGAGTGGAATCCACCGGGGGTGATTCCTCGGGTTTTCCCCTTGATGTCTGGACACACAGTTACCTTGACTTTACTGGAGACCGTTGAGAAAGCCGGGCAGGCCCGGAGAGCACCCGTGCGATGTGACAGTGGCGGCTGGCTGTTTAGTGGTATCACCCGGGAGGGGGTGATAGCTCCGGACTTGTCCCGACAGCCATCACTCCTTTTAATAATGCACCAACAGGTTTGGGTATTTGTTCTGAGTTAGCCTCTGGCCTTTCCGCACTAACCACCATGCGAGAATAGTTATGGGCCTCGGCGTCGTGGTATCAGCCGAAGCTTTGTCAGATGTCCAGTTCAGCAGTGCGGCACGGTCGGATCGTGCTGGCCATCCGAGGCGGTGTTGGTATCCACCCTACTCGCAACAACCCGGAGTGCTGCGGGCGATGCCCAAGACCCCGCAGCGCTTAGGATGTAGACCGGCGGGGACCTCTCTGCTGAGCCTAGGTAGGGCTGCGACGTGTTGATCTTCCGAGGGCGGGCATTGACCCTAGAAAGGTGTGTCCGGCCAGAGTGATCGAGCGTGTTGGGTAACGTGGTGCACCCCTGCAGGGAAGATCTTTATACGAATATCATGTCCACGGTAATGGACGTTCAGACTTGTATCCCGATCTTATACAACTAGAAATGGATACTTGATATGTGATGGATATGTTGGCTCCGGGATTGCTTTCTCGCAGGGAGTCGAGGAAGGATCTCTGGGCCTTATTGTTACAACGTGCTTGTTAATTAAACCGCTATTCTTTACTCTTCTACATGCTGCAAGATGCTTGGAGCTGCGTGAAGATCCTAGTCTTCGATAGGCTAGGCCTTCCCCCCTTATTCTGGCATTCTGCAGTTCAGTCCACAGATACAACCCTTCCATTTGATACCAATGCATACTTAGTATAGATTTGATGCTTGCGAGTACTTTGGATGAGTACTCACGGTTGCTTTGCTACCCCTTTTCCCCCTTCTTCCTTCTTTCCGGTTGTCGCAACCAGATGGTGGCCCCAGGAGTTAGATGTTACCCCCGACGACTACTGCTACTACCCCGAGGGTGCCTACTACTACATGGAGACTGCCGACGACTAGGAGTAGTTAGGAGGTCCCAGGCAGGAAGCCTTGCCTCTTTGATCGTTGATGTTTGTGCTAGCCTTCTTAAGGCAAAACTTGTTTAACTTATGTCTGTACTCAGATATTGTTGCTTCCGCTGACTCACCTACTTATCGAGCTATGTATTCGAGCCCTCGAGGCCCCTGGCTTGTAATATGAAGCTTGTATTATTTCTATTTGTGTCTAGAGTTGTGTTGTGATATCTCCCCGTGAGTCCCTGATCTTGATCGTACACATTTGCGTGTATGATTAGTGTACAGTCGAATCGGGGGCGTCACAACGCCCTTGCTTCCTGGCATCCTCATGAGGTTGTAGACCGGATGGGTCGCCGCCATGAACTGAGCGAGAGCTGGATACCCGAGGATGGCGTTGTATGGGAGACTGATGCGGGCGATGTCGACGTCCACCAGCTCAGTGCGGTAATTGTCGCGCGTGCCGAAGGTGACAGGGAGGCAGATCTGCCCTAGAGAGTGGGCAGTTCCACCACCCACTCCCGAAAAGGGCTTGCTGAGGTTGAGCCGCTCGAGCGGCACGTGAAGAAGGCTGAAGGCTTCCATGGAGAGCAAGTTGAGGCCGGCACCTCCGTCGATAAGGGTCATGGTGACGGCCACGTTGCAGATGGTGGGCGTGCAGAGCATTGGGAGCATGCCGGAGCCGGCTGTGGAGACGGGGTGGTCTTCTGAGCCGAAGGTGAGGTCGGCCTCTGGGGCAGCCCAACCTGGCGGAGCCGTCGGGCGCTTAGAGGCGGCCCCGATCTAACGGAGGAACGGTTTGACGTGGCGATCTGAAGGCGGTGCTTGAGAGCCGCCCAGCAGGGCCGTGACCGTGTGGTGCGCGGGCACCGTGTAGCGATTGATGAAGAGGTCACGGAGTTCCCCAAGGAAGCCACTGTGGATCCCGGGAGGTTGAGCAGCCAGGCGCGCGGCTCGCCGGCAAGGGCCATGGGGAACCAGTTGGCCATGATCTTGTCGTCGCCTCCGGCCTCGAGGACTGCCTCCTCGTACGTGAGTAGGAAGGCGTCGGGTCTGCTGCGCTGTCGTAACGCGGCGGCATCTCTGGCTTGAACTTGGTCGGCCACCACACTTGGTGCAGGGCGGGGGCAGGGCTCGGTACCCAGATGCCCCGCTGTCGATGCAGGTCGCGGAGGTAGATGACGGGGCACCCGCCATGGGAGTGAAGTGCGGCGGCACGGGGCATAGGTTGGTGGAGAGGAGCTCCGATGCACGGGGGTTGCGCTCAGGTCACGCCCATGCGCACGCCACCCAACCAGGTCTCCCGGACCTGGGCATCGCGCGCCCCTCGCCGAGGCCTCGGGAGGGGCGCGTGATGCCCAGGTCCGGGAGACCTGGTTGGGTGGTGTGCGCTTGGGCGTGACCTGAGCGCAGCCCCCATGCCCAGCCCCCTCACGCGGCTCTCCCGAGGGGAGGCGTTGCGGTGAGGCTGGACGCTGAGCTCTGGGCTCCCTGAGGTTGGTACTATCGTGGGGCCGCCCTCAGTTGTTTATCACCAGCGCGGAGCATAGTGCTTCCGCTTGTGCACGGGCATAGCCGCTCCTCGGCAGTGTCGACAGCCAGCGCGGAGCATGGTGCTTCCACTTGTGTGTGGGATGGGGGCCCCCTTCCGGGAGGAGCCCCTGGGGCGTGTACAGCCCCGCCCTGACATGTGGCTTGCACGGCAGGGCTGCGAGGTGTATCTGGGAACTCGTGAGCCAGCGCGGGACTCACGAGGCCCTACCTCAAGGCAGGTTGCGCCTGGTCTTGAGTCTTGGTAACTGTGTGTTCCTGCAAGGCGGTTAGATGCAAGCACTCTACGTCCTGAGGTCCCGGCCCTCGAGCGAGCTCAGCCGCCGCTGGTATGCCAGGTCGCGATGCCGTGGCCAAGGCCAGGGGGCGAGGGCTGGAGAGCCAGTAAGAGCTCCTGAGTCACGATGCTCAGGAGCCCCCCTTTTAACGCGCAAGCGAATTGCATAGGATGAACAGACCCATGGTGGGCGGCGATCGAGCAGGCGATAGCAGTTGGCAGGTTAAGCATGGAGAGCAATTCAACTTGGGTGAATGCAGGAAGATACATGCCACCGAGTCCGGCCTGAGCGGCTTGGGGATGATGCAGCCCGAGGGGCGCCCCCAGCAAGGTAAGCTAAGGACATAAGCAAAAGGGAAACATGCCACAGGGACGGACCCATGCGGCCTGGGTTGCGCCGATAGGCCGACGCCACGCTCGGCAAGCCAAAAGGCATGCGAACGTAGCTGTGCGGCGGGCCCTAGCAGCGCCCCTGCGTGAAAGCGAAGCGCTCACGAGATGTGGCCTGTTGAGCCACAGGGACGTCGATCTGAGACCGCAGCCCGGCATCCTCGCCTGGATGGGGAGCTGCGCCTTGTGAGCGGCTGTCGCCACGCATGGCTCTTGCGTTTTGCAGTTCCTGTGTGGTCTTGGTGATGAATTCCTGGGTGGTGGGCACTCCTTGCCCTGTGCTCTCCTGAGGGACACGTGCCGCGAAGCACGCCTCCAAGTGGTGCCCAAGCGCCTCCCTCGTGAGGTTGGCAAGGTCTGAGGCCCTCCAGAAGAGAGCCACTGAGCCCTGCCCGAGGAGGGCGCCGGGCGCGCTTCCCTATGCAACGGAGGAGGCGCCCCTGGAACGGGCGCTGATCCTGATGAGACTCCTGCCGTGATGCCATCCTCCTGAGGTCCTGGGTGGTGCAGCTGCTTCTTCCTAGGAATGGTCTCCGATGGGCCTTCACTTCTGCTGTCGGGGTCGTCGACCGCTGCGTCTTGAAAGGCGCGCTCGAGGGAGCACACCACATCCCTCTCTTCACACGGGACCGTGATGATTCCTCCGCTTCCTGGCATCTTGAGAATGTTGTAGCCGTGATGGGTGACTGCCATGAACTTGGCCAGGGCTGGATACCCGAGGATGGCATTGTACGGCAGACGGATGTGCGCGACGTCGAAGTCGATGAGCTCGGTGTTGTAGTTCTTGCGCTCCCGGAAGGTGACAGGCAGGCGGACCTCCCCTATCGGTGTGGTGGAACCGTCGATCACTCCTGAGAAAGGCTTGGTGGGCTGGAGCTGTTCATATGGCACTTGGAGGTTGTCAAACGTGTCAACGAACGGGACGTTGAGCCCTGCGCCACCGTTGATGAGGGTCTTGGTAACCTGCACATTGCTGATGACTGGGGAACACAGCATAGGGAGGGCGCCAGCGGTGGCTGCGCACTTGAGCTGATCTGCCGAGTTGAACGTGATGGCGCATTGGGACCACTAGAGCAAGCGCGTGGCCTCGAGGTTGGGGAGCACCGCGTTCACCTCGCGAGCAAACTGTTTGAAGATGCGCTGAGAGGCTAGGGCCTAGGCGCCGCCCAAGATGCAGGCGATTGCACGCGGCTCCTGGAAGCCCCCGGCCCCCTCGTCCTGGTCGTGGTCGTCGTTCCTTCTTGGTGGCGGCAGCGGGGGAAGACCGGCGTTGCCCTGGGGGCGATCCTCACGAGGCGGGTCCCTTCAGGCGCCCTTGCGAGGTTGGTCCTGCCAGCGGTCCTCATGAGGCCGGTCGCGCCATTCCTGGTGCGGACCACGGTCGTCCCAGCGTCCGCCTCCACGTCCTCCTCCATGGCCATAGCCCGGGTCGCTGCGCTCGGGGCGTCGGCCAAAGCGTCCTTCACGTATGGCTCTGAGCTCTTGACAGTCACAGGTGTTGTGGGTGTTCAGGTTGTGGAAGGCGCAGAACAGTCGGCTGTTCTTGGAAGAATCAGGCTGATCTCTGCCCCGCTTGGTGTCGGGCTCCGCTGCGAGCACAGCTACCTCCTTGCGCTTCACGTCCTTGGCCTTGGTTTTCTTCTCCTCTGCGCCCACTACTGGCAGCTCAAGGAGAGAGAGGCACCTTTCCTCAGCTCTTGCGCACTTCGTCGCAAGGTTGAACAACTCCTGAGAGGTGCAGAGCTCCTCGTGGATGGCGAGCTCTTCCTTCATCTTGGCGTCACGGACGCCTTCGGAGAACGCGGAGATGATGGCTTCGTCCGTGTCCTTGGGGATCTTGAGGCAAGTGTTGTTGACGCGCTGGATGTACTTCTGAAGAGTCTCTCCTGGTTGTTGCTTGATGCGGCGTAAATCACCCGCGGCCGACGGGTGGTCGCGAGTGCCCTGGAAGTTGGCGACAAAGCGGTCGCGCATCTCGTCCCAGGAGGAGATCGAGCCGTGCTGCAGGTTAAGGAGCCAGGAGCGAACCCCATCCTTGAGAGCCATGAGGAACCAGTTCGCCATGACCTTTTCGTCGCCGTTGGTCGCTTCGATGCTCAGCTCATAGAGCTGCAGGAACTCCGCGGGGTCGGCGGTGCCGTCGTAGCGAGGGGGCAGGTCTGTCTTGAACTTGCCTTGCCAGGCGACGCTACGCAGCTCGGGGTGAAGGCGCGGCAGCCGGCCGTGGTTGCCGGGGCTTGCTTCGGAGGTGGAGCTTGGTCTTGACGAGGTCCGCGCGATGCCGCTGCGGACGGTGTGCGGTCTTGATGAGGTGGCGCGGGGAGCGCAGGTGCAGCTTCTCGCGGCCGAGGGATTTCTTGGCAGCTTCTTTCTTCGCGCACGGGCACCGAGCATGGTGGATCACGCCGCGGTGTCGCGCGCCTTGGTGCCAAGGCACCGTCTTGGGGCAGAGGTGGTGGAGGAGGGGGAGGTAGAGAGAGGGACGGTGCCGGGGAGCCCCCTGCGGCGCGGACAAGCTCAGCGACGCGGTCGAGCCACTCCTCATAGAGGTCGCCGACGGGGCGGTAGCGCAGGAGTTCGTTCGCCACGAGGAGCGCCGCCCGCGCCTCCACGGGAGCGCGGCGCACGTGAGACGAAGAACCGGCAAGGGTCTACGATGGAGTGGCGGTGCGGCCGTCCTGCCGCACCGAAGGATGCAACAAGGACACCTGCTGCTTGTTCCCCGCCGGGCCGGTGGCAGCGTTGGCGGCGGGTGACAGAGAACAACGAGGTGGCCCGCCGATGGGAGCCGTCTGAGCGACGCGGGCAGTGAGGGCAGCCCGACACTCAGCCCGAGCACAGCGAGCGTCCGCCATGGAGACGACGGAGCGACGGAGCGACGAACTGATGGAAGGGAAGCTACGACGCACCCCTAACTGGCGCGCCAAATGTCAGATGTGGGGTTTCGGCAAACCCTTAAGGTTCGAACACTGGGGTGCGCGTGAAGTCTTTCCCTCCTACCGATCTACGCCCTAGCTCGCTAAGATCTCGCGGACGAATTCGACGAACTCGCAACACAGAAAGACACGAGGTTTATACTGGTTCGGGCCACCGTTGTGGTGTAATACCCTACTCCGGTATGGTGGTGGTGGTGGTGGATTGCCTCTAGGGCTGATGATGAACAGTACGATGGAAGAACAGCCTCCTGAGGTTGAGTTGTTCTTGTGGGTAGGCTCTCGATCAGGTCGGATCAAGCTAAGGTTCTCCTCTCCTACTATGGTGGCTAGCTCTACTTATATAGGCCCTGGTCCTCTTCCCAAATGTTGAGCGAGAAGGGAGCCAACAACAGCGGGAAAATTTGAAGGGGGACAACTAGTACAAGCTATCCTGACAAAAGTGGTCTTCGCCTGCGAAAAGCTCTGGTGGTGACGCCGTCTTGGGCTCCACGATGACCTCCATCTTGCCGTCCTCCTGGTCTTGGTCTTGTTGCACCAATATAGAAACCTTTGTCTGATGCCTCGGTACTCTTCGCCTGCGCTGGCCTCCTTAGCACCAAAGAGGAAATAAGGACGCTGCGCGCGCTGGCGCCCGCCTGGTGTCATTCGTCATGGCTCACGTCACGAGAGCCTCGTGAGGTTTGCCCCGCCTTGATATCTCCCCTCCTCCTGAGTCTGCCTGGCTAGGCCACTCCAGAGGTGGTCTTGCGTCGTCCACCTCGCGAGGCTTGGACCCTCGCGAGGGGCTTGGATGCCTTGTTGATGGAGATGGGTCGTACGGCCTGCCGGCTTAGCCACGCTGTGGGCCGTAGGCAGGCAAGTCTAGGGGCCCCCGATCCCAGAACGCCGACACCATTGACGGCTGGGTGAAGTAGTTGGTTGTTGCCATGGTGGACCATGGTCGACCATCAGTGGGAATGAGGGTAGATAGGGGTGTGAATGGGAGTTGGGAGCAATAAAGCTAATGAACGACAATGTTGCTCTGGTTTCTTGTTTCTCAAGGTAAGATGCGTAGACGCGCCCGTGTGCATCGAGTCTGCCCCACGTACGGGCCCAATGCAACCGAGAAATTAGTTAGACCCGAGTCTTCTCATTCGTTGGTATTTTATCGCTGTTGATCCGGATCTTGGGTCATTCTTCTGCAATGATGCTATTGGTGAGAGGCCGATGCCAACATTGCTCGATCTACACTGAGTACTCGTGTTTGAGCAAAACATATTGCAACTCAGCACACATGACTGATTGACGTGGCTAATCTCTTGCACTAGTGGAAAACCCAAAAAAGTACTAGCCACAACTTTTGTTGGTGGCACGCCATTTTGAACCAACACCAACACTATTTTTTTCAAATATGGCGTTGGCTTTTTTGGTACGACATTAGTAGGGGTATAGTGG
Source organism: Aegilops longissima (assembly GCA_021605205.1). Lineage (NCBI taxonomy): Eukaryota > Viridiplantae > Streptophyta > Magnoliopsida > Poales > Poaceae > Aegilops > Aegilops longissima. The sequence goes on along the minus strand of CM038679.1, from coordinate 483,063,431 downwards.
TGGTGTAGAAATTTTAGGCAACGCCATTTGTATGTGGGCCCCATCATCCTCACCATCTGTGGAGTACTGCTGGCATTGGAAAAACGCCTACACGAGCATTGTGTCTCATACTTGTGGCATAGAATTTTGTAGCAACGTCACCAGTTTTTAAGTGGGGCCCACAATCCATTCACACATACTGTGTTGGCATCCAAATGGTAGCATGCTCCTACTTCTTGAGCTTGCGTTGGTTTTTCCCTTGAAGAGGAAAGGGTGATGCAGCAAAGTAGAGATAAGTATTTCCCTCAGTTTGAGAACCAAGGTATCAATCCAGTAGGAGGTACAAGCAACTCCCCAATCTATGCACCTGCACAAACAATCAAACACTTGCACCCAACGTGATAAAGGGGCTGTCAATCCCTTCACGGTCATTTGCATGGATGAGATCTGATAGAGATGGATATAAAAGATTAATAAAACGTAAAACAAAGTAAAAGTAAATAAAACTCAGCGAGGTGTCTTTTTGGGTTTTTTGGTTTATAGATCTGATAATATATGATGGAAAATAGACCCGGGCGCCATTGGTTTCACTAGAGGCTTCTCTCTTGAAGAAAGCATACGGTGGGTAAACAAATTACTGTTGAGCAATTGATAGAAAAGCGCAAAGTTATGACGATATCTAAGGCAATGATCATGAATATAGGCATCACATCCGTGATAAGTAGACCGGCTCCTGCCTGCATCTACTATTACTCCACACATCGACCGCTACCCAGCATGCATCTAGAGTATTAAGTTCACAAGAACAGAGTAACACCTTAAGTAAGATGACATGATGTAGAGGGATAAACTCAAGCAATATTATATAAACCCCATCTTTTGATCCTTGATGGCAACAATACAATACGTGCCTAGCTACCCCTACTATGTCACTAGGTGAGGACACCATAAGATTGAACCCAAAACTAAGCACCTCTCCCATTGCAAGAAAAACTAATCTAGTTGGCCAAACCAAATCGATAGTTCGAAGAGAAATACAAAGATATCTTAATCATGCATAAAAGAGTTCAGAGAAGAGTCAATTAATATTCATAGATAATCTGATCATTCATCTACAATTCGTCGGATCTCAACAAACACATCGCAAAAAAGTATTACATCAGATAGAACTCCAAGAACATCAAGGAGAACATTGTATTGAAGATCAAAGAGAGAGAAGAAGCCATCTAGCTACTAGCTATGGACCCATAGGTCTGTGGTAAACTACTCACTCATCATCGGTAGGGCAGCAAGGTTGATGTAGAGACCCATGATGGAAAAGGCCCAAAGATGGGATCTCGCGGGAATAGAGGCTTGCAGCGGTGGAAAAGTATTTTGTTGGATGTCTATGATGGTTTGGGAATATTTGGGAATTTATAGTGCAAATATTAGGGTTGGAGGACTCCCGAGGGGGCCACAAGCCAGGGGGTGCCCCCCAAGGCGCGCCCTGAGGGCTTGTGGGCTCCTCGGGACTCCTCTGGCCCCCTCTCCAAGCTACATGGGTGTCTTCTGGCCCAAGAAAAATCATCGTGAAAGCTTTATTACGTTTGGACTCCGTTTGATATTCCTTTCTGAAAAAGCCAAAAACACGGGGAAAACATCAACTGGCACTAGGCATTAGGTTAATAGGTTAGTCCCGAAAAATGATATAAAATAGTATATTAATGCATATAAAACATCCAAAATAGGTAATATAATAGCATGGAACAATAAAAAATTATAGATACGCTGGAGATGTATCAAGCATCCCCTAGCTTAATTCCTGCTCGTCCTCGAGTAGGTAAATGATGAAAACAGAATTTTTGATGTGGAATGCTACCTAACATATTTATCAATGTAGAATGTTCAGATCCATAAGATTCAAAACAGAAGTTTAATATTGACATAAAAACAATAATACTTCAAGCAGACTAATAAAGAAATCATGTCTTCTCAAAATAACATGGTCAAAGAAAGTTATCCCTACAAAATCATATGGTCTGGCTATGCTCCATCTTCACCACACAAAGTATTTCATCATGCACAACCACGGTATCAGCCAAGCAATTGTTTCATACTTTTATGTTCTCAAACTTTTCAACTTTCATGCAATACATGAGCGTGAGCCATGGATATAGCACTATAGGTGGAATAGAATATGGTGATTGTGGAGAAGACAAAAAGAAGGAGAAAGTCTCACATCAACTGGGCAAATTAATAGGCTATGGAGATGCCCATCAATTAATATCGATGGAATTGCCATGCAATTGATGCACTGGAGCAACAAGTTTATGAAAGCTCAAAAGAAACTAAGTGGGTGTGCATCCAACTTGCTTGCTCATGAAGACCTAGGGCACTTTGAGGAAGCCCATCATGGAATATACAAGCCAAGTTATATAATGAAAAATTCCCACTAGTGTATGAAAGTGACAAAATAGGAGACTCTCTATTATGAAGATCATGGTGCTACTTTGAAGCACAAGTGTGGAAAAAGGATAGTAACATTGTCCCTTCTCTCTTTTTCTCTCATTTTGTCTTCATTTTTTCTCTTTTGTTTCTTATTGTTTGGGCTTCTTTGGACTTTTTTTATTTGGGCTTCTTTGGCCTTTTTTATTTGGGCTTCTTTAGCCTCTTTTATTTTCTTTAAAGTCCGGAGACTCATCCCAACTTGTGAGGGAATCATAGCTTCCATCATCCTTTCCTCACATGGGACAATGCTCTAATAATGATGATCATCACACTTTTATTTACTTACAACTCAAGGATTACAACTCAATATTAGAACAAAAATATGACTCTATATGAATGCCTCATGCATATGAAACAATATGACAATGATGGCGTGTGTCATTATAAATGGAACGGTGGAAGTTGCATGGCAATATATCTCGATATGGCTATGGAAATGCCATAATAGGTAGGTATGGTGGATGTATTAGGCATGGTGGATTTAATTCACCGGCGAAAGTTGCGCGGTACTAGAGAGGCTAGCAATGGTGGAAGGGTGAGAGTGCATATAATCCATGGACTCAACATTAGTCATAAAGAACTCACATACTTGTTGCAAAAGTCTATTAGCCATTGAAACAAAGTACTAATACGCATGCTCCTAGGGGAAGGGTTGGTAGGAGTTAACCATCACGCGATCCCGACCTCCACAAAAAGGATGGCAATCAAAAAATAAATCATGCTCTGACTTCATCACATAACGGTTCCCCTTACATGCATGCTACGGGAAACACAAACTTTAAGACAAATATTTATACCAATCCACAATTAATCACTAGCATGATTCTAATATCACCATCTTTATATCTCAAAACAAATGCAAGTAATCAAACTTCTCTTATATTTAATGCTCTTTATATGAAAGTTTTTATTATATCCCTCTTGGATGCCAATCATAGTAGGACTAAATTCATAACCTAAGCAAATTACCACGTTGTTTAAAGACTCTCAAAATAATATAAGTGAAGCATGAGAGTTCATCAATTTCTATAAAATAAAGCCACCGCCGTGCTCCAAAAAGATATAAGTGGAGCACTAGAGCAAACTGCCTAGCTCAAAAGATATAAGTGAAGCACATAGAGTATTCTAATAAATTCAAGATTAATGTGTGTTCCTCTCAAAAGGTGTGTATATCAAGGATGATTGTGGCAAACTAAAAAGCAAAGATTCATATCATACAAGACGCTCCAAGCAAAACACATATCATGTGGTGAATAAAAATATAGCCTCAAGTAAATTTACCGATGGATTGAAGACGAAAGAGAGGATGCCATTCGGGGCATCCCCAAGCTTAGATGCTTGATTGTCCTTGAATATTACCTTGGGGTGCCTTGGGAATCCCCAAGCTTGGATCTTGACACTCCTTATTCCGTTGTCCATCAAATCTTTACCCAAGACTTGAAAACTTCAGAACACAAAACTCAACAAAAAAACTCATAAGCTCCGTTAGTATAAGAAAAGAAAATCACCACTTTAGGTACCATTGTGAACTCATTCCAAATTTATAATGGTGTAATATCTACTGTGTTCCAACTTCTCCATGGTTTATACCCCCACCCCCCCCCCCCCCCACGATACTACCCATAGATTCATCAAAATAAGCAGACAACACACAGAAAACAGAATCTGTCTAAAACAGAACAGTCTATAGTAATAAGGAACTTCCTATACCTCTGTAACTCCAAAAATTCTGAAAAATTAGGAAAATCTAGGCAATTTGTATATCAATCTTGACTAAAAAATTCAGAGCTAGATCATGCTTATGTGAATTATTAAAATTCTGGAAATGAGTGCAAAAGTTTCAGTTTTTCAGCAAGATCAAATCAACTATCACCATAGACCATCCCAAAGGTCTTACTTGGCTCAAACACTAATTAAAACATAAAAACAACTCTAACCATAGGCTAGATCATATATTTACTGGAAAACAGGAGCAAAAAAGTAAAAACAAAAATAAAACTGGGTTGCCTCCCAACAAGCGCTTTTCTTTAAAGCCTTTTAAGCTAGGCATTGAGATTTCGACGATGCTCGCATAAGAATTGAAGCACAAAGAGAGCATCATATAGCATGTGAAAAACAAGTTTAAGTCTAACATACTTCCTGTGCATAGGCATTTTATAAGCAAACAAATTATCAAGGCAAGCAAAAACTAGCATTTGCAAGGGAGAAGAAATAAACACTAGCAATCTAAACATAACGAGAAGTAATTTAGTAACATGAAGATTTCTACAACCACATTTTCCTCTCTCATAATAATTGCATGTGGGATCATATTCAAATTCAAAAATATAGCTATCACATAACATATTCTCTAATTTCTACATGCATGCAAATTTGACACTCTTCCAAAATAGTGGGGTTAACATAGAATAAAGTCATTACTTTTCCAAGCCCACTTTTATCAAAAATTTCATAGATTGATCAATCTCCAAAGTAGTGGGATCAAGCCCACATTTAATATTATTGCAAACATTATCAAGATAATATTCATCACGAGGCTTAAATAAATTTTCAAGATCATAAGATGCATCACCTCAATCATGATCATTACAATAAGTAGTGGACATAGCAAAATTAGCATCCCCAAGCTTAGCGTTTAGCATATCATTAACACAATTGACATAAATAGAATTTATAATAACATCATTGCAATCATGATTTTTATTGAAGGAGCTATCGTGAATCACTTTCTAAATTTCTTCTTTCAACACTTCATCACAATTTTCAGATTCACGAATTTCAAGCAAAAATTCATAAAGATAATCTAGTGCACTCAACTCACTAGCAATTGGTTCATCATAATTGGATCTTTTAAAAAGATTAGCAAGTGGATGAGGATCCATAAGTCTCTTTTATTCTGAATTGCAATAAACACAATTATGCCAAGCAAACGAGCAAACAAACCAAGACATAAAGGCAAATGAAAAGAAGGCAAATAAAAAGGCAAATATTTTTGTATTTTTTGAAAATGTTTTAGAAGTGGGGGAGAGGGAAAAATGAGAGGGCAATGGCAAATAATGTAATGCAAGAGATGAGAGTTTATGATAGGTACTTGGTAGGCTTGGTGTAGAACCTTCCCGACAACGGTGCCAGAAATTCTTCCTGGTACTTCTTGAGCTTGCGTTGGTTTTTCCCTTGAAGAGGAAAGGATGATGCAGCAAAGTAGAGATAAGTGTTTCCCTCAGTTTGAGAACCAAGGTATCAATCCAGTAGGAGGTACAAGCAAGTCTCCAATCTATGCACCTGCACAAACAATCAAACACTTGCACCCAACATGATAAAGGGGTTGTCAATCCCTTCACGATCATTTGCAAGGATGAGATCTAATAGAGATGGATATAAAAGATTACTAAAACGTAAAACAAAGTAAAAGTAAAAAAACTCAACAAGGTTTTTTGAGCTTTTTGGTTTATAGATCTGAAAATATATGATGGAAAATAGACCCCGGGGCCATAGGTTTCACTAGAGGCTTTTCTCTTGAAGAAAGCATACAGTGGGTAAACAAATTACTGTTGAGAAATTGATAGAAAAGCGCAAAGTTATGACGATATCTAAGGCAATGATCATGAATATAGGCATCACATCTGTGATAAGTAGACCGACTCTTGCCTGCATCTACTACTATTACTCCACACATCGACCACTATCCAGCATGCATCTAGAGTATTAAGTTCATAAGAACGGATTAACGCCTTAAGTAAGATGACATGATGTACAAGGGATAAACTCAAGCAATATGATATAAACCCCATCTTTCTATCCTTGATGGCAACAATACAATAGGTGCCTCGATATCCCTACTATGTCACTAGGTGAGGACACCGCAAGATTGAACCCAAAACTAAAGCACCTCTCCCATTGCAGGAAAAACCAATCTAGTTGGCCAAACTAAATCGATAGTTCGAAGAGAAATACAAAGATATGTTGATCATGCATAAAAGAGTTCAGAGAAGACTCAAATAATATTAATAGATAATCTAATCATAAATCTAAAATTCATCGGATCTCAACAAACACACCGCAAAAAAGTATTACATCGAATAGAACTCCAAGAACATCGAGGAGAACATTGTATTGAAGATCAAAGAGAAAGAATAAGCCATCTAGATACTAGCTATGGACCCATAGGTCTGTGGTAAACTACTCACGCATCATCGGTAGGGCAGCAAGGTTGATGTAGAGGCCCCCCGTGATCGAATCCCCCTCCAGCAGGTCACCAAAAAAGGCCCCAAGATGGGATCTCACGGGAACAGAGGCTTGCGGCAGTGGAAAAGTATTTTGGTGGATGCCTATGATGGTTTGGGAATATTTGGGATTTTATAGTGCAAAGATTAGGGTTGGAGGACTCCCGAGGGGGCCACAAGCCAGGGGGCGCCCCCCCTAGGGCGCGCCCTGAGGGCTTGTGGGCTCCTCGGGACTCCTCTGCACCCCTCTCCAAGCTACGTGGGTGTCTTTTGGTCCAAGAAAAATCATCGCGGAAGTTTTATTCCGTTGGACTCCGTTTGATATTCCTTTCTGAAAAAGCCAAAAACAAGGAAAAAACAACAACTGGCACTGGGCACTAGGTTAATAGGTTAGTCCCAAAAATGATATAAAATATTATATTAATGAATATAAAACATCCAAAATAGATAATATAATAGCATGGAACAATCAAAAATGATATGACATGCCATAAGTATATGCAGCTCTATACATATAAATACTTGTGCCTAGCTAGGTCATGCTTTGAACATCATCTCTTATATTTTTTGTGAATTTTGTTTCTCTCTCCAGATCCTAAATAATACATGTGGTCGCCTACTGCCCTCGACTGATCTCATCTATCGACGAATATCGATCTAATCTAGGTAATGTGCCCAATTTTCGGTTTTCTATTTTTTAAGCAAAAGGTATATATAGTCATGTTGAAGACCCTTTTTGTAGGTAATGGTATGAAGTGAACGATTCTTACATATATGTATGGATCGGACTATAAATGAGTTTTTGAGGTGGCATTGGAAGATATGAATTGCAAAGGCAAAAAAGAGATATTATGTCCATGTAAGAAGTACGAAAACGGAGTTTTGATTGACCCTTCCGCTGGTCGTGTGAAGATGCACTTGTTGAAACATAGTTTCATGCCTGGTTACACTCGGTGAACAAGTCATGATGAGGACGAGGAGGATGCCGAAGTCGAAGGGGCGGCACATGATGATGAGCTAGAAGGAGGCATGAAGAAAGAGACCAGACATGAAAATCAGCTGGACGGACAGGAAGTTCGTGGAGAGGTTAAGGAAGTGAGAAACCTTTTGTACAAAAGGCAGAAAGAACAGAGCGATAAAGATCTGTCTAGGAAAGAAGATCTAGATAATCATGATGACCAACAATATTTCGTCTATCAAGAAGAAGGTGAAGTCCAGCTCAAAACAAAGTGTACGAAAAGAAGTCGAAACACATTGTTGGGCATAGAAAGTTTCGCCCAGAGAATTTAGAAATGACGCTGCACTTAATTATATGTATCTTTTATTATTCAGCAGCACTTGTTTATCGAGAGTATTGCAATATTAATAAAATAAATGTTCTCATTATTTTTTGGATGTAAAAAGCTACGTGAAAAATAGTGCTAAATGAAATTTTGTGTGTGAACATTTGCCCCGTATAGCTATGGAGTCGGTGACGTCACCGACTCCATAGCTATTTTTCACATTGCCTTAGCCGATTTGGGGGAAATTTCATCTCACGCTGACACACATACTCCACTTCTCTCGGGCCGCCGCCGCCTCCCTCGTCGCCGCCCGCCCCCGCATCTCCTGCCGTCGACGCCCCCGTCAAGCTCGCTGCTTCTCCTCCCGCGCCCCCTCCCCCACCGCTCGCTCGGCCCCGTCCCATTGCTCGCGCTGCTGCTCCTCCCCCACCATCGCGCCGCCGGCCGCAACCACCTCCGACATCTTGGATTTCAAAGCGTCCGGCGTCGCTTTGCCCAGGCGTAGAGACCGCGATTCCGTCGATAAGTGAGATATCTCCTTTTTTTTTAAGTTCATAGACATATTTGTTACAATTGCTACACATCTATATTTTAGAGTAAATTAGTTCTATTTGTAACATTGTGAGTTGTTTTGGAAATGGATTTGAGGAAATGTGGTTTAAATCATGTAGTGTAGGTGATGATTTGTTTGCAGGCACTGTATAGGGTTGCCAATGTTTTGTCGAAAGGTTGATTAATTTATGTTTCGTCAAATTTCTGGCAACCAATATGTCCTATTTCTAGCAAAGGTCATGCCAAAATTTTGTATTTTGCATACGAATTAAGTATATGTCCTATTTCTTTGTAGATGTACGACGTGGGCTCTCTTCGACACATTCGGCCAACAGCGAAGCAACATTTACGAACGCTCAGGGAAACGATGATTATGATGAAGATCTTCAGTAGGAGGAGATAAATCCGGATGACTGCTATGTGAGAGGCAGTGGCTACAAAGATATTCTTGGTGAGGATAGTAATCCTGATAAGTTCATTGGTACTGCTGAAGATGATACGAATGAGTATTGTGCTGGGGATGAGGAGGAGGTGGAGGTGGAGGGTGCTCCAAAAAACAAGAAGCAACAGAAACCTAGGAGCCGAAATACTATTGGCACCGACATGCTTGTGGTCACTCGAGTTAACTCCACTGGTGTTCATGGTAGTCTGTGGAAGGCCGCGTCTCACTACAGCAACGCCCTAGGTGTCATCCTTCGAGAAGTCTACTCCATCAATGAGTCCAATATAAGGGATTTAGGCAAACGTAATCTGCAAGAACTCCTCATAAGAAGGGTGCATACTATATTTAAGTTTCCTAACGAGTACGACAACCTATCGTACCCAAAGAATCAGGTGAACAACCATGCAATCCATAAGTTCTCAAATTAGCCGCAAGAAAAGAGGTTCACGAAAATTACTCAATGATCAAGAAGAAGTGGCCTACCGTTAGTGAAGATGACTAGAAAATTTTCCAGATGCAAAATACGGAGAACCCTGTGGTGCAGAGCCAGTCGACATGGGGAAGGACATGCGATCAAAGACATTAAGTAACCACACCCTCGGAAGCCATGGTTTTGTTGGGAAGAAGCCTGTGTGGGACAAGCAGGATGCTATACTTGCAGCAAAGGGCATCCCAAACCACTTAAAGCAATTCAAAGACCCCCTCGAATATAACTATGTCAAGGGCCGGTACAATTATGATTATAAGTCAGGGGAATTTTCCGCCGATCACCAAATGGGAACATTTGAAGAAGAACTAGCAAGGCAGCATGTGGAACCTAAGGGCTCGCAAGGGTCCACGGCCAGGTGGAACATTCCTCTTTACCGGTTGATCAATGTGACCCTCGGCAAGGACCCATGGCATCCGCCGGGAGGTGGCCGTGTGAACGGCGCCAGATGCGGAGCCAAATGGGAGCATCATTATGTCAAAAACTGTGAGTAGCAACACCAGCAAAGGAGAGTGAGGGAGTCCCGGATTAGGGGGTGTCCGGATAGCCGAACTATCACCGTTGGCCGGACTCCTGGACTATGAAGATACAAGATAGAAGACTTCGTCCGGTGTCCGGATGGGACTTTCCTTGGCGTGGAAGGCAAGCTTGGCGATACGGATATGTAGATCTCCTACCATTGTAACCGAATCTGTGTAACCCTAACCTATCCGGTGTCTATATAAACCGGAGGGTTTTAGTCCGTAGGACGAACAACAATCATACCATAGGCTAGCTTCTAGGGTTTAGCCTCTTTGATCTCGTGGTAGATCTACTCTTGTACTACCCATATCATCAATATGAATCAAGCAGGAGTAGGGTATTACCTCCATCGAGAGGGCCCGAACCTAGGTAAAAACATCGTGTCCCTTGTCTCATGTTACCATCCGCCTAGACGCACAGTTCGGGACCCCCTACCCGAGATCCGCCGGTTTTGACACCGACATTGGTGCTTTCATTGAGAGTTCCTCTGTGTCGTCGCTATCTGGTAGGATGCCTCATCTCGTCTTTAAAGACGATTCTATCGCCAAAGAAGCCTTGGCCAATGGTCAGACTCTTCGGCTAGGTGGTTTTCTCATGACCGCTAGTTCGGCCGCCGCGCCGACGATGATTTCTCGAGTCATCGAAACCAATCTTCGCGTTAATTCGGAACTTGCCGAACAGTTAGATCCGATCAACCTCTCCTCCGTAAACGAGCTCTTGGATCGCGCCGCGCATACAGGAGTCGCCACAGACTACGACCGGATCGGGCCTAAAACCGATCTGAGAGAGATCAACTCTCCCCAGGCTACCCATCATGTTGCTGTGATAGAGGAGCAATGCGGCGATTCTTCTTCTATCTTAAGGACTAGTTATGTCCGGATTCCCGATCCCTCCATGCCGGATTCCCGCAGAGGGACGGATGTCGATCAAGCCCTAAACTTAAAGTCGGGCGGCGGGTCGGACTCATTGGATAACACTCAAAAATCTAAACTTCCGAGTTCGGAAACTTCTCGGCCCCTGAGTCCTAAATTGGACGGGGTTACGGATCTAGTTCCACCCGCCCACCCAAACATTAGCGATCTCTCTCGATTCGGCAAGAGCCCGCTGAAACAGTACATCATTACTGGGCCAGATTCCTCCTAGTTATGAACGGGATAAAGGACTGCCGAGAGGAGGACGCAATCCCAATTTTCTGCAATAATTGCACGGACAAGGAAATCCTAAACGCCATAAGTCGTCGCGAAATTACACGCCTTGCTGACTTGGTGACCATAGTACAAAAGTACTGTGCGATGGAGAGCGCCTGGAAAACCAAAAGTAAATTTTGGGATAATCCGGCCCCGCATACATCCCTAGTCCGAAATAAAAGGGTGCATCATCATCAAGCACCAGGTTAAATACCAAAAACAAAAACCCCTAAAGTGCGGAACCGTCTTTGGAGGGTTGGCTAAGCGGACCCTGCAAAATACACAGCCTGAGGGCGCCACTCCAACTCATAGCCTTGAGCATGTTGGATACTACGGCAGGTGGCCGAAAGTGGCGAAGAGCTTCTAGCTTCCGAATCCCAGCCCAACAACACCAGTACGGTGTTAACAGTCTTCGAGACTTTCGCATCAAATAACATGTGAAAACAAACACTCCGCAACCTTGCCGAAGTCTACCAAGTAGCAACAATAAATCCATGGAGTGACACGGCTATTACCTTCAATGCCAATGACGAACCTAAATTCCAAACAGCCTGAGCACCAGCCGCATTGGTCCTCAGTCCGATAGTGGACGGCTTTCGCCTTACTAAGGTACTCATGGATGGCGGCAGCGGACTACACCTCATCTATGAGGAAACCCTCCGAAAAATGGAAATAGACTGGAACCGCATTGAGCGAAGCAGCACAACCTTTAGAGGAATAATCCCTAGCCGGGAAGCATGCTGCACAGGAAAAATCACACTGGACGTAGTGTTCGGCTCGCCGGACAATTACAGGTCCGAGGAGGTCACATTTCAAGTGGCCCCATTAAGCAGCGGATATCATGCTTTACTAGGACGAGAGGCATTCACAAATTTTCAAGCTATACCCCATTATGGGTACATGAAGCTTAAAATGCCCGGACCTAACGGAATCATCACTCTCACTAGTGATCCGAACATAGCACTCCGCGCCAAAAATAAGACGGCCGCACTAGCCCTCGAGGCACTATCCGAAGCCCTAGCGGCCGAGGAACTCACCGCGATGCGCTCCACGGTGAACAGGGACGACATGATACTTGATAAAAGAACCAAGTCCACCTCTTTTACCGCCTCCTCCGGCGCACCGAACACTTCGAGTGGACGGATGCCGCCACGGCCGGACTCGAAGAAATAAAGACCATTTTGGCAACAAATCCGGTCTGGCCGCGCCCAACGGGCGAACCAATGCTATTATATATCGCCGCAACACATCAAGTTGTCAGCGTGGTGCTCATTGTCAGACGAGAAACGGACGGACACTGGTTCCCTCTTCAAAAACCGGTTTACTATGTGTCCACTGTCCTAACTCCATGCAAGTCCCGGTACCCACACTATCAAAAGATAGCATACGCAGTGTTCATGGCATCCCGGAAGCTGCGACACTACTTTCAAGAGTGTTCGATAACGGTAGCCTCCGAAGTACCTCTTAACGACATCATAAACAACCGCGACGCGACGGGCCGGATTGCTAAATGGGCCATAGAGCTCCTTCCATTCGACATAACTTATAAGCCACGACGAGCTATTAAGTCGCAGGTTTTGGCCGACTTCGTGGCCGAATGGACTGAAGCCGAACTCCCTAAAGAGTACGGCGCATACTCCAATTGGATCATGCACTTTGACGGCTCCAAAATGTTGGCGGCACTGGGTCTGGCGTCGTCTGGCGTCCCCAACCGGGACACAGTCCAATCGTCCTTCAGATAATGTATACGGACTCCAACAACGCAGCGAATATGAGGCCCATACGCACGGCCTCCGGATGGCAGTCTCTATGGGCATTCAACGCCTAGAGGTGCGCGGGGATTCAAACCTCGCAATATCTCAAATAAACGGAGACTTTGATGCCAAAGATCCAAAAATGGCAGCATACCGCAATGCGGTCCTAAAAATGTCAGCACGGTTCGAAGGGCTCGAATTTCATCATATAGCCCGGGATAACAACCAGGCGGCGGATATACTGGCACGCATCGGTGCAAAACGCGATGCCGTCCCACCCAATATCTTTCTGGAACGGCTGTTCAAGCCATCCGTACTATGGGAAAGGGAGTCCGGCAATAACGATCCGGACCCAACCGCACTGCCTGACGTCGAACACTCTGACACAATCGGAGGCTCTGCCACCGAGATAACACCCTCTACCCACGAAATAATGGCGGTTAGCACCCCGTGGATGGAACCATTCCTAGCCTACCTAACTAGGTAGGAACTCCCCGAAGACCAAAATGAGGCACGCTGCATAGTACGGCGATCTAAAGCCTATAAAGTTCATGAGGGAGAGCATTATAAGAAAAGCACTACCGGAGTCCTTCAAAGGTTTATCTCCGAAGAGGAAGGGCGAAACCTCTTGGCTGAAATTCATGCCGGACTGGGTGTGCACCACGCCGCAGCCCGGGCCCTTGTAGGCAAGGCCTTCCGTACAGGATTTTATTGGCCGACGGCCCGGGCAGACGCGCAGGACTTAGTCGAACGATGCATCGGTTGCCAGCTTTTTGTTAACCAAAGCCACATGCCACCCACCGCCCTCAAAACTATACCCATCACCTGGCCGTTTGCGGTCTGGGGGCTTGACATGGTTGGACCCCTTCAGGGAGGAACCCACAAGCAAAAATACCTATTGGTCATGGTGGATAAATTCACCAAATGGATAGAGGCCAAGCCTGTTAAAACGGCCGAATCTGGACCGGTGATAGACTTCATATTAGGGATAGTGCACCGTTACGGTGTCCCCCACAGTATCATCACTGATAACGGCACCAACTTCACGGCCGATGAGGTCAAATTATGGTGCAAAAACATGGGCATCAAGCTCGATTACGCCTCGTCTATCACCCTCAAACCAGCGGTCAAGTGGAGCGAGCGAATGGTCTAATCATGAGCGGAATTAAACCCAGACTAGTGCGGTCCCTCAAGGAATCTAACACGCACTGGGTTGAGGAGCTCGACTCCGTACTCTGGGGGCTGCGGACCGCCGAATCGTACTACCGGATTCACACCATTCTTTATGGTGTACGGCGCAGAGGCAGTCCTGCCCTGCGACATAATTCATGACTCACCTCGCGTGCGCATGTATGAAGAAAGAGAAGCCAAGCTCGATCGGCAGGACAGTTTGGACGCATTGGAGGAGGAGCGCGACATGGCAAAAGCTCGTTCCACATTCTATCAACAGCAGGCTCGAAGATATCAAAGCAGGGAAGTACGGGCCAAAGCTTATAACGTTGGCAAACTAGTTCTACGCCTGCTGGACAAGAAAAAGGACAAACTCAAGCCCAAATGGGAAGGTCCCTTCATCATCGACCAGGTCCTGACTGGCGGAGCATACCGTCTGCGAAACGCATCGGATAACCGACTCGAGCGAACCCATGGAGCGCAGCCCGTCTACGAAGATTCTACGTCTAAGCGCCGGACTCCAAGTTCGTCTCCCCCCTCCGTCCACATTTTCTATTTTTGCTGTCTTTTATTTCTCTCCTTCCTCCTCCTTCTTCTTGAAGCCTCTAGAGCTCGTTTGCGCTTTTTTCGCACATACTTGATGCACTGTCCGCGCTCATTATACCTGGGGGCTTCTTTAACAGAAGCTTATTTATACGGGCTTCATGCCCAACACATGCGTTAAACTTCCGCATGTACCTTTTATTCACCATTATATGCATCGATATGACTTAAGTTTTGGCCAAGATGGGTTTCTTGGCTCCTGTGCTTACCCCTACGTTCCCGATTGTTCGGCTAGGTGGTAAAGGAAGCACCTCTGCGATTGTTACTGCCGGGTCAGCCGGATGTGTACCTCAGACTGGGTGAAGCCGAAAGCTAGTGTTCTTAAGGGAATATTTGGTCGGTGAATTGAAAGATGATTTTTAACTATTTACCCATCTGCCCCCAGATGATTTTCTGCTTTCATAGCAGCTTTGACATGCACTTTAGGGCATGCATCCCAGCGAAAGGAACCCTTAACGGAACTATTCTCCCTGGAAGATGTTTCTTACTACCCATGTAATATAACTTAACTAGTTGGGCACTTGTCTGATACAGCAATAATGACCCCTACGCCTTGTCTCCATGCATACCACTGTTCTTATATAACCACGAAGGTATTCGGACACACTCCGGACTATTGGGTCCTGAGGTCGAAGCGAAAAGGTCCGCTATGACAAACGATCTACAATCCGGCTAGAAGACAGTTTTTTCATGTCATATTTTTACATAGTCAACTCGACTCATTGTATTCCTCCTCAATGCCATCTAATAGGCTATCTAATTTACAATCTTGCTGGGAATACTTGGCGGCCAATTCTACTTGGTCGTACACTAAGCTTACAGGGATCTCCATCCCATCAGGCCCCACAGGTCCGACCTCGGCCATGTGGTATGGGTCAGCCTTCGTGTACCGCGTCTTCACCATGGCCCAGGCCTCCCTGGCACCTTGACGGCAGGCCGATATCTTCCATAGTCGGAAGCGCCGCCGTGCTCCTTGAAGCCGCTCTGCCAGCTCCCCAATGCCTTCGGGCAGGTAGATAGATGGCCACAAGGCCTGGCCGATGCCTTTCATCACCTGCCGGACTCGTTCGTGCAGCTGACGCAATTCGGGAAGAAGATCACCCGAAGAACTAGGCATCTCCTCCTCAGGACGACCTGTGAGCAAACCTACATACATGTTTATGTTAGTCGCCTTCCTCGCCGAACTCTTTCAAAGTTCGCTCAAGCACTTACTGAAAATGCCGTGACGAAGCCGCCGATTCTCCTTTACAGAGTCAGACAACTGGGCACGAACATCCTTTATTAGTTCCTCACCCATCTTGGTGTTGGCATCCTGGAGGTTATTTTTCTCCTGCCGCACCCTCGTAAGCACGCTCTCACCGGCCTTCAGCTGGCGCAAGAGCTGTTGCTTGTCCGGATCCAGTCCGGCGCCATCTGCAATATTTTTGTCAGATTTACACTCCCGCCGCACTTCATAAACTATTTATCTTTTGAAGCGTATATTACGGAGGGGTCTCTGTGGCTCCCCAGTGGCGGCTAGTCTTGACCTCAAGTTGGGCCTTGCACTCTTCAAGCTCTGGGACAGTCGGGTACTCTTTTACGTAAAATCCTACATAACAAATGATCCTTAAATCAGTTATTCTAACTATTTTAAGTCTCGGGGACTCTTGGCATATATAATCATCAAATTTCCTTACCGTATGTCCTTTACATACTGCTCCGTGGCTCGCTAGACCATCTTGGCGGCACGGAGGTGCGCATCTCAATTGAAGGCATTCAAGGCCTCTTGGGAGAAACATGCGTCACGAAGAACTGTCCCGTGGCCTTTGTGATTCAAGCGCTCTCCACTTCAGGGAATTGGTGGCGGACAATCTGTCGGCATCATCTGTCGGAGGAGCATCGGACGTCGCCTCGTGTTCGCCTCCGCTTCGACCCGGCTTTGGAGCTTGGCGGCGGAGGTTCGATTAGCAACCTCTCGGACTCGATCCGTGGCGCTCTTTCCTGAAAGAGCGTCGGCGTTAATCGCCTTCTAGGAATCAATCCTAGGAACATGGTGACACGCCATACCGCTGCGACGGAGTTTCGATCCGGACCGCACTCCTTTTTAGCTCAAGGTCGTCGCCCTTGTTGGCCAGCCGCCCGTGGCTCGGCTTCCTGCCTCGAAGGTACCCCCTGCGAAACACCATTGGTACACGGTGATCAAAAAATAAGCATGGATGGGTAATTATCAGGGTTTTGGGATCTCGGTCTCAGTTACCTGTGAGGATGGAAGTATTCCGGGGTAATCGGCCGTAATGGCAACCAAAGCATTGTCGATGCTGAGTTGGTGGAATACCCCGTCGATCAACTCCACCTTTATATCCGGATCCTCTTCGGAGGTCGGATCAAGGGACCATTCCGGATCCTCGGGTTGTGGGGGCGGGCTGTGTATCTTCTCCACAGTCCGGCACAGTTCCTGTGTAGAAACCATGAAATAAGATATTTAACCACGGGAACATGGATCAGACAGGTCGGAAAGATGTTTGCTTACCTAGCTTCGAGGGTTATTCAAAGAAAACTCCTTCAGTGGATTGACGCGGAGGAAATCCTCCTCCTCCCCGTTATACATGGCAAACAAGATCTTCACCAGTTCGGTGACCGATCCCGGCCCTTTGCGGCCATGGCGGGTGGCATCGTCCTCCCTGTTGAAGTCCCACATGGGGTGGCCCCTATATTGGAGCGGCTGCACTCCCTCATAATGCAGATTGCCATGACTCCAATCATGGTCAATCCGGCATGAGCCAGTAACCTTATTCGGCTCATCAAATAGAGAACATCCCGGTCATTTTTCCTCCGGGGGCTCCGAGGGCGCCAGCTTAGGCACTTCTTCAGAGGAGCATTGCTGAACTCCGGAAGGCCGATCCGAACAGGATCCGGCAGCGGGACGTCCTCCATGTAAAACCATTCCGAAGGCCAGTCTTCGAACGCCTTCTTTGGGGTTCCGGATGGGTATCCGGTCTCGGCGATGCGCCATAGCTCGGCTCCGCCCACTTGATATATTGACCCCTCATGAGAACGGGGTACTAGGCAGAATAATCTCTTCCACAGCCCGAAATGGGCCTCGACGCCCAAGAACAGTTCGCAAAGGGCCACGAAGCCCGCGATGTGCAAGATGGAGGCAGGAGTAAGGTGGTGCAACTGGAGGCTGTAGAACTCCAAGAGCCCCCGGAGAAACGGATGGATTGGAAATCCGAGTCCTCTTACTAGATAAGAGATGAAGCATACCCGCTCTCCTTTAGAGGGATCGGGGACACTCTCCGCTTGCTTTCCTCCCTTGTAGGTGGCAAGTCCGGCTCGAACCGGAACCATGAAGGCCGGGGGGAGAAATCCCTTGGCTTGGAGTATAACTAGCTCGCTATGCGGGACTGAGCATCTCTCCCAATTTCAGGTTGAGGCTGGGAGCGAGAGGAGGAGCCGCGTCGACTGTCCATGATGGAATGGGCTTTGGTCAGAGGCGCTCCGATGAAAGCTCGCGAAGGAGGGATGGTGTGACTCAGATCTAGATCCTCGCCCCTTTTATAGGCAGCTCATTTGCGCAGCTAGGGGGGTAAGTGTAAAAATACCCTGGCTTTTCACATTCATTCAAACACGTGGAAGATGGCCATTATTGGGCGTAGAAGCCAAGGAGCGCAGCATTTATCAGAAGCCGGACACTATTCAACAAGTATATGGAATTTGGAGAAGAACCTGCCGCAATGCGAAGACAATCAACGCTAGGACTCATCGTCATTGAAGCCTGGTTCGGGGCTCTTGAGGAGTCCGGATTAGGGGTGTCCGGATAGCGAAATATCACCGTTGGCGGACTCTGGACTATGAAGATACAAGATTGAAGACTTTGTCCGTGTCCGGATGGGACTTTCCTTGGCGTGGAAGGCAAGCTTGGCGATACGGATATGTAGGTCTCCTACCATTGTAACCGACTGTGTAACCCTAACCTATCCGTGTCTATATAAACCGGAGGGTTTTAGTCCGTGGGACGAACAACAATCATACCATAGGCTAGCTTCTAGGTTTAGCCTCTTTGATCTCGTGGTAGATCTACTCTTGTACTACCCATATCATCAATATTAATCAAGCGGGGTAGGGTATTACCTCCATCGAGAGGGCCCGAACCTGGGTAAAAACATCGTGTCCCTTGTCTCCTGTTACCATCCGCCTAGACGCACAGTTCGGGACCCCCTACCCAAGATCCGCCGGTTTTGACACCGACAGAGAGCTAACAAGCAGACCATCGAACAGAAAAAATTTGCAGCCACATCTGCGGGAACTACCGACATTTTGAAGCATGCATCAAGACGAAAATCCAAGCCCATACCCAAGCCATGTTGACTTCAATAATTGAGAGCGTCAAGGAATGGATCAAAAACAGCAAACTAGGAAACATTGCCATCGAAGCATCGCCCAAGGATAGCAGCCCTTCTGTCTCTTTCGTTGCCAACCCGTCGCCAATGGCTGCTCTTAATGCTCTTACGGAAGACACTCCGTCCAGTCTCTTAGCCCATGCGAATGGTGAGCTGATTAAAGTTGCAAGCGGCTCGATCATTCGGTCCAAAGGTACAATCATGCACGGAGTGCAGATGCCAGAGGGGGTCTTCAAAGTTGAGTTGTCCGTTGTCTTAAATGGTTATGATGATATTGCTCCTCCGATACAACCTCCGGGTGCAGATAGCCATCTTACCCTTGGACAGTGCCTATGTTGGCCAATGATGTGGCTGGAGAATCTAATTCAGCTAGGAAACGTTCAAATTCCAACAAGCTCGCAGCAGATGAACAATGACAAGACGTATCGAGGACCATCTCCTTTGGGTCAGAGTCAACCTGAAGTCCATAACAAAAATGTGGATGTCATTGAGGACCAAGTAAATAATTATGAAATACTTTCCAATCGATTCTTCTTGGTTGACGAATATCAGAACTCAGTTGTCATGTGCAATCTTGATGGACCTATGCCTTCTGATCCCGTCCAAGCATTCTTTGTGCCTCCTGCTGTCCAAGCTGATCAGCGTGTTGTTCTTTGTGAAAAGAGTATGTTCAAAGAGGACTTCATGCCACCAGACACACAAGTGCCACCATCCAGGGGAGTGTTGCTAAGTCCAAACACACTCAATGCAACGCTACCAAATGCACTGACGGGCGGTGCAGCCAACCAACCTAACATGTCACGCGAGAAGAGGAGGCGGCCAGGAAATGGTAAGAAGGGCACTACCATCGCCAGCCAGCCAGTTCAGAATAATAAATAAGTAGTTCCTCATGTTGCATGGCGGACTTACCATTCCCTGGGTGAACCCATCCTTTCAAAGGAGCTTAGCGATCTTCTGCTAACAGAATTGAGGGTTTTGGATGACACAATTCTCTGTAGGGAGAAGTACACAATTTCTCATGCAGGTGGACATCACCCCATTTTCATAGTGATGGTGCCACCTAATATTGGTTTGTGCAAATATTTTCCCCGCGGACAAGTTATATGTGCCATTCGAAGACATCTTCAACCTATTCCACCTATACAAGCTTGGTCCTTCCTTAATACGCCTATGGGCAATCAATAGCGCCTACATTGCCAAATGTGAGCTCAACAAAGGTTGTCGCGGTAGGGGACCCCTACCTCATGCACGAGACCAACATCAATCTCCCTGATCACAGTCAAGCTATGAGGAACTACACGACAGGCCTCATGCTTGCCAACATGGAAAAAGATTGCCTTCTAGTGCCCTACTATCCGAAGTAAGTCATTCGGTACTCGGTACACACTATTCTTTTGTACAATATCATTTTGCTTCCACCTCAAACATTATATACTCAAGAAGAATAGGTTTTTCCCTACTTTTTATGCAGAAAACATTGTGTCCTCATCGTTACAACCCCGAAGTTCGCTGAAACTTATTTCTTGGATTCAACAAGGAAAGTGAAGAAAGACTACAGAGGCATCAAGAAGGTTCTCGATGAAGCACTCATCGGTTACACTAGCCGGGGAGGAGTGATCAGAGATGGATATCGCAAGTTTGACAAATTTAAAGCGGTACGCTTTGGCCACAAAGCTGACTTTGGTTGCATGCAACAGCCAAAAAAACACTAGTTCAGATGGCTACTACGTCGTCCACCACATGGAGGAGTACATACGGGAGGGAGAACGCCTTAAAAAGAACTCTGACATTATCGCATGTGTCGGTGGAAAACGACACCTATGGGATCACAAGAATCCCTACTGCGGTTGCGTGGCGCGGGGTTGAGAGAAGAGCGGGTCTAACAGAGAGCACGCAGTTCGTTTATCCAGGTTCGGGCCGCGAGGATGCGTAAAACCCTAGTCCTGCTTTGGTGGATGTATATCTGAGTTCTTGAGCTAGCTACGGGGTGTAACGAGCTCCAAAAAGCCGAATCCTTCCCCTCGTTGCCTTGGGCCTCCTTTGATAGAAAAAGGGGTTGCCACAGTGGCACACCGGAGGTGGAAAGGCGACAGTGTTGCGTGGTTATCCTTCGTATTACAGGACAAGACGCATTTAATGCGTCGCGCAGGTGTCCCTTCACTTTATCGAGGATGGGGGCGAGGCACGTGCCGTCCGTCGCCGCTCCTCCAAGCTTCGACATGCGCCCTGGCCAGCGATGCATGCGGTGCCATCTAGGTAGGCAGGCAGCTGAGGTGGCGCGGTGGTGGAGCCTCCATGAAGGGCTGCATGTTGCCACGCAGGTGCCTGCCCAGCTGGTTGGGTCGGCAGCTGCATGCGAACGGCGGTGGAGGCTTGACTGGTGCAGGCCTAACGGTGGCCCTGCTGGTGCGCTTGGCGAGGGCCTTGCCATGGCGCGCAGGAGTCCCCGGCAAGGATCTTGCCGGGGGTCACCGTCGTCCCCGGCAAGGGTCTTGCCGGGGTCGTCGTCTTCTAATCCTCGTCTATTCTAGGATATGTCTTCACAAAGATCTGCATGCCACCTCGGAGGTGCCTTCCCGAGCCCTGGCCCCATGTGGATGATGGTGTTGGGGACCGTGGGCTCAAGGGTGGCTCACTTTGTTGGTGTGGGGCGAGCTGCCCCGGCAAGGGTCTTGCTGGGGCCACTGAGGCTGCCCCCGGCAAGGGTCTTGCCAGGGGAACATGCTTCGTCCCTCTCCTCTTTGTGGTCTTGGTCTTGGCGTTGCTCTGGCCATCTTGGGCTTCGGTCTTACCTTGGCTCACCTCCCTTGCTCTGCTTGGCGTGGTCTCGGGCGTGGCTCCGACTGCCCATGCACAGGTAAAGGGGTACAAAAATGTGCCCCTAGTTTTGTACACCGACAGGAGCCCCCGGGCCTGGGCCACACATAAGCGCGACACGTTGTTGGGTCAGGCCCAAAACGGTGCGCGGGTAGGCGGGGCGGTTTTTACCGCTGTAAGATTTTTCGTGCATTGTGCTTCCCATGACCCGCGCGCGCGGCGCGGCGTGGAGGGGCGTGTGTGACGTGGGCGGCATGCGTGGGGCAGTTTTCACACGCATGCATCACGTCGCAGTAAATGGGCGGTGCGACCCGTGGCTTTCCCATAAAAAGGGATAACCGCGGGTGCGCTGTTCCTTTTACCCTCGCGCAACCCCAATCTCGGGAACCTCCTCCTGTCTCCCCCCTCTTCTCCAAGCTTCGTCTCCGCTTGCCGCCGTTGTGCTTCATCCGCCCTCTGCTCCTCCCTCCTCCTTCAGCCACCATGGCGCCAAAATCCACCAAGGGCAAGGGGGTGGCCAAGGATGCCGGGGCCATGGAGTCGCCGGAGAGCGCGCTGTCGGGGCAACGGACGCAGTCCGTCTTCTTCTTCCCCTCGATAGTCGATGTGTTCAAGCTTCGGGACCTCTTCAGGCCCTTGTGGGGAGTGAAGACGGGGGGGGGGGGGAGGATTTGGGGCACCCAGCCACGCGCGTCATCCCCGCCGCCTGCGCCGAGCCTGCCCCAAATCGGTACCCCTTCTTCGTTGATTACCTTTCTTGCGGGCTCTGCCCTCCCTTTTCCGATTTCTTCAGCGACATCATGCACACCTTCGACTTCCGTCTCTTGGATTTTACTCTGAATGCGGTGGCGTGCATGGCCCTTTTCGCGCACCTCTGCGAGGGCTTCGTCGGGGTGCACTCCAACACGGCGCTCTTCCGCCATTACTTCTCCCCTCGAATCCAGCCGGGGGGCGCCATCTCTGGTTGCATCACCTGGATCCCAAGATCCAAGGGGGCATACCCGGACGGGTCCATGAAGGAGAGATGGGAGGAGTGGCGGGGCCGGTGGTGCTGGATTGAAGAGAAGGACCCGTCGGCTTTCTGCAAAGTTCACCGGGCACCGCCGATTCGCGGCAGCGATTGGAGCGATGTTGATGCCGCCGACGGGAAGCTCACGGTTGCCACCACCAGGATTCTCCGGCTTACCCAGGCCAAGCTCACCCTCGAAATGATCGGGGCGGACATCATCCGCCACCGGTTTGCTCCGCTACATAACAAGGGGAGGCCAGCCTGGCTTTTCACGAACCCCGCTGATGTCATGCGACTCCGCCCAGGCCTTGACCACAACTTTACGGTGATGGCGCATGCCCATTTCTTCCAGCGGATCTTCCAGCTTGACGTGGGCCGTGACGGCGAGGTCGTGCGGTCGGGCAAGGTTGCGAGGGCCGCCGCGAAGACCGGCAGGGTCCTCAAGGGGTCGTTGTTCAAGCTGCCGACGGGGGTGGTCCCGTTGTGTAATAACTCGCGTCGGTCCAATATCATTGCTATGATGTCGGACTGCAACACGCATGGCCCCGACCCGAGCTGGACGAGCAACTGACCCGAGGACACGCATGGCCCTGACCCGAGGACGCGGAGGTGCAGCAGTTCTTTGACACCCTGCACGAGGGGTACGTCAATGCCGACGCCGAGCAACTGCTTGTCATGGACACCACCCGGGCGGAGCTGGACTACATCACCACTAGGGCGAGGGAGGCGCAGCTCGCCAGGAAGGCTGGCAGCAACGACGGCGTGGAGGACAAGGCCGCGACGGCTGCGGAGGAGGAGGAGCTCGCCCGGTGGGCCGCGGCCGTCGGGGGAGCCAGCAGCGCCGGCACTGAGGCTCCTCTGGTTGAGGATGTGACCGGCAAATCGTCGAGGAGGAGGACGAGACCGCAGACCCGACGCCACCTGCGGGGAGGGGGTGAGTCATGCGGCGGGCCAGTTCCGGTGAGCCGGTTTGGCCCTCCAGGGCTGAGCAGCCGCATCTGACCTTGGAGGGGTCCCTGCCCCACACGAGGGCCGCGGCGGCGAAGAAGCCGGTGAAGGTCGCGGTGAAGAAGAAGACGACTGCTCCTTCTTCATACAAGCGGGCCCAGACGCTGCCTCCCTCCTCTCCTCCGGTGAACGTCGGCGCGGGGATCACCTTTGATTATGGATCCCTCAATCCGAGGAGGAAGAGGAAGACAGCAGAGGAGGAGGATGATGAGTAAGCATCTGGTTCCTCTCTGTTATCTCTGCCTCCCCAACCTGCGTTGCTGATCTTGACTTGTTTTCTTCTTTGCAGGGATGCGGGGACACTAGCCCAGAGAGTGTAAAGGGCAAAGGTCTTGGCGGGTGGCCAGCCCCCGGCTGGTACTTCGAGGGCGCCCTTGGTGGTATTGAGTAGCCCGGAAAGCAGCCCCCGGCAAAGCCCCCAGCGTAAGTTCATCATTCTTCTCTCCTCGACATGTGTCAGGGGCGCGACACTTTGGTGCTGACCTTGCTAGGTGTGTAGGAGGGGAGCGGCGACAAGAGGAGCCACAGGGGGCTTCTCCCAACACGCCGCCCCCATCGACCACGCCGCCCCGAGGGACATCCCCGGCAGGGGCGCCAAGCACCGAGCCCACCCACATAGAGGAGCAAGAGAACTTGGGCACCGACGGCTTTGCCTCGACGCCAAATGTTGGCGGGGAGGGGACTTCCGTTTCTCAGCCGGGTGCTGGCACCGGTAAGTCGTTCGCCGTTCGTCCCTGCTTCTTCTTCTTTCCAGTTTCTGGTCTTGGCTTTGCCTCAACCCTGTCTTCGGTGTCCATATCCCTCCTCGGTGAACCCGGAGGACGTGGACGCTGTCATCGAGGACGTCGCCAAGGCCGCCGAAGGGAACGCCGAGAAGATTGCCGCGGAGGAGGCTGCCAAGGGCGCTGCTGAGGACGTTGCCAAGGGGCCTGTCAGGGAGGCCGGCAAGGCCGCCGCTGAGGAGACTGGCAAGGGGCCTTCCGGGGAGGCCGGCGGGGCCGCTGCCAAAGAGGGGGAGGAGGAGGTGGCCAAAGACCAGCCTTCCTCTTCTGCCGCTTCCGGCTCCGGCAAGTATCTGAGGGTGAGCGACGACTTGTTCGTCCACCTTCCAGGCACGTCGAGCACCAGGACACCCATTGAGGGTGAGGTGTTCGACGGCGAGGTGCTTGCCGCTGCCAGGCTCGAAGTCGTCGATAAGCCGATCGTTGGCGGCGATGGCTCGCAGGAGGAGCGGCTCCTCCACGCCATGGGCGCCAGCTTCCGGAAGCTCCAGGTGCTCCACTGCGCCCGTCTGGACAAGGTTAAGTCCAGGACGGCGATGGTGGAGAAGGCGGAGGCGGACCTCCAGAAGCGCGTTGCCGAGGCGCAGGAATGGTTCCGTGAGGCCCACGAGGAGCTCAAGGCTGCCCAGGGCGAGCAGGCCAAGCACGACGTGGAGCTTGCCATGAAGCTTGCGGACATCGAGAAAGCTCAGGAGGCAGCGAAGAACTCGGCCGAGGCCGCCGAGGCCGTTTGGACCCAGCGCGAGGCCGCGCTGAACTCCCAGGAGGAGGACCTTGCCGCACACGAGGAGAAGCTCGCCGCCACACTTCGTGGCAAAGATGCCGAGGTGGAGAAGCTTGTCCTGCAGCGGACCAGTGAGCTGGAGCAGAGGCACAAGGAGGCACTCAATGCCCAGGCCCAGGTTCACACCGGCAAGGTGAAGGAGCTGGAGGAGGAGCGCGACGGGCTGAAGGAGCAGGCGTTGAAGCTGTCTCAGGAGAAGGACATGCTTAACGGTGCTTTGACGGAGGCACAGGGCGCGGTCATCAACAAGGCTGGGGAGCTTGCCGAGGCCAACAACTCCATCGGGGATCTTCAGCTGAAGCTGAAGGGTCTCGAGGAGGCGCTGGAGGAGGCCAAGACTCGAGAGGAAGCCCTGGCCAAGGCGCTGGAGGGCGAGAAGCAGTTGCAGGAGAACGAAGGCCTCAACTTCGCCGATCATGTGGCAAGTGAGAACCGTTGGCTCGAACGCCTTGCCACCGTCGCCAACCAGGCCGCCGCGAAATTTGCCACCATGGGGATGCCAGACGTGAGGTATGTCCCGGAGCGGAGCGTGAGCGCTAATTGCAGCCTGACCTTGTTCTTTGAGAAGGTCGTCCATGCTCTGGAGCGGCTCCACGCCAACCGGGCGGCCTCACTGGCCGAGGAGTCCCGGATGCTTTGTCAGGGCGCCATGACCAAGGTTCTCACCAAGGTGGCGCACTGGTACCCCGACCTTGACTTTGACGCCGTGCTGGAGAGCTTGCCGAAGGGTGTCGACCTCGCGGCGCTCAAGGAGCGCATCAAGCCCATCATCAGTCGTGTCGGCGGAGTTCTGAGGGTGGAGGGCCAGCGCCGGGATTAGGCATCCCGTTCCTTACTGCCGCTGCGGGTTCACAACCAAGACAATTTCTATCTCTAGTTATAACCGCGACAACAATTTGATGTAACATAACTCTGCAGCACTTTCGATACTATGCATGTTATTTCCCTGTTCAATTTCCCTTTGTATACGCATCCTACGCCAACTGGGAAGGCTCGCAGGCGCGGAAGCCCAAGGCGGCGTCTTGGGGACGGATCCCCATTAGCCTGCCAGGTATGCATGCTGCCGGGCGAGCCACCTTACCGTTCTTAACGCGGCCGCTCGAACTGTCGAGCTTGACTCGAGTCAGAATCGAGAGCGTTCTCAGTCGCGGAAGGCTACCCTGCCACTCTCGACGCAGCCGCTTGAGCTATTGAGCGGACTCGAAACAGGACAAAGGCGTTGCCGATAGCGGGAGAGCCCCCTGGCGTGCAAGTTTTCCATACAAAGGCCCGACATCTCCGAGGTAAATAACCTCATATAAAAAGGAAAGAAAGTAATCAGGGTTCGGTGTGACTTAGCTTCTGCTTGTAGTCGCGCCGACGTCGATCTTTCGACCCCCTCTCCTGCTTCTCTTAGAGCCATCACGATGAAGAAGCACTCACTTAACTGCTAAAACCGATTCTCACAAACGAGCCCCCTACCTGGCGCGCCAAATATGTCGGTGGAAAACGACACCTATGGGATCACAAGAATCCCTACTGCGGTTGCGGGGTGCAAGGTTGAGAGAAGAGCGGGTCTAACAGAGAGCACGCGGTTCGTTTATCCAGGTTCGGGCCGCGAGGATGCGTAAAACCCTAGTCCTGCTTTGGTGGATGTATATCTGAGTTCTTGAGCTAGTTACGGGGTGTAACGAGCTCCAAAAAGCCGAATCCTTCCCCTCGTCGCCTTGGGCCTCCTTTTATAGAAAAAGGGGTTGCCACAGTGGCACACAGGAGGTGGAAAGGCGACAATGTTGCATGGTTATCCTTCGTATTACAGGACAAGACGCATTTAATGCATCGCGCAGGTGTCCCTTCACTTTATCGGGGACGGGGGCGAGGCCCGTCCCGTCCGTCGCCGCTCCTCCAAGCTTTGACACGCGCCCTGGCCAGCGATGCATGTGCTGCCATGTAGGTAGGCAGGCAGCTGAGGTGGCGTGGTGGTGGAGCCTCCACGAAGGCTGCATGTTGCCACACAGGTGCCTGCCTAGCTGGTTGGGTCGGCTGCTGCATGCGAACGGCGGCGGAGGCTTGACTGGTGCGGGCCTAACGGTGGCCCTGCTGGTGCGCTTGGCGAGGGCCTTGCCGGGTGGCCCGGCAAGGGTCTTGCCGTGGCGCGCAGGAGTCCCTGGCAAGGATCTTGCCGGGGGTCGCCGTCGTCCCCGGCAAGGGTCTTGTCGGGGTCGTCGTCTTCTAATCCTCGTCTATTCTTGGATATGTCTTCACAAAGATCTGCATGCCACCTCGGAGGTGCCTTCCCGAGCCTTGGCCTCATGTGGATGATGGCGTTGGGGATCGTGGGCTCAAGGGTGGCTCACTTTGTTGGTGTTGGGCGAGCTGCCCCGGCAAGGGTCTTACCGAGGCCGCTGAGGCTGCCCCCAGCAAGGGTCTTGCCGGGGGAACCTGCTTCATCCCTCTGCTCTTTGTGGTCTTGGTCTTGGCGTTGCTCTGGCCATCTTGGGCTTAGGTCTTACCTTGGCTCACCTCCCTTGCTCTGCTTGGCGTGGTCTCGGGCACGGCTCTGACTGCCCGTGCACAGATAAAGGGGTACAAAAATGTGCCCCTAGTTTTGTACACCGACAGCATGGGGGCAGAAAATGGAGGAAATTAGACCGGGAGATAGTAGAGATGAGTTCGGACGCATCCAGCTCAAGTTTGCTACCATCCTCAACAAGGATGTCATCAACCATGCTGGCACTTTCAACAGCAGCGCACCTACTAGCAGTGTCTCTTGCGGATCCAACGAAGAAATACATTAATGATCCTTATTATTGATGTAATAGGATAGTGACAGCTAGCTATGGTGTTGTGGTTCTGTAAACTACTCGATCAGCTACACATGTTGTTCTGTCGTCTTATCAGACTTCAAAAGTTTGCCTAGCTATCTTAATTAAGTGCTACACATAATAATCATGTATGTGCTTTAATTAATGTTACCTGTTTTCTTATTCTGGAATGCGAACCCAGCTCTAAATATATTTGATCTTAAAAACACTGCCACGACACCGTTTTCCGGCTGCCGTGGCAGCGTTTTTCCGATGCCTTCAAACTAAGTAATGGCGTGGGAACGATATGCAACGCCTCCAAGGTTTCTCCATATTTATGTCGTGTGGAGAAGTCCCGACGCCATAGGTACATATGATTTTTCCATCGTGCAATTTTAACCAATGCCATAGATATCAAAAATACTTCTGACGTAGCCTCCAACGCCACCACTATTTCTTAACAATGGCGCCATATTGGTGGCGTCGGGCTCCTACACCAGCAAGGCTATTTTTGGCATGCCATAGCTAGGCTTTTCTGCACTAGTGTTGCCAAGCCATCTAGGACATCGTGCCTGACATCACTGGGCCTTGGCTCAAACGGATGATCGGATAAGCATGTCAGTCCCCACATAGCTTGGTCCGGTCAAACACAAACACGGAGCAGTGCAGGGCCTAGGTAAGCCATGTCCAACAACGTGTCATAGTTAATGTGATTAGACAGTGAAAGTGCATCTAATCCCCTAGGTGGATTTTGGTAATTCATGCCAACATATCTTGAAGAACTAACTATGCTTCAAGTTTATTTCCGATAAATTTCTTCTTTGGAACAACATTGGAATTGCAGGTGACCCCTAAAAAGCTTTAAGAAAAGTGTTGGCCAAGCCATGGGATTCTTCATTTTCATTTTGGTGATCCAAGATCACATTGAGTCCTTAGGCCCGCCGATACTATTAAAAGGGAATGAGGATGTGATAATGAGCTCTTTGCTTTAAGTGCTTGAAGATCAAATTCCAAAAACTCCTCAAACTACATCAAGAAATACCACTATATCAAGCTATCCTGCTTCATCTTGGTGCAACCGAACCACTCTCTTCCGGAGCCACCGAGACACTCATATAGCTATTTCTTCCAAAGCCCTAGTTTGTTCAGAGCCTCCAAAATTCCATTCGGAGTCAACAAAGCGATGTGGAAACCTTCTGTGATCACGACAGAAATTTCGGGCAAAACAAGTCGGAATTTCCGAAGCGAATAGAGAGAGTATGCCAGGCGTTAAGGTACTAACCCCGAAACCACCGACCGAATCCATTCGGACCAATAGAATGAATCAAAAGCTGAAACTTTTGTTCAAATCAGAGCCATCGAACCATTCCAGTAGAAGCTCTTAATTAAGCAATGCATAAAGTGTGTAATCGATCTGATTTTTTTCCTACCTATTTATACCCCACCTTCCCACCAGTTCATTTCAAAACAAACTGCACTCCTACCATATGATCTAAGAGAGAACTCGACCTGCTTGTGCTGATCTCAAAGGGAAATCCACTCCAACCATCCATCAACCCTTTGAGATCTAATCCCTCTTTTCTTTTCACTCCAAATCTTCTCCAAATCCATAGCCAAATCTTGAAGAGTTTGAGTTTTTAGGGGATTATTTTTTGAAGCACAAGTGCAAGGGATTCATTGTTCAAATAACCTCATCTTGTCACTTTCGGAGGGTGTGTGCCTCCTAGATCGACATGTGTGCTTGGAAGTCTTTAAGTTTGTGAAGAAGCCAAGAAGTTTATGAGGGCTTGGAGGTCGCCTACTTCCTGAAGATTTACCTTGGTGAGGCTAGTCCTTCATGGGGGTAAGTCATAGTGGAATAGGTTTGTTGCTCTAATTGGACCATTTGTGGTTGTGCATTGATGCAGCTTGAAGCTACGTCGGTATTTCCCCAATGAGGAAGGGATGATGCAGCACCGCAGCGGTAGGTATTTCCCTCAGTGATGGGACCAACATTATCGAACCAGTAGGAAAACCAAGCAACACTACGTAAATAGCACCTGCACACAAATAACAAATACTCGCAACCCGACGTGTAAAACGGGTTGTCAATCCCTTTCGGGCAACAGCGCCAGAAATTGGCAAATGGACATGAGAGAGTTGTAAATATTGATAGATCGAACGCCAAATAAAATAAATTGCATCAAGATATTTTTTATTTTTAGATCAATATATCTGAAAATAAAAGCAAATAAAAATAGATCGCAAAGGCAAATATATTAAAGAAGAGACCCGGGGGTCGTCGGTTTCACTAGTGGCTTCTCTCTTGAAAAATAGCAAACGGTGGGTGAACAAATTACTGTTGGGAAATTGATAGAACTTCAAATAATCATAACGATATCCAGGCAATGATCATTATATAGGCATCACGTCCAAGATTAGTAGACCGACTCCTGCCTGCATCTACTACTATTACTCCACACATCGACCGTTATATAGCATGCATCTAGTGTATTAAGTTCATGGAGAAATGGAGTAATGCAATAAGAACTATGACATGATGTAGACAAGATCTATTTATGTAGAAATAGACCCCCATAGTTTTATCCTTAGTAGCAACAATACATACGTCTCGGTTCCCTTTCTGTCACTGGGATCCAGCACCGTAAGATCGAACCCACTACAAAGCACCTCTTCCCATTGCAAGATAAATAGATCAAGTTGGCCAAACAAAACCCAAATATCTGAGAAGAAATACGAGGCTATAAGTAATCATGCATATAAGAGATCAAAGAAGACTCAAATACCTTTCATGGATAAAAAGATAGATCTGATCATAATATCAAAGTTCATCTGATCCCAACAAACACACTTCAAAAAGAGTTACATCATATGGATCTCCAAGAGACCATTGTATTGAGAGTCAAACGAGAGAGAGAGAGAGAGAGAGAGGAAGCCACCTAACTACTAACTACGGACCCGTAGGTCTACAAAGAACTACTCACGCATCATCGGAGAGGCACCAATGTACTGGGTGAACCCCGTCGTGATGGTGTCTAGATTGAATCTGGTGGTTTTGGAACTTGAGAACGCTGGAATTGATTTTCGTCGAGCAAAGAGGCGGTTCAGGGGGGACCCGAGGTGGGCACAACCCACCTGGGCGCGCCTGGGCCTCCAGGCGCGCCCTTGTGGGTTGTGCTCCCCTCGGAGCACCCCCAGATGCTTCTCCGGCCCACTGGATGTCTTCTGGTAAAAAAAAACCTCAAAAAATTTCGCTGCGTTTGGATTCCGTTTAGTATTGATTTCCTGCGATGTAAAAAACATGCAGAAAACAACAACTGGCACTTGGCACTATTGAAAGGATCGATATGGTTGACTAGAGGGGGGTGAATAGGCAACTAACAATTTTTAGCTTTTCTTGACCAAATTAAACTTAGCATCAAAATAGGCTGTCTAGATGTGCAACTAGGTGAGCAACCTATATGATGCAACAAGAACAAGCACAACGAACAAGCAAGGGATACAACACAATATAAGCTTGCACAAGTAAAGGTAAGAAATAACCAATAGCGGAGCCGGTGGAGACGAGGATGTGTTACCGAATTTCCTTCCCTTTGAGAGGAAGTACGTCTTTGTTGGAGCGGTGTGGAGGCACAATGCTCCCCAAGAAGCCACTAGGGCCACTGTATTCTCCTCACGCCCTTGCACAATGCGAGATCTCGTGATTCCACTATTGGTGCCCTTGAAGGTAGTGACCGAACCTTTACAAACAAGGTTGGGGCTATCTCCACAACTTAATTGGAGGCTCCCAATGATACCACAGAGCTTCACCACAATGGAATGTGGCTTCGAGGTGACCTCAACCGTCTAGGGTGCTCAAACACCCAAGAGTAACCAGATCCGCAAGGGATTAGTGGGCGGAATAAAATTTCTCTTGGTGGAAGTGTAGATCCGGGCCTTCTCAACCAATCCCTAGTAAATCAACAAGTTTGATTGGCTAGGGAGAGAGATTGGGCGAAAATGAGCTTCGGAGCAACAATGGAGCTTGGGGAAAAGGAGGTGGGTCAACTTGGAGAAGAAGACCTCCTTTTATAGTGGGGGAACCAATCCAACCATTACCCCACTCTTCAGCTCAAGATAGAGTGGTACTCTTTGCTCAAGGCGGTACTACTGGTAGTAGCGGTACTACATTTACCCCAGCGGTACTACCATGATGTGACTCGAGATTAGAGGCATTAGAGGGGGAACGAGAGAGACAGAGAGAGAGAGAGAGAGAGAGAGAGAGAGAGAGAGAGAGAGAGACAGAGAGAGGGGGTTTGGGTGGCACTGGTAGCGGTGGTATCCGTGGTACTACCGCTGCTACTGCCGCTAATACTGCCGCTCAACTCGACACGAGGAGAGCGCCCTCGAATCAAGGTGGTAGCAGTGCCAAACTAGGACGGTACTGCCGTCGATCCACCACAGCGGTACTACCGCTGTAGTACGGCGATACTGCCGCTTGAGGACCATGGGCTGTACTACTGCTCTGGTGGCGGTACTGCCGCTAGCACCTCACAATCTCCACTTTCGATGAAACGACAAACTCCAAGGAGAGGAAATGAGCTAGGGGTGCAAAGATGAAGTGTACGTGTTGATTCCACCCTAGCCTTTCCAAAGCGGACCCCCTCTTGATAGTATGGTGTCTCCTACGACTCAAGTCCACCAAAACCGAAATGAAAGAGACTACACCGT
This sequence comes from Aegilops longissima, assembly GCA_021605205.1. Taxonomy (NCBI): domain Eukaryota; kingdom Viridiplantae; phylum Streptophyta; class Magnoliopsida; order Poales; family Poaceae; genus Aegilops; species Aegilops longissima. Next base: position 483,030,470 of record CM038679.1, on the reverse strand, counting down.
CTTCACTTAAAGCTCCGAGGGGAGAGAATCGTCTCATGCCACTGAATGAATCTCTGAAATACTCAACACACACGATTAGTCCGCAAAAGCTTTGTCATCAATCACCAAAACTAGTTAGGGAGGGACATGCCTTGACAATCTCCCCCTTTTTGGTGGATTGATGACAACACGGGATTTGCACAAGGAATGACATGAGAATAAGCGAATCCCAGAGACTATGGGCTCTGTCAGCGTTCTGTGAATAGGGGTCCCCAGACTTGCCTGCCTGCAGCCCATGGCGTGGCTAGGCAGCAGGCCGTACGGCCCATCTTCGTCAACAAGACACTCAAGACCCTCGCAAGGGTCCAAGCCTCGCGAGGCGGACGACGCAAGACCTCCTCTGGAGTGGACTAGCCAGGCAGGCTAACGAGGAGCGAAGATATCAAGGCGGGGCAAACCTCACGAGGCTCTTGTGACGTGAGCCATGACGAACGGTGCCAGGCGGGTGCCAGGCGGGCGCCGGTGTGCGCAGCGTCCTTGTTTCCTCTTTGGTGCTAAGGAGGCAAGCGCAGACGAAGATTATCAAGGCATCAAGCAAAGGTTGCCATATTGTTGCAACAAGACCAAGACCAGGAGGACGGCAAGGCGGAGGTCATCATGGAGCCCAAGACAGCGTCACCCCAGAGCTTTTCGCAGGCGAAGACCACTTTTGTCAGGATAGCTTGTAGTAGCTGTTCCCCTTCAAATTTGCCCGCCGTTGTTGGCTCCCTTCCTGATCGATATTTGGGAAGAGGACCAGGGCCTCTATAAATAGTCTTAGCCACCACAAATAGAGCAGAACTGGAACAGATCGAGAAGCCAACACCCGCACAAGAACACTCCAACCTCATGAGGCTGTTCTTCCCTTGTACTGTTCATCATCAGCCCAAGAGGCAATCCACCACCACCACACTGGAGTAGGGTATTACACCACAACGGTGGCCCGAACCAGTATAAATCCCGTGTCTCTTTCTGTGTTGTGAGTTCGTCGAGTTCATCCGCGAGATCTCAGCAAGCTAGAGCGTAGATCGGTAGGAGGGAAAGACTTCGCGCGCTCCCCAGTGTTTGAACCTGAAGGGTTTGACGGAATCCCACATCCGACATTTGGCGCGCCAGGTAGGGGTGCGCCGGGATCTCTTCTTCGCCAACCAGCTCGCCGACGCTCCCCGGCCGCGATGTCTGGCGATTCAAGGGCCGGCTCCGACCGCTGTGCGGGTTGGCCAGCCCGTGTAGCGCCGCCTGCCCATGAAGGCCTCGACCCTGCACTTCAAGCGGCACGGGCACCACCAAACCCTGTCGGGCGCGGGTAGCACGGCCAGGCGTCATCCACCCTCACCCCACAACAGGTGCGAGCCGCGGCGAGAGCGGCGAGCCATACCGCAGCAACCGCGCCGCACTCGCAGCGGGAGCAAGCGAACATGCAGGCAGCGCTCACCGTCGCGAGGGAGCTGCTGCGATGTAGGCTGATGGAGAGCGGCCGGGATATGCTGGTTGAGCGTGTTGCCGAGCTGCTCGATGCAGCAGCATCGGGAGCACCACCCTTATGCTATCGACTTCTCCCCAGGCCACTGCAGGGTCGCGCGGCAAGCCTCCCCACATCTGCGCGCCACCAACTATGCACGGGGGCTTCGTCAACATCAGCACGGCCGGCGGCGTAGGGGGTTCCAGTCCCCCCATGCCGCCCTCGAAAAGCACGAGCGCAAGCGCCACCCCCCATGGTCCGGGCCGGATGCCGTATGGTCATTCCCAGGACGCCATCACGGGCGGAGCAACGTGGAGCGTGGGGCACCACGGAGAGGTGTTCGGGGTGACGGCCCCGGAAGCCTACGTGCCCCACATGGTGGACCAGGGGTACGCTCTAGAGGACGACATCGGCTCGTTCGCTGGAGAAGATTGGGGAGAAGGGGCACTAGGAGCTGGAGCTTTCCAAGAGCCAACGGAGAACCACGACGATCGCACCGACAGCGGAAATTACAGGGTATCGCTAGTCTCTCAAGAACAGGTTTACACTAACCATGGACTACAGATGAACCAGGCTGCCACGTCGATCGATGACCCAGGCGCGGCGGCACCCGCTCCGACAAGGGAGACGCGCTGGGGGCCACCGAAAGGGAGCCAGGAGCGAGGCCCCTCCCCACGGCGTGCGACGCCTGACAACACGCGGAGGTAGGCCCTCTGCCAGGGAGGCTTCGCCAACCCATCCCCCGGCAGAGGACCTATGGTCGTCGAGGGAACCGCTGGCGTCCTCTTTCCCTCCTATGTTTTGTCCTGGTCTCCGGTCGGCTCAGAGGAGGTCGAGAGCGGTGCAAGGCGGGGCCCTCGTCTGGCGATATGAAGCAAGGTCGGTACCTGTGAAGAAGGCCCGGTGCCTGTGAAGCTCGCCGCCCGTGACACTCTCATGTAATAATGAGTTGGGGCTGTACGCGCCCCGGAGTCTCAGGGGTGCCGGCCTCAGGCCCTGGGGCTCCCTCCCACGCCTAGTGGAAGCACTTAGCTCCACGCTGGTGACAAGACTTGAAGACCAGAAGACTAGACTAGGTGCCGGACGCGGCCTTTTGCTTTGGATCTCTCTCTTTCCGTAGCCTTTCCTTTTGGATTTGGATTTGAGTTGAAGCTGAGTTTTATTGATGCGCGCAGGGGGAGCCCTTTCTCATTTGAGCATTTCCTTACCTTCTGGATCTCATTTTGTCTGGGACTCATGTCCGTCGCCTTTCCCTCACGAGCTCCTCGCGAGCGGGACCGTGCGAAGCACGCGCGCGCTAGCACTGCAACCAGCGCTCACCCCTCAACGGGGCGGCGAGTTCCGCAAGGTTCTCCGGAACTCAACATATCGCAGCCCAGCGCCAAGCCGACGCTGACTAAGCTAAACCAAGGCAGAAAACTCGCATCAGGATTCACGAGTTCATGAGGACACAAACTCACATCACATGGAAAAGTAAAAACTGTAATTTGCTTACACGATGGGCTCCCCCTCTCAAAGTGCTCTTACAAGTTTCTAAGGGCCACGCCCGAGTTTGTGCGCAGGAAGAAATGAGAGGAGAACAAAGGATCAGCCGGAAATATCGCTCGCCGCGTCACTTGCAGACGTGTCACTCGCGTCGTCGTCATCTTCATCGGCATCATCGCCGCCATCGGCGACGCCTCCGTCGCCATCGTCAACCACGTCGCCTTCGTCTGCGACGACCACCACCACATCATCCTCCGAAGCAAAGGGCCTGACCAACGCGTCCACATGGTCCTCAACCCACCGTGCTAGGTCACCTCGGACGGCCACAGGTACGGGGGCGATGGCGGCGTCAAAGTCGAAGTTGGGGTCGGCGTTCAGGAGGTGGCTGGAGACACGCGAGAAAGCACGCTCAAGCAAGCCATGCCCCCTCTCCTCCATGAGCTGGCAAGCTCTGGCAGATCGAGCCTCCAGGCGCGTCACCACCTTTGTGAAGAAGGTCAGGTGGCTAGCGTAATCATTTGAGTGAGGAGTCGGCGCCCCCACATCGCAAATGTGGCCTAGGGTGATATTGGCCCTGTTCCGAAGATCTTGAAGCATGGGGGCATGCTCGCGCTCCAGCGTTCGGTGTTGGAGCACCTCCTCCGTGTTCTGCCTCGCGACGACCTCTGCATCATCAACCCGTCTCCGGAGGTAACGCAGCTCGGCACGGGCGGAGGCCAAGTCCGCCTGTGCCGTGACCAGGGCAGCGGCCGTGGCTTCCGCGTGCCTCTCAGCCTCGTCCGACCTGGGCCTGAGGGCAGCAGCCCTACCCTCATCCTCCACACCCACGAACTTCAGCTTCAGGTCGTACCTGCCCACCAGGTCCGCACGAACCTCGGCCACCCGGCGGTTCACCTCTTCCTCAACTCCAGCCTCGCGAGCCCCGACGGCATCTTCCGCTTGGGCAACTTGACGCTCCCTCGTCTCCAGTTGCTCGAGCTCGCGGCTATGCTCCATGGCCTCCAGGGTCAGTGCCTCCTCATGCTTCTGGACCCCCTCTTCCTCCGCGGGCGTCCCCCTCAGTGATGCAAGAGCATCCCTGCGCGCCTCCACCTGCTGCTCAACAGACGCGCTCCAGGCCTGGAGTTCCCACGTGCGCTTCTCTGCGGCCTCGCGGCGGCGATCAGCCTCGCGAGCCTCCTCCAAGGCTCGAGAGCGGGCCTCATAGGAAATCTTGAGAGACGCCTCAGCTTTCACGTTCTCAAGGTCACGCTGATAACGGCCGAGGTTGATGGCCACCTTCAGCTTGCGCCGCTCCTCTGCTAGCCGGAGACCTTCAACCTCAAGGCGTGAATCAACACTCGCGAGCTCTTCACCAAGCCGGCCCATCGCAGTCATCGCCTCCTGAAAGAGCTCATGGCGGACAACGCTCCTCCCGCGCTCAAGCTCGAACGCCCGGCCTTCTTCGTCCTCCGCCTCGGGGGCTGCAGGCGGGGCCCCATGCGGCGCGCCACCCCTCGGCAGGAGGCTGGGGGCTGGCGCTGCACCCGACACCAGCCCCTCTTCGCGAGAAGCCCAAGCCAGCTGGGACTTGCTTCTCAAGGAGGAGCCGAGGATCGAAGCCAACAAGTTACCGCCGAAGATCAGCGCAGGAGTCTTGGGCACTCCTGCCAAGATCCACGCCAGGCCAGTGGGGAGGAGTGACGAGGCCGCAGGATCAGCACGCCAGGAGGGCATGAGTGCCCCTTCAACCAACTCTGCCCCAGGGGCAGGACTCGGAGCGCTCGAGGAAGGCGGGAGAGTTGAAAGTGCAACTATCCCTAGGTGGTTTTGGTAATTCATAACAACATATAGCTCATTGAGCTAATGCTATTCCAAGATGAACATTTCATGAAAGCTCAATGAATGGCATGGCGTGGATGATGAAAGTGGATCCCTCAAAATGCTAATGACAAAGGATTGGCTCAAGCTCAAAAGCTCAAGATTCTTCATTTTATATTTTAGTGATTTAAGATCACATTTAGTCTATAGGAAAAGCCAATACTATCAAGGAGGGATAAGGTGTTGATTAATGAGCCTCTTGCTTCATGTGCTTAGTGATATGCTCCAAAATCCTCAGCTACTTTCTCACATCCACATATGACCTAAACCTAAAGCCAAGATCGGTCTCACCGATTCTTCCTATCCGGCGCCACCGATTCCATATGTCATAGCCACTGCCACAAACCCTAGGCAAATCGGTTCTACCGATAGGGATCTTGGTCTCACCGAGAGGGGATTGTAATCTCTCTGTTTCCTTTTCGTAACTTTTCGGTCTCACCGAAAGAGCGGATCGGTCCCACCGAGATTGCAATGTAAACTCTTTGTTTCCCTTTTGTAACATTTCGGTCTCACCGAAAAGAGCAAATCGGTCCCACCGAGTTTACCTGACCAACTCTCTTGTTAGCTAATTACCAAAATCGGTCTCACCGAGTTTGTGTAATCGGTCTCAACGAGATTACGTTATGCCCTAACCCTAACCATTTTGGTCCTACCGAGATGCAAGTCAATCCCACTGAAAACCCAAACGGTCAGTAGGTTTACTAAAATTGGTCTGACCGAGTTTGTTGATTTGGTCCCACCGAGATTGGTAAATTGTGTGTAACGGTTAGATTTTGTGTGGAGGCTATATATACCCCTCCACCTCCTCTTCATTCGTGGAGAGAGCCATCAGATTAAACCTACACTTCCAACTTACCATTTCTGAGAGAGAACCACCTACTCATGTGTTGAGGCCAAGATATTCCATTCCTACCATACGAATCTTGATCTCTAGCCTTCCCTGTTGCTTTCCACTCAAATCTTCTTTCTATCGATCCAAATCCTATGAGAGAGAGTTGAGTGTTGGGGAGACTATCATTTGAAGCACAAGAGCAAGGAGTTCATCATCAACACACCATTTGTTACTTCTTGGAGAGTGGTGTCTCCTAGATTGGTTAGGTGTCACTTGGGAGCCTCCGACAAGATTGTGGAGTTGAACCAAGGAGTTTGTAAGGGCAAGGAGATCGCCTACTTCGTGAAGATCTACCGCTAGTGAGGAAAGTCCTTCGTGGGTGAGGGCCATGGTGGGATAGACAAGGTTGCTACTTCGTGGACCCTTCATGGGTGGAGCCCTCCGTGGACTCGCGCAACCATTACCCTTCGTGGGTTGAAGGCTCCATCACCGTGGAGGTACGATAGCACCACCTATCGGAATCACGCCAAAAACATCCGTGTCTCCAATTGCGTTTGAATCCTCCAAACCCTTCCCTTTACTTTCTTGCAAGTTGCATGCTTTAATTTCCGCTGCTCATACACTCTTGGCATGCTTGCTTGAATTGTGTGATGATTGCTTGACTTGTCCTAAGATAGCTAAAATCTGCCAAACTCTAAAACTGGGAAAAGGCTAAGTTTTTAATTGGTCAAGTAGTCTAATCACCCCCCTCTAGACATACTTCAAGGTCCTACAAGTGGTATCGAGCCTTGGTCTCCATTTGCTTTGATTTCCATAGCTTTTGGTGGTCATAGCCTTGGTTTCACAACCTAGGAGAGTATGGCGCCTAGCTTAGGGAAATTATCACCGAGAGGTCCTTACTTTGATGGTACTAATTTTGCTAGTTGGAAGCATAAGATGAAAATGCATATTCTCGGACATAACCCCGCCGTTTGGGCAATTATTTGTATTGGTTTGCAAGGTGAATTCTTTGATGGGAGAGAGCCGAACCGTGAAGCTAATCCGGAAGAATTGAAGATGTTGCAATACAACGCTCAAGCTTGTGATATCATCTTCAACGGATTGTGCCCCGAAGAATTCAACAAAATCAACCGTATTGAGAATGCAAACGAAATTTGGGATACTTTGATTGATATGCATGAAGGTACCGAATCCGTCAAGGAATCCAAGTTGCATGTGCTCCAAAGTCAGCTTGACAAGTTCAAAATGAAGGATGGTGAAGGTGTCGCTGAAATGTACTCTAGGCTTGCACTTATCACAAATGAGATTGCCGGCTTAGGGAGTGAAGAGATGACTGACAGATTCATCATCAAGAAGATCCTAAGAGCATTGGATGGAAAGTATGATACCGTGTGCACATTGATTCAAATGATGCCAAACTACAAAGATCTCAAGCCAACGGAAGTCATTGGAAGAATTTTTGCTCATGAGATGTCACTTAAGGATAAGGAGGAACTTCACAACAAGTCAAGTGGTGCTTACAAAGCCTCAAGTGAAGCCCCCACATCATCAAGTGAGAAACACACCTTCAATGAAGAATTGAGCTTAATGGTGAAGAACTTCAACAAATTCTACAAGAGTAGAAACAAAGAAAGAAGCTCTAAGTCAAGGTCTTACAATGACAAAAGATCTTCTAGTCGAGAGCGCAATTGCTACAATTGTGGTAGACCCGGACACTATTCCAATGAGTGTACGGCACCCTACAAAAGAAGAGAAGACTCTCCAAAAAGAAGAAGTAGAAGAGAAGAATCACCACCAAGAGAGAGGAGGAGTAGAGATGATCGTTATGAACGAAGACCCTCACGGAGAAGCAAGGATTCGGAAAGGAAGGACAAGTCATCAAAGAGCTACATAAAACTAAGACATCAAGCTCATGTTGGTGAATGGGTATCCGCTCCGACTCCGACCATCACTCCGAGAGAAGCTATCACTCCGACTCCGAATATACTCAATATGAAGGTGTTGCCGGTCTAGCACTTGTGTCAAGCAACTCCTACGACATATATGAATCACCAAATGAAGGAATTGGTAGATTCTTAATGGCCAAAGTTCCTAAGGTAACACACCCCGAGTATGTTGATTTTGATGTTGATGAAGATGACTTGCTAGGTGATGATGATTTACTTGTTGACAACTCTAGTGATGAATACTATGATGAAACGTCAATTAATCATGCTAATCAAGGTGAAACGAATGACAATGATAAGGAGAAAATTGAGCGTCTAACTAAAGAACTAAACACTCTTAAGTTAGCTCATGAAACTATCTTTGAAGATCATCGAGAACTTTTAAGGGCTCATGAGAAGTTACTCTTTGAAAAGCTCAATCTTGAGCAAGAGCATGAGTTCTTAAAATCAATCAATGATGATCTCCGTAAGAAAAGTTCTTCTTACATTGCCAAGCGTTTACTCTTATCTACTTACATGCCTCAAGTCATGTCTAGTAACAAGATCAAGAAATATTCTTCTTCTAGTAGTAACAATAACAATGCTAAATCCAATATTGTTGCTTCTAGTAGTTCTCTTGATTCCACTAATGATTCTCTTAGCCAAGTTACACTTGAGCAAGAAAATAGCTTATTGAAGGGAATTATAGAGAAAGGTATATACAAGAGCCTTGCCGGGAGTAAGCTGTCGGGGGTTGGGTGCGACATATGCCAAAGGATGGCTTATCATGGTGGGGACGAGTAGAACGTCGCGGTGCTCGAAACGGATCAGCGAAGGCACGCACGCCCGCGGATCGACCCAGCTTCGTGGCTCTCCGTGGAGATAATACCCCCATCGCTGCTCAAGGGGTCTCCGATGATCACTATGGCAAAGTGGGTACAAGGTTGCTCCTTGAGTTGTTCGGGGTGAGGAAGGAGAAGGGCACGCTATCTCTTCTCTTCCTCTATGTGTGTCTAAAACTATCGTGGTCCAACCTTTGCATGGGTGCCCTGGGGTTTATATAGGCCTACCCCGGGGTACAACGGTAATCCGCCGAGCACGGGTCCCAGCCTGGCTCAGGTCTCAGTCACCGCCTTCTTCGCTGATCTTTGGGGCTCGCTGACCGGTGGGCCCGACGACGGGTTCGGCATGGGGCCGACAGGTTTTGTCCTCCATGGGCGTGGTCTTGCCGGCCTGCGGATTACCGTAGCCGCCTCTAATGACGCTGGCTTGGTCATGGGGTCATGGCAACAGTGTTGCCGCCTGACGGGCGATCACTGTTGCCATTCCCCGTCTTGTCTGGTTAATGGCGTGCGGGGCCCGTGGGAGGGGCCAGCCGACTCCTGGGGGCCGACTCCCAACGGGTCCGTCTTGTGGCGCTCTCGCCGTCTTCTGCACCCCCGCCGACATGCGGGTCCCGCCATTTCTGGGTCGTACAGACAGGCCGTCGTGGGCACAGGGCGCCGCCCACGAGGCTGATGTCAGGGCCGACATGGCAACAGTGCCGCGCCGGATGGAGATCTCCGTCGGCACGGCGCACTCTGGCCATGCCTGCCCTTCGCGAACGGGGTAGGGATGGGCCGCGCGGTGGCCGCACCCCATCCCGTCCATAGTTGTGAAGGCGGGAGGTGGTTGGAGTCGCGGGCCGACTCCCCATAGCCGGCTTCTTTGGAAGCCGCCAATTAGGAGCCGGCTTATCTCGAAGTCGTCCCTGGGACTCGGCCGTGAGGAGCAGTCGGCGGCCTTGCCGCCGATTCTCAAAAAGCGGCTCTTCGTCCTGGGGTCTTGAGGGGTGCAGCCTGCCCGATGTCTTGAAAGGTCCGGGGGCTCGGGTTTGCCTAACCGTGGCCCATTACTCCGACAGTAGTCCCCGAAGCTGGTGAGGCGCCGAGGGCAACATGTCGAGGAGCCTCAACAGTTTCATCCTTCCGTGGTGGAATTGGCCTTGCTCGCCGCCTTCCTCTAAGCCGACTAGCCGGAGCCGGACTCGCAGAAGGCCGCCTTGCCCTTAAAGAGTTGGAAAGTCGAGGGATCTGCAGCGGCTCGATAAGCTTCCGTGCAGCTGCCCATTGCGGACCTGCCGCGGGCGCCACGCGGCAGGTCGGATCTGCCCACCCACGCCGACGGACAGGCCGTCAGCGGGACTCGCCACTACGCGCCCTCGGCACGCCGAACGGATCCGTTGCGGCCGTGTGGACGGTTGGGGTTCCCACGCTGTAATCGCCACATGATTGTGGGTAGATCGTGGGGCGTGGGGTCCAGGCGCGATTAATCCCATCGTCGCCCATCGGCTTCTCAGCCCATGAGCCTATAAGTAGGCGGGAGGAGGGGGCGGCGAAGCACGCGCGCCCATCTCCCTGCTCCCCCCGCTTCCTCTTGCTTCTTCTTCCTCTTGCCGCCGCCGCGCCGAACCACGCCACGCCATGGCGATGAGGTCTTCCTCGCAAGACTCATGCCACAGACCAAGGCAGGGACGGCTCCGAGGTGGATGACGACCACATCGAGTTCCTTCGCCAGACGCGCTGTCTCCCCGGAAAGAACCTAGTGCGGGCCCGCGCCGCATCGGTGGGGGAAATATCGCCGGCGCCGGAGGAGGGCGAGCGGGTCGTATTCCGCTCGCACCTCATGTGCGGCCTAGGGCTGCCGGCGAGCGGTTTCTTCCGCTCCTTCTTGGAGTTCCACGGGCTCCAGCCGCACCACCTTACTCCGAACACGGTGGTGCTGCTGGCTGCCTTCGCCACCTTGTGTGAAGGCTTCCTCGGCGTTCTCCCCACCATCAAGCTATGGTGGGAGTTCTTCCAGTCCAAGCTCGGCACGCACGTCGCCGGCATGCCAGCCCTGTGCGGTACCTTCATCGTGATGCAGCAATCGGTGGCCGACAACCCGTTTCCCACGATCCCGCTGATTAAGTCGGTGAAGATGTGGCAGCGATCTTATTTTTACGTGAAGAACGTCGCCCCAGAAGGCAACTGGCGGGGAGGCTCCCCAGCTGGTCCCACCGGGCCAGGACGCTGACTCCCGCTGGTGCCGCCGCCGTCGTGTGACTCCGAGTGCTGATGCAGTCAGAGGGTTTGACCGGGCCCGACCTGCTGGCCGCCTTTGTTGCGCGCTGAGTCCTTCCGCTCCAAGGCCGACCTCATCTGATCTGTCAGATGAGCGGCCACCGAGACCCAAGTCGGCTGTGCTGTAACACCCTGGATGTAAAACTTCCCATTTTGGCAATATATTAACTTGACCTTCATCCAAGTCTTGTGGGTTTTGTCATGCTTGGCCTCATCTTGTTTGGTGATGTGGTTTTCTTTTTTCTTTGTCATGCTCAACTTACCATATTGCATTTGTGCCTCTTGTCATCTTGCATTCCATCCTCATCATGTGCTTGCTGTGATCTCTTACATATTATGTTGTTGCATGTTCCATACTTAAAACTTGCATTACCACCTCCTCCTTCTCTTTACTTCCTTCTTTTCAAGTGCTATCTTCTCCTTTTTCAATTAATGTTCATCTTCTCCTGCAAATCTTGCTCCATGTTATAAACCTCTCGCCAAATGTCTCCTTGTTTGAAGTTGTTTTGGTCAGGTTTAAAATGACACAAGTTTGGATTATATTCAAACTTGTCTTATTTTTCTACCTTTAAAATGCCCAATGCAATTTATTAAAATAGTGGAGAGTTCGTGAGTTTGAGGATATTTTCTATACTCGACTCCTCTCCTTTTTTTTCCCTGTGCTTTTCTTTTCTATTCCTGTCTGAAATAGAGAAGGGAGAGCTTCAGCAGCAGCGGCAGCCACTGGCCCGGCCTCCAAGCCGCCCAGCTAACCAGCCCCGCAGCCCGGTAGAGCTGCGCCAGCCCGCTCGATCCTCTCCTCCCTGTCTTCATGCACTGCTGGCAAGACACCCCCCGCTAGATCCTTCCACGTGGACATACTGCCCTGGCCGGCAGCTGCTCTGCCCTGCTCCCCGCACCCACCTTTTCCTCTCCTCTCGCTGCCGCCATGGGGATCATGAGCAAGAGAGAGCACGAGCTCGACCCGGCCGCCCTAGCCCCTACTTATCCTCTCTCTCCCTGCCCTCACGCCCCTAGGGTTTCCCCTCTTCCTCTCGCCGCCGCCGCCAAGTGAGAAGGACCACCAGATCCATCGCAGCTGCTCCGGCCCGAGTGCAACTGAGAGCGCGCCTCGTCGCCGGCGTGCTCTCCGCCACCCCTAACCTGCAGACCGGTCCATCTTCTTCCCCGCTGCTCTCCTTCCACGACGCCGACTACGGTGCGCCGGATCGACAAGTCCTCGACGGCCCCGGCTTCCTCCTCCTCTCGGTCAGAACACGGCAAAGTTTAGAGCTCCGCTTTCGCCGCCGCCAGCCCGTCTCCGCCGATTCTGCCGTGTCCTAGGGTGAGCTGGGTAACGCACCTACCTCCCCCTTTTCTTTTCATGGTATTTAGGACCCCGTAAGGCTCGGTCGATCCGTGCCTTTGCTGTGCTCCCGGTGCGCCGGCGAAGTCTGAATTTCTTTTCCTTGTGTGTGTACTTGCGGCAGCGCGCCCGCACGTTCTCCAGCTTCGGGTCCCCAAGTTCCTCTCTCACACACGCACGCACGCTCATAGCAGTAGCGCTCACGCAAAGGTTGTTGTAGCCCCTGCCTCGCGTGCTTTCGCCGCCATGGCCGCAGCTCCTGGCCACACGCACACCCACACATGCGCCAGACGCTCCCTTCCCGCACTGCTCAGACACCGCCTCGGATTCGCGACACCCGCCGGCACCTCCTCGAGCTCCGCCAGAGCAGCTGCTGTTTCGCCGGGCGCCTGGGCTGCCTAGTCTGCTTGGCGACAGAGTTACTCGTCTGGGTTGATTACCTAAAAGGGGCCGAAGCCCTTCCCTATCAGTCGCGGCCGCCTAGCCCAGTGGCTGTTGGTGCAGAGCCACACCGGGGAGACCCGGGTTCGAATCCCACGCCCCCCCCCCTTTTGTTATTTCCTCTGTGGGGATTTGTAACAATAGACTCTATGACAGTAGGGTCCCACCAGTCAGCCACTCAGCGCCCTCCTCCTTCTATTTTTTTTCCTTATCCCCGCGTTTTCCATTTCTGGATGGCCCTCTCTTTCCATTTCAGGCAAGTCCATTTCTGGACGTTTCCAAATATGGAAGATGCCAATTCTGTTACCTACCATTTTAGGCAGGTTTTGTTTTTGTGCATTTGTGATGATTTTTCTACAGCAACCCTAACATATTATGTATGTTTTTGGGGTAGAAAAATCCCACCAACTCAGTGGTGGCATTAGTTTCTGCATTTGAGCAAGTTCATGAACATGTCTTTTTACATCATGCTGTTAATGGCAGATTTGTGCCATTCTTGTTTTGCTTGTCTTTTTCAAACCGTGCTTCCGATTCCGGTGATCTTTATATCGATTTCAACCGAAATCATCTCATCTTTCCAGTGGCATACTTGGTTTGCCAAGTTGATGCCTGGTTCACGATCTACCTTCCGGAGCGCACATACGCATTGCATATCACATCCCGCATATCATGTCATGTTTTGCATCATGTTGATTGTGCATTGCACCGTGATTTATTGTGGTTCCTTGTTTTTGTTGTTGCTTTGGGTAGAGCCGGGAGACGAGTACGTGAATGAGGAACCTGTTGAGAACGCCACGAGGATCAAGCTTTCGACAACTCGAGAACATTGCGAGGCAAGATGGCCATACCCTCGAAATCACTTCTATCTTTGCTATGCTAGTTGCTCGCTCTTTTGCTATGCCTATGCTGCGATGCCTACCACTTGCTATATCATGCTACCCATATTGCCATGTCAGCCCCTAACCATCCTTTCCTAGCAAACCGCTGATTGGCTATGTTACCGCTTTGCTCAGCCCTCTTATAGCGCTGCTAGTTGCGGTGAAGCTGAAGTTTGTTCCTTGTTGAACATGGAGATGTTGTTCCTTGTTGGAACATGTTTACTTGTTGGGGATATCACATATATATATATATCTGCTCTAATTAATACATCTATATATTTGGTAAAGGGTGGAAGGCTCGGCCTTATGCCTCGTGTTTTGTTCCACTCTTGCCACCCTAGTTTCCGTCATACCGTGTTATGTTCCTTGATTTCGCTGTTCCTTACGGTTGGGTGATTTATGGACCCCTTGACAGTTTGCTTTGAATAAGACTCGCCCAAGAAGGCCCAACATTGGTTTTACCATTTGCCACCTAAGCCTTTTCCCCTGGTTTTCGCGAGCCCGAGGGTCATCTTTATTTTAACCCCGGACCAGTGCTCCTTCGAGTGTTGGCCCAAACTAGAGTGCTTTATGCGCCCCTCAAGGAAACTTGAGGTCTGGTTTTAGTTGTACGGACTGCTCATCCGTGTGCCCGAGAACGAGATATGTGCAGCTCCTATCGGGATTTGTCGGCACATTCGGGCGGCTTTGCTGGTCTTGTTTTATTGCTGTCGAAATGTCTTGTAGTCCGGGATTCCGAGATTGATCGGGTCTTCCGTAGAAGGAATATCCATCGTTGACCGTGAGAGCTTATAATGGGCTTGTTGGGACACCCCGCAGGGTAATATCTTTCAAAGCCGTGTCTGCGGTTATGAGGCAGATGGGAATTTGTTAATGTCCGTTGTAGAAAACCCAAAGTTGACCTCAAATAAAATACACATCAACCGCGGTGTAACCGTGATGGTCTCTTCTCGGAGTCCGGGAAGTGAACACGTGTTGGAGTTATGTCCGACGAAGTAGTTCAGATCACTTCTTGATCGCTACTAGTTTCACGTCCGTGCTTTGCTTCTCTCCTCGCTCTCTTTTGCTAAGTAGCCACCATATATGCTAGTCGCTGCTGCAGCTCCACTTTACTATCCTGTCCTTCCTATAAGCTTAAATAGTCTTGATCTCGCGGGTGTGAGATTGCTGAGTCCCCGTGACTCACAGATACTTCCAAACACAGTTGCAGTTCCGACGATGCCAGTGCAGGTGACTCAACCGAGCTCAAGTGGGAGTTCGACGAGGAACGTGGTCGTTATTATGTGTCTTTTCCCGATGATCAGAGTGGTGCTCAGCTTGGGACGATCGGGATCCGTGTAGCATTTGGGGTATCTTCTTTTATTTTGGTTCCGTAGTCGGACCTTGAGTGTACTTTGAATGATGGATGTTTATTTATGTACTGTGTGAAGTGGCGATGTAAGCCAACTATGTATCTCTTTCCTTATTTATTACATGGGTTGTGTGAAGATTACCTCACTTGCGACATTGCTTTCAATGCGGTTATGCCTCTAAGTCGTGCCTCGACACGTGGGAGATATAGCCGCATCGAGGGCGCTAAGTTGGTAATCGAGCCTTCCCGACTTAGGAGCCCCTACTTGATTGTTTGTTTGGCGTTGTTGAGTCTAGAATGGAAAATGTTTTGAGTCTTAGGATTATATATATCGGAGAGTAGGATTCTTTTACTCCCAGTCCCTTCGCCGCCTGTGAGGTCTCCCGACGAGAGTTTTGACTCTCCTCTTCTCAAATTTCACTAAAATTTTTTAGGATCACGTGGGTATCTTGGAATCGTTCGATGGTTTTGTGACGAGAACATTGTTCTTGGTGCCTCCCGACATTTAGGGGTTGTGGCAGTGTCCCGGGAGTTGAGCTCCGAGGTGTTGTCGTCACAATTTTATCGCTGCAGATTCGAATACCGAGTTTTGCCGACATCGAAATCTCTTTTGTGCAGTTGTTGGTGAGATAACCCCGATAGCCAAAGATCGAGGCGAAAAGGGAGTATTGCCATGACTTGTATAACGGATGTTTTTCGAAGGTCGAGGTACACGATTTCCGAGGATTTCTTGGTTATGTGTTGACGGATGGATACAACTGGATCTAGGTATTGTTAGTTTGGGTGATATATTTTGTGTCCCCTGTATCCCCAACACCAGATTGCATAACCAGAAAGTTTCGGGAGTTTATAGGTGGGAATTCTAGTAGCTTACGTGATTTCTTTCCGGATGATGTATGATTTGAGATTGGGGTTCAACGTCTAGTGGTCCGCCCATTCACGGTCGATTTAAAGTGGTCGCGAGACGCCTTAAAGAATCCTTGGCTATGCTGATTCGGGACGCCTTGTTTGTCATTCGTGACGTCCGCTATATCGTCGTGTCCGTGTGGGCCCCACCACTAACACTTTGGGCGTAAATTCTATCATGTGTTTGTTCCGCTCATTCTAGAAGCCAATCTTTTGTTTTCAGTTGTGATATTCGATTTGTTTCTAAGACAGATGTTGTTTCCATATCTTTATCTAAGTGGCTTCTCACCTTAATGGACGTGTGATGATTAACTTTGGAATTCATTCGTTCATTCTTGTTCGAATGTTTATTGTGAAGACTATATGTTGCAATTTCTATCCGCTGATTCTACTTATCTTTTGTCTATCAAAGGACTAACGGATGTCACCCTCTTCCAGATGGCTCCGCCAACGTGGCGTCTGAATCCGGATCGCAATGATGGGGATCATCAACCTCCACCTCCACCTCCGCCTCCGAGGCTCGGCAAGCTATCATGGCAGCCACCAATGCCAATGCTCAGATGATTTTGCAGCTCTTGCAAGAACGTACTCAGGGGCAAGGCAATCAAGGGAATCAAGGTCAAGGCAACAATCAGCCGCACTTTGCTACTCTCAGTCAGTTCCTCGCTAATCAGCCGAAGTCTTTCAGTTTCTGTGTCGAGGCCACAGACGCTGACGATTGGTTAGTGGACATCTGCAAGCATTTTGATTGTAGCAATGTCAGACCTGAGGACTTTGTCAAGTTTGCATCGTTTCAACTCAAGGATCAAGCTGCTGAGTGGTACCAGCAATACAAAGATTCCAGAGGAGGTCGTGTCATTACCTGGGATGAGTTCCGCCGAGATTTTGAGCTCATCACATTCCGAAAAGTGTTGTTGAGAGCAAGCGTGAGGAGTTCCGCAATCTCAAGCAGGGCAACATGTCTGTCTATCAATACAATATCCAGTTCCAGAAGCTCGCTCGTTTTGCTAAGCAAGACGTACCTGATGAGAAGAGTATGATCTATCAATTCAGAGGTGGTCTGAGAGAAGATCTGCAATTAGCTCTTGTGCTTTTTGAGCCAGATAAGTATGATGATTTCTACAACATGGCACTGAAGCAAGAAGCTGCCCAGCTCAAATGTGAGGCTTCTAAGAAGAGAATCAGGGATGCAGTTCAGTCTTCTTCTTCCTCTCAAGTGGCAGCTAAGCAGCAGGTTCTACCTTCCTCCTCCGTTCCGTCAGCCTTATCGTGCAGAAGAACTCGGTGGCCGTGGATCTTCCCACCCACCCAACCCAAGCTATCGTAACAAGTCTAATTCTCAAGCTCCAAGGTCAAGTGCTCCTTACCACCGTCCGCCTCCGAGGTGACTTGCAACAAGTGTCGCAGAAGGTCACTATGCTAACAAATGCTTCAACCAGAGGCGCCTTCCGCCTCCTCCCGTGAAATCTTCCAAGAATGCAAGTGGTCAAGCATAATCCCAAGTTTGCAAAGGTCAATATGATGAATGCAGCTCAAGCAGAGGATTCTTCTGATGTGATAATGGGTAATCTCTCAGTTAATGATATTCCTGCAAAAGTCTTATTTGATACCGTGCATCGCATTGTTTCATCTCAAGACCATTTGCATCTAAGCATGAGTTGGGTTATCAAGAATTGCCTAGTTCCTTATCAATTGTGTCCCGGTAAGCAAATGACAGCTAATAATTATGTCCGGATGTTTCTATCAAGATGGGCGATTATAGATTTCTGGCCAAACCTATTGTCCTTGGTGACTCGGATATTGATCTTATTCTCGGAATGGATCGCTTTATCGGCACAAAGCTCAGCTTGATTGTGCTGCTGTGGAAATTCAATTGACTCACTCTTCTAATGATGTGATCATCTATGCCGCCGTGATGAAACCATTCGGTTGTTTTCTCTCAATGAGAAGGGCGAACTGAATGCTATCTCTCGATTCCAATGCTTGTGAGTACCAAGATGTCTTTCCGTAAGAGCTTCCGGTATGCCTCCTCATCGCCGCTTGAGTTCAAGTATCGATCTTGAGCCCGCATCAACCCGCTTGCAAGCGCCCATACAAGCTTGGACCTGATGAGCTGAAGGAATTGAAGAAGCAGCTCGATGAACAAGAGCGTCTGGGTTTGATCGCATCGAGTTCATCTCCTTGGGGTTGTGGTGTTCTTTTGTCCGAAGAAGGATGGCACGGACCGACTTTGCGCCGACACCGCCCATTGAATAAGAAGACAATCAAGAACAAGTATCCACTTCCCAACATCAATGAGCTTTTCGAGCAACTCAAAGGTGCTACAAGTGTTCTCTAAGCTTGACCTTCAGATGGGTTATCATCGATTCAGATTCGTGAACAAGATATTCCCAAGACAAGATTCGAACAAGCTTTGGTTCTTATGAATATACCGTCATGTCTTTCGCCTCGTCAATGCTCCTCCAACATTCTCTCGGATGATGAACTTCATATTCAACCCTACACCAATGAATTCGCCTTGGTCTATCTTGATGATATTTTGGTCTTCTCCAAGAATAAGAAGGATCATGCCAAACATTTGCGATTGGTGCTAGACAAGCTCGAGAGTACCAATTCTATGCTAAGTTCTCCAAATGTGAATTTTGGCTTGATGAAGTGCTTTATCTTGGTCATATCATCTCTCGCCTAAGGGCATCGCTGTTAATCCCGAGAAGGTGTCCGCAATTGTGAATTGGGAACCTCCTCGAATGTCAAGCAGCTCTTCAGATTTTCTTGGTCTTGCAAGCTATTGTCAAGATTCGTTGAGAACTTCTCCAAGATTGCAAAGCCTCTTTCCAACCTTCTCCGAAGCATGTGAAGTATGTCCGGTCTCCCGAGTGTGACGTTGCTTTCAATACTCTCAAAGAGAAACTCGTCACAGCTCCTGCCTTGACTCCTCCCGATGAATCCAAGCCATTGAAGTTTTCTCGTGATGCTTCTCTTCAAGGTCTCGGTGCTGTGTTAATGCAAGAGAAGAGAGTTGTGGCTTATACCTCTCGCCATTGAAGCTCAACGAGAAGAACTACCCCACTCACGATCTTGAGTTGGCGGCAGTTGTCCATGCATTGATTACGTGGAGACATCTCTTGTTGGGAAGGAAAGTGGACATTTTCACCGATCACAAGAGTCTCAAGTACATCTTCACTCAACCCAACCTCAACCTCAGCAGACTCGATGGGTCGAAATGATTCAAGAGTACAACCCAAGTATTGAATATACTCCGGCAAGGCCAATGTCATTGCAGATGCTTTGAGCAGGAAGGCTTATCGCAACAGCCTAATCCTCAAGCCCTTTCACCGGATCTTTGTGAAGCTTTCGCAAGCTGAATCTTCAAGTTGTTCCTCAAGGCTTTCTTGCCAACCTCATAGTCTCTCCTACTTTGGAAGATCAGATTCGTGAGGCTCAACTTCGGATACCATGGTGAAAAAGGTGAAACGTGGTATCGACAAGGGCATTTCCAAGTACAAGTGCTTCCACGTTGATGACAAAGACACTCTTTTCTTTGAGGACCGGATTGTGGTTCCAAAGGGTGATCTCGAAAAGTCATTATGAACGAGGCTCACAATTCGCTTCTATCCATTCATCCCGAAGTACGAAGATGTACCATGACCTCAAGCAGTCATATTGGTGGACTCGAATGAAGCGAGAAATTGCTCAATTCGTGAATGAGTGTGATGTCCGCAGAAGAGTGAAAGGTAACACCAAAGACCAGCTGGTCTCCTTCAACCTCTTGCTATTCCTGAATGGAAGTTTGATCATATTGAAATGGACTTCGTGGACTGGCTTTCCAAAGTCCAAGCGTGGAAATGATGCTATCTTCGTTGTCATTGACAAGCTTACTAAAGTGGCTCATTTTCTTCCTATCAAAGAATCCATCACAGCAGCTCGGTTGGCAGAGCTATACACCTCGAGGATTGTCTCTTTGCACGGCATTCCTCAAGTGATCTCTTTGCACCGTGGCAGCATCTTTACCTCCAAGTTTTGGGATTCTTTTCGAAGGCCATGGGCACCAACATTCGTTTCAAAGACAGCTTTCCATCCTCAAACAAGTGGCCAAGTTGAGCGAGTTAATCAAATCCTTGAAGATATGCTCGGGGCTTGTGTCATTTCTTTCGGTATGAAGTGGGAAGATTGTCTTCCATATGCCGAAGTTCTCCTACAACAACAGCTTCCAAGCGAGTTGGGCAAGGCCCCATTCGAAATTCTCTATGGCGAAAGTGCCGTACTCCTCTCAATTGGTCTCGAGACAGTGAACGCCAACTTCTTGGCAATGACTTGATCACGTATGTAAGAAATGTGCCAAGTCATTCGTGAGAATCTCAAAGCCGCAATCGCGCCTGTAAGAGCTATTATGATGATAAGCACCGTGATGTGGCTTTTGAAATCGGAGACCATGTCTACCTCCGCCTCTCCAATGAAAGGCACTCGCCGCCCGGTATCAAAGGGAAGCTTGCCCCTAGATACGTGGGTCCTTTCAAGATCATTGGCAAAAGAGGCGATCTCGCCTATCAACTAGAGTGCTTTCCGGCGCCCCTCAAGGAAACTTGAGGTCTGGTTTTAGTTGTACGGACTGCTCATCCGTGTGCCCCGAGAACGAGATATGTGCAGCTCCTATCGATTTGTCGGCAAATTCGGCGGCTTTGCTGGTCTTGTTTTATTGCTGTCGAAATGTCTTGTAGTCCGGGATTCCGAGATTGATCGGGTCTTCCCGTAGAAGGAATATCCTTCGATTGACCGTGAGAGCTTATAATGGGCTGTTGGGACACCCCGCAGGTAATATCTTTCAAAGCCGTGCTCCTTGGTTATGAGGCAGATGGGAATTTGTTAATGTCGGTTGTAGAAAACCCAAAGTTGACCTCAAATAAAATACACATCAATCAGCGTGTGTAACCGTGATGGTCTCTTCTCGGAGTCCGGAAGTGAACACGGTGTTGGAGTTATGTCTAACGTAAGTAGTTCAGGATCACTTCTTGATCGCTACTAGTT
Organism: Aegilops longissima; assembly: GCA_021605205.1. Lineage (NCBI taxonomy): Eukaryota > Viridiplantae > Streptophyta > Magnoliopsida > Poales > Poaceae > Aegilops > Aegilops longissima. The sequence goes on along the minus strand of CM038679.1, from coordinate 483,009,841 downwards.
TCACGTCCTGCTTTGCTTCTCTCCTCGCCTCTTTATGCGAAGTAGCCACCATATATGCTAGTCGCTTGCTGCAGCTCCACTTTACTATCCTGTCCTTCCTATAAGCTTAAATAGTCTTGATCTCGCGGTGTGAGATTGCTGAGTCCCGTGACTCACAGATACTTCCAAACACAGTTGCAGGTTCCGACGATGCCAAGGCAGGTGACTCAACCGAGCTCAAGTGGGAGTTCGACGAGGAACGTGGTCGTTACTATGTGTCTTTTTCCGATGATCGTGAGTGGTGCTCAGTTGGGACGATCGGGGATCTGTGTAGCATTTGGGGTATCTTCTTTTATTTTGGTTCCGTAGTCGGACCTTGAGTGTACTCTGAATGGTGGATGTTTATTTATGTCTTGTGTGAAGTGGCGTGTAAGCCAACTATGTATCTCTTTCCTTATTTATTACATGGGTTGTGTGAAGATTACCTCACTTGCGACATTGCTTTCAATGCGGTTATGCCTCTAAGTCGTGCCTCGACACGTGGGAGATATAGCCGCATCGAGGGCGTTACAAGTGCTCCAAGGGCATGCCCCGCGCGGAGGTGGCGGACACGGTGTCGGGGAAGCTGATCTGACCCACGAACACCTATGGGACCGGCGGACCGAGCCCCTTTCGGTTCGGTGGGGGGCGGAGGTCGACGAAGAGCGATCGAGGCGGCTAAGCAATGGAGCAGTTTACCCAGCTTCGGAGCTCTCCGGAGAGATAACACTCCTACTGCTGCTTGTCTGAGTTGTATTGTGTTCTTGCTCGGGAGCGCTGAATGCTACAGTACACACTAGCTACTAACGAAACCGAGCGTGAGAGTGTTCGAACCCCCCCCCCTCTACGTTTCACATGGGCCTCCTTTTATTTGCTCAGGGGGTCACCGACAGGTGGCAACGTAGACAAGGGAAAAAAGGGAAAATGAGTTGCGGTTGGTACAGCTACTTGTACAGTGTAACATACCTAACCCTGACGGCAGGGGACAAAGGCATTAAATGCCCGTCTATGTCGCCTATACAGTGCGGAAAGGGTCCGTCAGGGACGCCACCGCTTGCCACGATGGCAATCTTGTCAGCACCGCTTTCCACCGCGCCCCGCTGGCTGCACAGCCTCTTGCCACGCAGCGGCGCTGGAAAGGTCCTGAGCTTACATGTTGGTGGATGTCTTTGGGCGTAGTTAAAGATGTGGTGGCCTGCCGCGGCAAGCGCCTTGCCGCGATCGTCGTCTTGCCGCGCCCGGAAGTTTGTCGCTCACCGGGCCATCCAGGCAAGCTCCTCTTGCCGGGGCCTTGTCTCCTAAGTGCCTTGGTTGGCTTTCCCAGCAAGCTCCTCTTGCCGGGGCCTTGTCTCCTTGGCTTGAATACTTTGTTCTTGAATGTCTCCAAAGGAACCACGGAGGACCTTGGCGGTCACCTGGCAAGCCTTGCCGCGGGGTGCTGCAACTGCCCGTGCACGAGTTCGGGATACTAGGGTACCCCTACTCTAGTACACCGACATGAGCCCCCGGGCCTGGGCCACACACGGTGCCGAGCGCTATTGGGCCAGGCCCAATACAGGGCACGGGCACGCGCAGCCTGGGTCACGCCATAACTTGCTCCGGACCCATGACGTCCCCCACGAATGGCACGCGTCGAACGCGGCGTCGTGGGAGAGATCGTGGGTGGTTTCTTTATTAGGAAAAGCGGAACGTCCGCCCCCTTCCTCTTTATAAGCAGAGGAAGCAGGGGCAGTTCGCCCACCTTGCCAGTTGCTGTCCAATCTCGAAAAACCTCCGCTGCTCCCCCTTCTTCCCAAGGCCGAAAAGAGAGCAGCGCTCCGCCCCCCATCGCCACCAGCACCACCAACGCCGCCACCAACGCCGTCGATCTCCCCCACCACCTCCGCCATGGCTCCGAAAGCCGACAAGGGGAAGGGCGTGAAGTCGGCCGGCGCGAAGCAGCTCAGCGCTATCGCAAGGAGCGGCCATCTTCCCCCCAGCTCGCCACTGAAGGAGCTGAGAGAGTACTACTACCTCTTCGTTGGGTTGAGACGCGAGCGATCCATCCGCGACGAAGGTACTCTCGCCGCCATGATCTGAACTGGCTCCTAGCGGGTATCCCTTCTTCAAGGCTCTTCTTCTCGCAGGGCTCTGCCTCGCCTTTCTCTGAATTCTTCTGCGACATCATGAATACCTACGGGTTCCGCCTCCTTGACTTCACCCCCAATGCTGTCCTGACCATAGCAGTTTTCGCACATCTCTGCGAAAACTTTGTCGGAGTCCACCCAAACGTAGCCCTCTTCCGCCATTTCTTCATGCCTCGAGTAGAGAGAGGAGAGCCTCTTGCCGGAGGAATCGCTTGGATCTCAAGGATCGGCAAGAAGGAAGCCTATCTGGAGGGAGAGCTCCGCAGCAAGTGGGAGGAATGGAGGGCAGATTGGTGTTGATTGTAGAGGAGAACCATGAGTTTTTTTACCGCCCAGCGCCTAAACCCCAATAGTGCTGCAACGATTGGAGCAACTTGGCCTGGAAGATGCTAGATTGAAGATTGCGTGACCGGATCCTGCGCCTCGAGGCTTGCCGGACTTCATTGAGGTGCCGTTGGCGCAGATTTTTCGCCGCATTGCATTGCCCTTGCAGAGAGGAGGAGACCTGCTTGGGAGTTCCAATCGCGGCGGATATCATGAGGCTGCGCGCCGGGCCTCAACTTCAATTTCACCATCTTGGAGTTGGATGCGATGCTCCTCGAGCTGTTCAAGCACGCACTCGATCATCCCGAATGGTTCAGGTTGCCGAGGGGCGTAGTTCCGTTGTGCAACAATTCCTCGCTCGACCGCATCCGTGCAATGATGCCGTTGTGCGACTAGCATGGAATTGTTCCAACCTAGCAAGAGCCTGCAGATGACATCCTGCGGGTGTTCTTCGACAGCTTGGAAGAAGTGCCGATCCGCCCCGATGAGCAGAAGGGCCTCACCATGACACCACATGATGACGAGATGCATGACGCCACGAGGTTGAAGAGGCGGCAGTTGCCTGCCGCGGGCGAGTTTGATTCACCGTGGAGAGACAGAGGCAGCAGAGGCAGCAAGCCTTGTCGATCGAGAGGAGCTTGCCGGCGAGGAAGAGCATGCCGAGCCCGAAGTTGAGCCGAGCGAGCCCGCCGAGGGCGCCTCCTCCCCACCTTCAAGCAGCTTGCCTCGAGCGAAGCCCACAGCTCCACCAAGAAGACGTCTCCGCAAGGCCGGAGAAACAGCGGGGCGGCAGATGGGCCAACAGCCGTCGCGCCGCGCGACGCGCTCCACCGCGGCAAGCACTATTGCCGCGGGAGCACCTCATGCCGCTGCAGCAACTGGAGCGGGGCCTTCCGAGATCACAGCTCCAGCACCCGCCAAGCGGCCAAGGGAACCTACTCTTCCAGCTCGTCGCACCGGAGGCGAACCGGAATTCGATCTCTCCATGCTCAGCTCCGAGGAAGAAGAAGATTAAGATTTTTTTTGCTGTACTTGTAGTTCTTCAATCTGTTGCTTTGTCTTGTATCTGATTTGCTTTACTCTGAATCCATTTCTTTTCAGGACGCTGGCCCAGAGAGCGTCGAAGAGAGCCAAGGTCCCGGTGATTGTCATCGAGGAAGAACCCACCGCGGCAGCAAGAGGCGTGTCCGAGATCACCTTGCGGACCAGCAACCCTTCACCTAAAGCAGCCCTCAGCGCAGCCCCCAAATAAGTATATGGTTTTTTCTTCCATTGTTAGGGCGGCATGGGTGCTCTTTATTTGGTGATATCTGACTGTTGATTTGTGTAGGAGCAGAGCAGCCCCACCAGGAGTGCCCTGAAGCCACTCCTGACATGCCATCTGCTTCGACTACACCGCCAAGGGAGGATCCCCCGGCAAGGGAGTGTTCTCCGGCAAGGGAGGCATCTCCGGCAAGGGTCAGTTCTCCGGCAAGGGGCGGCGCCAGCGACCCTTCGGTAGCTGAGACCATGGCTGCAGATCCAAGTGCAGGTAATCCTCTTGCTTGAAAACTGCCCTTGCGTTCTTCTTCTGATTTTCTTTTTGAATATCTGCTTGACTTTTCTTTCTTTTTCGATCATCAGATCCATCTTCCACAGAGCCAATGGAGACCGAGGTCGCAGGCGAGGAGGACGCGGGCGGCAATACTGACGACACCGCCGTCACCGAGGAAGAAGCCGGTGCTGACGAGCCCACTGGCGAGGAGGCCGCCAAGGGTCTGCCGCCAGGCCGGGCGAGGGTCCGTGATTACAGAGCCCCGAGGTCGCAGGAGCGCCAGCGCTACACCGACCGCCGATCCCTCCACCGCTGCCGCAGGTGCTGTGTTCAAGAGCCCCAGCCCGCGCCTACTTGAAGGCCGGGCGATGGCGTTTTCATCAAGCTTCCTCAAGCGCCGAGCCCTGTGGCGCCGGTCGAAGGAGAGATTTTGACGAAGAGCTGCTCGCCTCCGCTGGCTGATGCTGGTCGACGCGCCAAGCGATAGCAGGTGGCGAGTCCGAGGAGGAGCAGTTGCTGCGGAAGCTTGCCGCTCTACGCGCCTCGACAAGCCAAGCTGAAATCGAGAAGCGCTTGTCGCAAAGGCGGGAGCAGACATTGAGAAGCGCGCTGAGGAGCTCGGGGCCTCCATCGATAAGCTCTCCGGTCTTTGGCAGAGGAGCGGAGCAAATCATTGAGGCGCTGCGAAAGCCTTCATCCTCGAGAAGGCTGAGGTTGAAGAGCAACAGCGGCTTGTCAGCCGAGAGGCTGTCTGCAAGAAGAAGGCGAGCTGGCGAGCGGAGGATCAATCTTGACAGCCATGAGGAGGAGCTTGATGCATGAGCAAACATTTGGCGGAGCCTCAAGGAAGAAAAGGACGCCGCCGAGCTGCCGAGGCCGCCAAGAAGGAGTTGGAGACGAAGGTGACGAGCCTGGAGGCCAATCTCAAGAAGAGCGAGGAGCTTGCTGCACTCAAGCATGAGCGCGAGAAGGACGCCACACTCTTGGCGAGCTGCAGGCCGCCTCGCCGAGAGGAGCAAGGAGCTCAGCGCCGCCAAGGATTCCAACGGATCTCGAGCTTAAGCTGACTACTTTGATGCGTACGCTGGACGGCGCCTAAGGAGGCGGGAGGTGGCCTTGTTGGAGAAGATCAAGACCGACGAGGCGCCGCTGGCGAGTGTCTTGCCGCCTGCAGCACTTTCAGAGAGAATGTGGAGCACTGGACCGAGGGTCTCGTGAATATTGCCGCCGCCATCGACAGGGAGCTGGCGGAGCTGGGGATGGTGGATCTCGGATATTCCTCCGATGAGCACCTCCAACCCAGCGCCAAGCTCAGCTTGTTCTTCAAGGGCGTGGTGACGGCTCTCCAACGACTCTGGGAAGAGATCCCAAAGTAGCTGGCCGACGAGTCACGCCAGATCTGTGCAGGAGCTCTTCAGAAGGTGCTGATGAAGGTGGCCTTCCGCAATCCAGGCCTCAACCTCGCCAACGTCCTCAAGTCCTTGCCGCCGGATGCTGATGTGGAGGCGCAAGACCCTTGTCGCATCCATTGTGGACAGGGTGAGCGGGATCAAGAGGGTTGAGGGCGATCGCGTAGACTAGGCCGCCCGTTTTATCTTTTCCTTGTCGCTGCTGGTCATGTTATAAGAACACTCCATTAGAGCTGCGACAAGTTATCTTGTAATATAACTCTATTTTGGGTAGTGATTGCTATGTTATTTCCTTTACTTGATTCCTTCCTTTGTATGTTTTTGCCCTACGCTTTTAGGGAACTTGTCGGTATGAGCACCTTTGCGAAGCGTTGAGTGCGGAACGTCAAGAACTTCCGGGCGATGCCGCTTCCGACAAGCAACCTTGTCGCAACTAGATGCAGCTCACTTAAGTTGTTGAGCGGACTCGAAACAAAGTAAGGGCGCAACTAGCTACGAGTTGGCTCCTCCGAGCACATGTTTTCCATACAAAGTACGGTCGCTCGAGGAAGATAACTTAAAATTTCAAAACTGATTGCTCAAACTTTGGCAACTTAGCTTTTACTGTCGCTTGCTTCTCGGTAGGCTTAAACTTCCTCGGCGACGCTTGGTCCACACCATCATCTTCTCCTTCCCCGCTAACTTGTGGGCGAGGGAACCTTCCTTTCTTCGAGAAAGACAAAGAAGAGAAAATAAAGATATGATGCCTTACGGCTCGTTATTGCTTACCGGGGCAGGTGCTGCACAAAGTGTCAGATAGCACATGCAATAAAATGATGAAAGCATGAAATTGACAAGCTGTGCGGAACACATGAGCTTTACTTATGCACGGGGTCTGCACCCGGCTTTGTACAAAGGATTACATGCAACATCGGCAAGACTTGTACAAAAGGTGGTTGCCGGAACAGTTCCGGCAACCGCGCGCTTCTACGGGTAAAACTTTACGAAGATGCTCAATGTTCCAGGAGTTGCTCACCGAAATGCCATCTTCGGTCTCAAGGCGGACAGCGCCAGGCCTAGTGACTCGTTTCACCCGATAAGGGCCTTCCCACTTCGGCGTCAACTTGTTGGAATTCTTGGTGGACTGAACGTGCCGAAGAACAAGGTCGCCTTCCTCGTGACTTCCGCATTAACTGCGGCTATGGTAGCGACGCAAAGCTTGCTGGTATCGAGCAGCTCGAATAGCAAACAAGGCGGTCCTCCTCGAGGAGCAAGGTCGTCATCTTGTCGCAATTGCTCTTGCTCAAGCTCATCATAAGCGAAAGCACTCGAAGTCGACCCGCACCACGAGTTCCGTGGGAGAATTGCCTCTGCTCCATAGACTAGAGCGAAGGTGTCTCGCCGGTGGCTCGATTTGGCGTCGTCCGATCGACCAAAGAACCACCGGCAGCTCCTCAATCCATTTCTTCCGCACTTGTGCAGCCTCGCCGAAAGTCCTGGTCTTGAGTCCCCGCGCACATCAGCATTTGCCCTCTCCGCTTGACTGCTTCTCGGATGAGCAACGAAGCGAAAGCAGACCTTGGCGCCAAGATCTTGGACGATTGCATGAAGGTGCGGCTCGTGAATTGTGTACCGTTGTCGGTGATGATCCCGTTAGGAATCCCAAAACGGCAAGCAATCGACCAAGAACTTGATTGCTTGTTGTGCTGTCACCTTCCTCATGCTTCCACTTCCGACCACTTTGTGAACTTGTCGATTGCAACATACAAGTACTCAAAGCCCCGACAGCTTCGGGAAAGGGGCGAGGATGTCGATCCCCTGGATCGAAAATGGCCAGGATAAAGGGATCGAAATCGAGAGCTTGAGCTGGTTGGTGTATCTGCTTGTAATGAACCGCACGCTTCACACTTGGTTACTTGTGCAGATTGCATCACGGAGGGCTGTCGGCCAAAAGAAACCTTGCTCGAAAGCTTTGGCAAGTGCTCTTCGTGCCAATGTGGTGACCACATATGCCTCCATGTATCTCGCCAACAACTTCATCCATCTTCGGTGAATACACTTCAATTTCACACCATTGAGTCTTCTTTCAGTATAGTGTCTTTGTCGACAAACTGGTACATACTTGACTTGCTTAGGGCTACTCTTTCCGCTTCTTCTTGCTCCTCGGGAAGATCTCACGTCTGAAGGAAATGGACAATCTGCTGCGCCCATCTTTGAGCTTAGCGTTTCGACAACAAGGACTAAAGGCACATCTGTATTTTGCGATATCCTCTTCATTGAAAGCGTAGTGACGATTGTGATCTCGTGTGCTTGGAAGTAATGGCGCAGCTTTCTCGAGGCCATGAGGAGGCCGAAAAGCCATTTCTGCACACCAGAGTACCTTGACCTAGCCCCCTGCAGAAGGGAACTGATAAAATAAACTGGGTGCTGCACCATCCTTTTCTGCATCTTCTCACACGCCCGCGCAGATCCATCCTTGTTGGGACCAGAGCTTGCTGGTGAAGCCCCCTGCTTGTCGCTGGATGCATCTGCCATGGTTGCCGGCTCATCATCCGCCTCCCTCTCTGCTACTAACGCAGCACTAACCACTTGATTGGTTGTCGCTATATATAGCAGCAACTTCTCTTGTGGCTTAGGTGCGACAAGTATTGGAGTGGAGGACAGGTACCTCTTTAAGTCCTGCAGCGCAGCCTCCGCTTCCGGAGTCCATTTCATTGGACCTGCCTTTTTCAATATTTTGAAAATGGCGTAGGCTAGCCTTCGAGACCTAGAGATAAACCTCTTTGAGAGAAGCCCGCAACCGGCAGGTTTCGTACATCCTTGACGCGCTTTGGTGCTTCAATCTGCTCAATGGCCTTGATCTTGTCGGGATTGGCTTCAATTCCCCGCGAGAGCGAAGAACCGAAGCTTGCGAGAGGACTCCAAACACGCACTTCTCGGGGTTGAGCTTGAGGTTGATCTTGCGTAGATTCGCAAAGGTTTCATCTAATTCTTGAATCAGAGTCGCCCTGTCCTTGCTTTTGACCACTATGTCATCCATGTAGGCTTCCACATTTCTGTGTATTTGCGGCTCAAAAGCATGATGGACTACTCTTGCAAATGTTGAACTAGCATTCTTTAAACCGAAAGCGCGTCAAGATGAATGCGGTACAAAACAGTATGTGCCACATGGGGTGATGAATGCGGTCTTCTCCTCATCCTCTTCCGCCATGAAGATCTGATGATATCCTGAGTATGCATCAAGAAATGAAAGCAAATCACATCCGGCCGTGGAGTCAACAATCTGGTCGATACGTGGCAAGGGAAATGGGTCTTTGGGACAAGCTTTATTAACATCGGTAAAGTCGATACAAAGCCTCCATTTCCCGCTTGCCTCACGCACGACTATAGATTAGCCAACCACGAGGATGGAGCACCCTCCGAGAAGGCCTGCCGCTTCCAATTTCTTGATCTCTTCGCGATAAACTCTTGGCGCTCCACCTTTGTTTCGACTTTACGCTTGACGGGCGGCGGCGCATGAGGACAGAGCGGCAAGATGGTGCTCAATTACTTTCAGGGAACACGGGGATGTCGGGACGGTTGCCACGCAAACACGTCGGCGTTACCGCCCGGAAAGCAACGGCGCGCTTCCTATTTAGGGTCGAGAGGCATCGATGGTGAAGGTACCACCGATCGCCGTCCTCCTTGGCGGACACCTTCTTGGTCTCTGGTGGAGCTGTCATTGTCTTCTTGTACTTGCCGGTGGAGCTCGATGGTGCGTCCTCGACGGTAGCGCAGCACTCCGAAGAGGTGCGCTTGCCAGAGTGGGCATCAAAACTCTTGCCGGACTTGGTCTTCTTCTTCCCCCCGGGAGCTTCATCGGCTAGTGACTTGCGATCTGCTGCGGCTGCTGCTTCCCGGTAGATCTTGTCGGCGCAGATAAGAGCATCCTTCTTGTCGCCGGGGACAGAGATTACACTTATCGGGCCTGGCATCTTTAGCAAGTTGTATGCATAGTGAGAGGCGGCCATGAATTTGGCGAGTGCTGGACGGCCAAGTATCCCATTGTAGGGCAGTGGAAAATCAGCAACGTCAAAAGTCTCTCAGTCCTGAAATTCAGTTCGCTGCCAAATGTCACCGGCAACGTGATCTTTCCCTTCGGCTTGCTCCTTCCCGGATTGATTCCTTGGAATGTGCCGGTCTCTTCGAGCTCGCTGTTAGGGATTTGAGTTTACGAGTACGCGAGGAGATCAGGTTCAACCCGCCCCTGCCGCCGTCAACTAACATCTTAGTGACCTTGAGGTTGCGGATAGTTGGTGAAACCAACATCGGCAAGCACCGACCCGCAGATTATGCGATCAGGGTGGTCCTCAATATCAAAGATGATAGGCGTCTTTGGACCATTTCGAGGCTTGCATGACTTCGACGGACGGTTTGGGCTAGCGAAGCCCACAGCCTTGATCGATCTCTCATGTCTGGTAGGCTTCGACAAGCCGTCTCATGCTTGCGGCTTCTTCAGCGCCTTGACGAGTTGAAGGCGGCGTGCCTCCGGCATCTCGGTGTCAGCGTCTTCCGGAATAGGTGCGGTCAGGTCTTGCAGAGCCGCGTCTAGAGGGTAATGAGCTCCTTCGTCGGAATGCTCGCCATGACCGATGACGAGCACCTCTGTGACGGTGCTTACCGCTCTCCTAACGAGGGGCGGCTGTTCGTCAGAGACCACCACGTTGGTGGGGAACGGCCGAGCGACGCGGTGTCGGAGTCGACCAAGCATCGGTCGGTGGAGCCCACGGACTCCAAGTCCGTGGCGTGCTCTCCGGCGATCGTGGAATTGGTCAAGAGGCCCGCGAGGAGGCTCTCGGGCCGCCGTGCATGCGTCGGATGCAGGCTCGTCGAGAGGCGAACCTCGCCGACAAGTTCGGGCGAGGCAGCTAAGTTGCTGTGGCGATCTCAGCGCCGTGCTGGCAGCGTCGCCGAACTCAGACCTAAGCGTATTGAGCGGGCTGGCTGCGCCGAGTGAGGAAGGGTTCCGCCCGCAGCAGGTCTCCTGACGACGGTGCACCTAGCCCCCACGGTGGGCGCCAAATGTCGGGGTTGGTGCGCATATGCCAAAGGATGGCTTATCATGGGGGGTGAGAAGCGTCGCCGGTGCTCGAAACAGGATGAGGCGGCACGACGCCAAGCGGATCTTACCCAGCTTCGTGGCTCTCCGTGGAGATAATACCCCTCACGCTCTCTGGGTCTCCCGCATGATCACTATGGCAAAGTGGGTACAAGGTTGCTCCTTGAGTTGTTGGCCGAGGAAGGAGAAGGGCAGGCTAGCTCTTTCTTCCCTCTATGTGTGTCTAAAACTATCAGTGGTCCAACCTTTGCATTGGTGCCACGGGTCCCAGCCGCTCTGCCTCTCGTGTCGCCGTCTTCTCCGCTGATCGGGTGGGGCCCGACGACGACCCGCAGGTTTTGTCTTGCGCCGCTGGGCGGGTCTTGCTGCTGCGGATTATCGTAGCCAGCGCCTCTAATGACGCTGGCTTGTCATGGGGTCATGGCAGTGCTGCCGCCGCCGACGGGCGATCACTGCCGCCATTCCGTCGCTTTGTTCGGGTTAATGTCGTGGCGGGGCCCTGTGGGAGGGTCGGCCGACTCGGGGCCGACTCCCAACGGGTCCGTCTTGTGGCGCTCTCACCGTTTTCGCACCGCCGAAGGCGGGTCCCGCTGTCTCTGGGTTGTGGCAGACAGCCGTCGTGAGCATTGAGGCGCCACCCACGGGAAGCTGATGGGGCGGCATGGCAACAAATCTGCTGCCGGATGGAGATCTCCGTCGGATGCGGTGCACTATGGCCTATGTTTGCCCTTCGACGAACGGGCAGGGATGGGCCGCCGGTGGCCGCACTCCATCCCGGCCCATAGTTGCGGGCGGGAGGTGGTTGAGTCAAGGGTCGACTTCATAGCCGGCTTCTGAAGCCGCCGATTAGGAGCCGCTTATCTCAAGTCGTCACAGTGACTCGCCGTGAGGGGCAGACAGTGACCTTGCCGCCGATTCTCAAAAAGCGGCTCTTCGTATTGGGGTCTTTAGGGGCGCAGCCTGCCCGATGTCTTGAAAGGTCCGGGGGCTCGGGTTTGCCTACCCGTGGCCCATTATTCTGACATAAGCAATTCGAGGAAATTGTACGCAAGCAAGGAAGGCACTGGAAGAATCAAGGTGTTGGTTTTGAACGAAAGTTCAATGCCAATGGAGTTGAGTGGGAAGAAGATCAATACCCCAAGACGAAGTTTGTTCCTCAACAAGAGAAGTATGATCCTACTTCCTTCAAGGGAACACAAGCACAAGATGATCTTCCACCACAAGACCACAAGAACAAGGAAAAGCTTCAAGAAGAGATTGATGCATTTGAAGAGGCACCTAAGGTCTCGGTCAAGTGGATTCCCAAGACTGCGTCAAGTTCTACCTCATCAAGTACAACTACAACTCCAAGGATTCCCATCAAGATGATGTGGATCCAGAAGAAGAATAACTAGAGAGTTCTTGAGGGTGACTCCGCCAACATATTTCACTCATATCATTATGGCAAGGACAAGTGCAATCAACTTCCATATCTTGCACTAGTTCAAGGAGTCACAAACCCTCATGTTGGTAAGGCAAGGGACAAGGTAACCTAATGATTTCATGGACATAATTTTGTGTGTGCATCACTCTATGTCTATGGATATACTTGTTTGTTCCTTGTGGGACTAACCCATGTAGGTATTGAAAGTGCAACTCACACCAAAGGACTGCTCCAAAAAGATCTACATCAACATTGAGCATCCACATCTTCAACACCTACATGAAGTCATCATCGACAAAACCCAAGGTTAGTTCATCCCTCTTAGGGGGGATCTCAAATCTAGGGGGAGCTTAACTCTAAGAATTGATTCAAAGCAACTCTAATGATGTGAACACATAAATGCTTTATGTAAAAGTGGTAACCCCACTTGAGCTTAAACGATGATTATGACCTATGATCAAATGTCTATCATTTGACTCCTAAGTCAATATACTCATATATAGATGACATAGTCATCGCCAATTGTTTGATAGATGCTAGAATTGGTTGTGCATGCTTTGCCACATATTTCATTTGCCATCTTATTGTGTGAGCATGTTGGTTGCATACTTTACTCATTCGATGACATCCACTTGTTGTCTTGATTGATTGGCTTCTTTTTCTTTGGCCAAGTGGATGGACAAGAATGCCTAAGAACCTTCTCTAGCTATCTATGCTTTTCTCGTCTCAAACTCTATTCATGCTACATCACAAAATTTGATCAAGTCAGATTCGAACCACTCTGTGTGAGGAGCACTCGGAGTCCTCGATTCGTCATAGACTTAAACTTCCAAAACCTCCTTGTGATTCTCGGTCTGACCGATTCCTCCATTTCGGTCTTACCAAGATCACTTAGTCGATCTAGGTTTTCAATCTTGGTGCAACCGATTTGAACTCTTTGCTCACACCGAGTTGCAATAACTATACTACAAGCTTGCATCTCGGTGCCACCGAGTTGTTCCACTTTCGGTCACACCGCATTGTGGTCGGGCTATATATAGTCACGGGCAAAATTTGGAATTTTCTCCGAACCTCTTCGCTCAGCCAATAGCTCGCTCTGCCTCCGTGGTCTCCGGATCGTCTCCTCGCCGCCACCGCCTCCTGTCGCTGGTCTCCGCCACAATAACGGAAATCAACTCTGCTGCCAGCCAGAAGCGAGTCTCCGCGAACTAGGGTATGGACTCGATCCGCGATTGCTTTCCTCATCCGATTCTCAGCACATTGTGTTCTTATTGATTCTTGCCACGATTGAAACACTCCTATCCAGTCAATGCAATCCTTAGAATAGTTTTGATTCGAAAATTTAGGGTTAGGTTTCCAAACCATCTCGGACCCACGAGTTGAAAAACTGGTCCCACCGATTTGGCTTATGCCATTGCACTAGTGAGACTCGGTCCGACCGAGAATTGCTAATCGGTGAGACCAATTTAGGACTTTAGAAACCCTAGCAGTCTCGGTGCCACGAATCGTGACTCGATCTGACTGAGTTCATCAGTTTAGGTTCCAAAACTGCTTCGTATCACCGAGTTTGAAAATTGGTTGATCCAAATGCTTTCTGGAAAACTAAAACTGAATTTTGAGTCATTCTTTGCAAAATCTCTCAGATTTTGTGATGCTCATCCACTCTACCTCATCTATAACTCTTCACAGGGTCAGCGATCAGTGTTTGCAGCATGTCGCACTCAGTGGACAATCGGAACAGTCGAGGAGCAGGTGAACATGAGTGAGGGCACTAGTCCCTCCAGCTCTTGAGATGAAGGCAGCAGAGCACCCCAAGCAATTTGCCTAAAGCTGCCACTCGGGCAAAGGAAGAAGAAAACCTCAGATTTTGAAGATGAGGATTATAGGGCGAAGAGGATGAGGCAACCTCAAGAAGGCAAGGTGCTCAAAAGGAGTATGGCTCAAAGACATAGCACAAAGCTCGGACTAAATAGGAAGGTTCCTGCCAAGAGGACACCTATGCCAAAGGTCGAGCATCAACTCAAATTCTGAAAAGCCTGATCCCAAAGAGCAGAGCCGTCTTTGAAGGGAAGAAAAGGAAAGAAAGGGTCAAGAAGACCATAGTCGGAGTTATTGGGAAGCCTTCCATGATGGAAGAGGAAGAAGAGATTGCTGCACCAGCACCCAAGGCACCAAAGCTTATGGGTGATGCTATAATATCAGGGGCTGCCACATTTAAGCCCAAGGAAGCACCCAAAGCTGCCCCCAAGGCCAAGTCTGCACCAAAGAGGAATACCAGGAGTATTCCAGCTACTGAGAAGAAAAAGGCCCCTGTGCCTGAGGTTGCTGATGAAGAAGATGAAGAAGGACAAGTTCTGAGGAAGCTCAAGCCCAAGATCAGAAGAGACAATGGGTTGAGGCTATGGAGGATGACAGATCCATATGCCACAAGAAGAAGAACTGTTGTGGACTACAGGTTCCACACCAAGGAACAGCAGGACTTTTATGAGACTATTCTGCTAGATAAGAAGCCCATGGTGTGTGACATGAGGTGGGTCGACTGAACCTACATGAAAGAAAATGTAGAGCACTATCCTGGAGTGCAAGGCAGTTTTGTTGCTGTTGGAGTTGCAGACTTCGTTGGGCAAAAGCTCACCAACTGGAACGATGAACTTATCATGCGAGTTTACTCCACATCACACTTTTATCGGATGGCGAGGATAGTGTGGATGTGCAAGGTACAAGGTACCATCAAGCTGTTGAGGAGTGGGCAAAGCTGATAAATGCCCCAAAGGAGAATGAAGATGACCTTGATGTATATGCCAAGAAGAAAATGGACCACAATTCCATGGCACACATGTACAAGGAAATCCCAGAGACGGCCATTGAGACACATAAGTTTGGATCAGTCCACTTCCTTCCGCTGGGATGCCAACTATCAATCGCATCTTAAGGCATACTCTCTTGCCTAAGTATGGTGACCACAACATGATTAGAGGGCATGCAATCAACATGTTGCATTTGTTTGATGTGCCACGGAAATTCAAAGTCATGAGCCTTATGGTTGAAACCATTAAGAGGACTGCACGGCACGTAAGAGAAGTTGTGGATATGCCCCTCAGATCCAGGAGTTGATTAACTCAAAGATGGGCAGAGGCAAATATCTATTGGATAAAGAACATTTTCCAATTTATCCAGACTTTGAGGACAATGAGGTTGTCATGAATGAGAATGATCCATCGTCAGTTCAAGCACAAGAGAAGAAGGAGAAGGCAAGGAAGGAGATGCTGCGGGATGCCAACTCAAGAGGAGGCATCCGAGTATTTCTTGAAGAACAAGCAGGAGCAGCTTGGATGCTTAATAGCATCAACACCGAGGATTGAGAAGGATTGGCCACCTCACTCAAAATCAGGAGAGCTTGAAAGAATCATGGAACAAAAGTTCTATGACTTTGATGTGAAAGTAACTGAGATTCACCTTGTGGAGCAACTACTGAGGATGACATGCGGGAGAGGAAGGAAAAACAACAACTGATGCATTTGCTAGAGTGCCTAGAGCCCAGAGGTCATCTGTTGTGCGCGCCTCGACACCGAGCCACTTCATCTGCACCAGCTACAGCCTGCCACCAGCTCCAAGACCTACATCAGCTCCAGCTCCATCTACTTCAACTGAAGCCTTCGCGTCCTGCGCTATCCGGACTCCACCACCAAGATCAAGCTGAGAGTCGATCTAGCACTATGCATTTTCTATGAACTTTTTGGTAACTTGTTGCCAAAGGGGGAGAAAAATGTATAGATCATAGGCTTCGAGAGAGAGAGAGTGTTGCTTTTGTTCTCTCTTGATTAGGTGGTCTTTTAAACTTGTTTGCTTTTGTTTGCTTGATATACTATGATTGTGAGACATTGATGATCATGTGTTTGATCATAAGCTACACTTATGCATGTTTGATGATATTATCTTATCTATCCTATGTGATCATTCACTGTGCTTGGTGATGAGTGCACGTATTCATTCCGTATCATTTTGAGCGCTCCACCAAGATGTATGTGACATGGAAGAGTAACCCATGAGCCTAATTCCTTGTGCATTTGCTGTCCAAAGCAAATCCTAAACTATGCACAAATTTAGGGGGAGCTCTTGCTTATCACATACTTCTCAAAGCGACGATGTTTTTCAATCTTATTATCATTTGTCGAAGCTTTGATCTATATGTTGTCATCAATTACCAAAAAGGGAGATTGAAAGTGCAACTATCCTAGGTGGTTTTGGTAATTCATAACAACATATAGCTCATTGAGCTAATGCTATTCCAAGATGAACATTTCAGAAAGCTCAATGAATGGCATGGCATGGATGATGAAAGTGGATCCCTGAAAATGCTAATGACAGAGGATTGGCTCAAGCTCAAAAGCTCAAGACTCTTCATTTTATATTTTAGTGATTTAAGATCACATTGAGTCTATAGGAAAATCCAATACTATCAAGGAGGGATGAGGTGTTGCTTAATGAGCCTCTTGCTTCATGTGCTTAGTTATATGCTCCAAAACCCTCAGCTACTTTCTCACATCCACATATGATCTAAACCTAAAGCCAAAATCGGTCTCACCGATTCTTCCTATCCGGCGCCACCAATTCCATATGTCATAGCCACTGCCACAAACCCTAGGCAAATCGGCTCCACCGATAGGGATCTCGGTCTCCACGAGATGGGACTGTAATCTCTTTGTTTCCTTTTCGTAACTTTTTGGTCTCACCGAAAGAGCGGATCGGTCCCACCGAGATTGCAATGTAAACTCTCTGTTTCCCTTTTGTAACATTTCGGTCTCACCGAAAAGAGCAAATCGGTCCAACCGAGTTTACCTGACCAACTCTCTGGTCAGCTAATTACCAAAATCGGTCTCACCGAGTTTGTGTAATCGGTTTCACCGCGATTACGTTATGCCCTAACCCTAACCATATCGGTCCTACCGAGATGTAAGTCAGTCCCACCGAAAACCCTAATGGTCACTAGGTTTACTAAAATCGGTCTGACCGAGTTTGTTGATTCGGTCCCACCAAGATCGGTAAATTGTGTGTAACGGTTAGATTTTGTGTGGAGGCTATATATACCCCTCCACCTCCTCTTCATTCATGGAGAGAGCCATCAGACTAAACCTACACTTCCAACTTACCATTTCTGAGAGAGAACCACCTACTCATGTGTTGAGGCCAAGATATTCCATTCCTACCATATGAATCTTGATCTCTAGCCTTCCCCAAGTTGCTTTCCACTCATATCTTCTTTTCACCAGATCCAAATCCTATGAGAGAGAGATGAGTGTTGGGGAGACTATCATTTGAAGCACAAGAGCAAGGAGTTCACCATCAACACACCATTTGTTACTTCTTGGAGAGTGGTGTCTCCTAGATTGGCTAGGTGTCACTTGGGAGCCTCCGACAAGATTGTGGAGTTGAACCAAGGAGTTTGTAAGGGCAAGGAGATCGCCTACTCGTGAAGATCTACGCTAGTGAGGCAAGTCCTTCGTGGCGCGAGGGCCATGGTGGGATAGACAAGGTTGCTACCAGTGGACCCTTCGTGGGTGGAGCCTCCATGGACTCACAGCAAATGCTACCCTTCGTGGGTTGAAGTCTCCATCAACATGGAGGTACGATAGCACCACCTATCGGAACCACGCCAAAAACATCCGTCTCCAATTGCATTTGAATCCTCCAAACCCTTCCCTTCTCTTTCTTGCAAGTTGCATGCTTTAATTTCCGCTGCTCATACACTCTTGGCATGCTTGCTTGAATTGTGTGATGATTGCTTGACTTGTCCTAAGATAGCTAAAATCTGCCAAACTCTAAAACCGGAAAAGGCTAAGTTTTTAATTGGTCAAGTAGTCTAATCACC
>CM038679.1:482772528-482991961 GCA_021605205.1 Aegilops longissima | reverse complement strand
GATCCAACAGCCCTCATGTGTAGCCGCAATGACTCCATGATCCAGCTCCCATCTCGCCGCGAATGGAGTCGGGAGACGAAGGCGATGGCGAGGCATCCCATTTAGCCTCGACGAAGAACTCGCAAGGATCATCTCCAACATGGCCCTCCAGGGGAGGAACGCCGGCGAGGCGAGACTGCACGCCTCGACCTCCTTCTCCCCGAAGGCCGGGCCTCGCCCCCTACCTTTTCCTCGCGGCTATTTCTCGCCACCACATGGATCGCCTCGATGCGGCTATATCTCCCACGTGTCGAGGCACGACTTAGAGGCATAACCGCATTGAAAGCAATGTCGCAAGTGAGGTAATCTTCACACAACCCATGTAATAGTTAAGGAAAGATACATAGTTGGCTTACAATGCCACTTCACACAAGACATAATTAAACATACATCATTCGAGTACACTCAAGGTCCCACTACGGAACCAAAATAAAAGAAGATACCCCAACTGCTAACACAGATCCCCGAATCGCCCCAACTGGGCACCACTAATGATCATCTCGAAACGACATAGTAACCGACCACGCCTCGCTCGAACTCCCACTTGAGCTCGGTGGAATCGCCCTCGACCGCCTCATCGGAACTCGCAACTGTTTTGAAGTATCTCAGAGTCACGGGACTCAGCAATCTCACACCACGTAGATCAAGACTATTTAAGCTTTAGGAAGGACATAGTAGTAAAGTGGAGCTGCAGCAAGCACCTAGCATATATGGTGGCTACATCGCAAAAGAGAGCGAGAAGAGAAGCAAAGCACGGTCGCGGAAACTAGTAGTGATCAAGAAGTGATCCCGAACTACTTACGCCGACATAACTCCAACATCAGGTTCACTTCCCTGACCACCGAGAAGAGACCATCACGGTTACACACGCCGTTGATGTGTATTTTATTTGATGTCAACTTTGGGTTTTCTACAACCGACATTAACAAATTCCCATCTCCTCATAACCGCTGGCACGGCTTTCAAAGATATTACCCGCAGGGTGTCCCAACTTAGCCCATTATAAGCTCTCACGGTCAACGTCAAGGATATTCTTCTACCGGAAGACCCGATCAATCTCGAATCTCGGACTACAAGACATCTCGACAAAGAATAAAACAAGACCAAAGAAGCCACCCGACCGTGCCGACAATCCCGATAGGAGCTGCACATATCTCGCTCGTGGCACACCGGATAGGTCAGCCCACGAGTAAAACCAGCCCTCGAAGTTGCCTCGAGGTGGCCCCGCAGTTCTGCTCGGTTGGCCAAGACTAAGGAGCACCGGTCCGGGGTTAAATAAAGATGACCCTCGGCTCGCGAAAACCCGGGGAAAAAGGCTTAGGTGGCAAATGGTAAAACCAAAGTTGGGCCTTGCCGACGAGTCTTATTCAAAGCGACTCGTCAAGGGGGTCCCATAAATCACCCAACCGTAAGGAACGCAAAATCAAGGAACATAACACCGTATGACGGAAACTAGGTGGCAAGAGGGAACAAAACACCGTGCATAAGGCCGAGCCTTCCACCCTTTACCAAGTATATAGATGTATTAATTATAGCAGATATATATATATTGTGATATCCCCAACAAGTAAACATGTTCCAATAAGGAACAACATCTCCATGTTCCAACAAGGAACAAACTTCAGCTTCACCTGCAACTAGCAACGCTATAAGAGGGCTGAGCAAAGCGGTAACATAGCCAATCAACGGTTTGCTAGGAAAAGGATGGTTAGGGGCTGACATGGCAATATGGGTGGCATGATATAGCAAGTGGTAGGCATCGCAGCATAGGCATAGCAAAAGAGCGAGCAACTAGCATAGCAAAGATAGAAGTGATTTCGAGGGTATGGTCATCTTGCTCGCAATGTTCTCGTGAGTTGTCGAAAGCTTGATCCTAAGCGTTGCTTCAACAGTTCCTCGCTCACGCATTCGCCTCCTACCTACCCAAAACAACAACACAAACAAGGAACCACAATAAATCACGTGCAATGCACAATCAACATGATGCAACAACATGACATGATATGCGATGATGAGATATGCAATGCTTATGTGCGCCCGAAGGTAAATGAAAAACTAGGCATCATCTTGGCAAACCAAGCATGCCATCGGAAAGATGAGATGATTTCGTAGAAATCGATATAGAGATCACCGAAACGGATGCACGGGTTGGATATGACGGCAAAACAAGAATGGTGAGAAACCTACATAACAGCATGATGCAAAAAACCATGCACGCAGCAAAACTACCTCATAGCACAAGTCAAATAAATATGCACAAGAAAGACAACACATAAACATGATGCAATAAGACATGATCATAAACTTGCCCAAATGCAGAAACTAATGCCACCACTGAGTTGGTGGGATTTTTCACCCCAAAAACATATATAATATGTTAGGTTACCGAGAGAAATCATCACAAAAGCATTAAGTTAAACCTGCCTAAAATGGAAGTTAACTGAAATGGCAATTTCCAGATTTGGAAATGTCCAGAATTGGACTTGCCTAAAACAGAAGGAGACAAGGCTGAAATGGAAACGGGGGTAAGGAAAAAATATGCACACGGGAAGGCGCTGAGAGGCTGACAGTGGCCCTCACTGGCACAGAGACAGGGGTGAAATGGGTTTTAAAAAGGGGAGAAATCCACTCTGGGGATTCAACCCGGTCTCCCCGTTGAAACCTGCACCTGCTACCACTGAGCTAGGGCGGCCGATCGACGAGAGAGAAGGCCTCTCCCCTTATCTACCGTCAGCTGCAGAGGAGGCGAACCGCGGAAGCGCAAAAACAGAAATTGTGGGGGGAGGCGCTGCCGTTCGAACCTGTGTCGCCATGTGAGAGAGCTGGGGTCAACCAGCTCGCTAGGCTAGGGGAGTCGGTAGGATCAGTGACGCGCCTACTTGACCACAAAACCATCGGCCTGATCTAAGAACAGAGAGGAACACCGACGATGCCGGGCGAGGCAACGGAGGAGGTAGGTTTCGCGCGTCGCATAACAATCGGCAACGCACGAGAGGCTCCACAGAACAAGAAGGACAAGCCCGAGAAGGTAAACGCGGCAACTACACGCCGCCAAACTACGCGAACCCAAGAGCTACGGACACACGGGAGCACGCCGAGCGCCGATAGGACCACGGGCCGGAAACCACGCTATGGTGAACTAACGGCGCCAGGAGGAGCAGGGAGGAAGTAGAGTATACCTTACCCTAAGACAAGAAATCGGCGACGGAGACGGGCCGACGGCGGAGGTGTCGTGCTCGAACTTCGCGGGTTTCTCGGCCGAGAAGAAGACAGAACAGGGCGCCGATTTAACTTGGCGATCCGGGCCTCAGAGATCGACGTCGTGGACGAAGTCGACGACGAGGAAGGTAGACACGGGCCGCAGAGTTGGGGTGGCCGGAGAGCACGCCGCGACGAGGCGCGCTCCTGCATGCGCCGGACGGAGCGGGCGGCGAATCGGGTGGTTTCTTTACCGCGGCGCGGCGGAGAGGGAGAGGGAAACCCTAGGGTTCGGCTTGAAGCGGAGGGGATAAGGGGGCTAGGGCGACGGGCGAGCTCACGCCTCCGTGCGCCGGGTCCCCATGGCGATGGCGAGGAGAGGGAAAGGTGGGTGGAGATGCATGCGGTCGCTGCAAAGGGGCCGACGCCGCACGTGGACGGGATCCAGCGGGGTAAGAGCGGCGATGGGTGCGCCGGGCGAGGAGAGGAAAACGCAGTGGTGGGTCAAGGCCTGCTGCGGGCTGAGGGGAACTGGGCCGCCTTGAGTGGCCGGGCCCTGTGTGGAGAGGGACTCACTGGGCTGCTCTGGCGCTGCTCCTTTCCTTTTCCTTTTAAAATTCAAAAGGAAGAGAAAAGAAAGTACAGAAAGAAAAGAAAAGATTTTGAGAGAAAGGAAAATATCCCCACACTCCTGGAATTTTCCCCAATTTAAATAAATTGTAATGGACATTTTTAGAGGTAGAAAAATAATGCAAGTTTGGAAATATTTCAAACTTGTGCCATTTTTGAACCTGACCATAACAACTTCAAAAGAGGAGATTTTCGGCAGAGAGGTTTAGTGCAAAGAGCAAGATTTTCAGGGAGAAGATGAACATTAATTGAGAAAGGAAATTATAGCCCTTGAAAAGGAAAGAAGTAGAGGGAAGGAGGAGATGGCAATGCAAGATGAGAATGAAACATGCCACAACATGACATGTGGGAGAACACCACAACCACATGATAAGAATGGAATGCAAGATGACAAGAGGAACAAATGCAATATGGTAAAAGAGCAAAACAAAGAAAAGAAAAACCCAACATAACCAAACAACATGAAGCCAAGCATGACAAAAACCCACAAGACTTGGATGAGGCCAAATGATATATTGCCCAAAAGGGGAAGTTTACATCCAGGGTGTTACAACACTCCACCACTACAAGAGGATCTCGTCCCGAGATCTAGGACTGAAAGAACTCCGGATACTCAGAACGGAGGTGCTCCTCACGCTCCCAGGTAGCTTCTCGGTCGGAATGGTGTGACCACTTCACTTTCAGTGAATTTGATTGACTTGTTGCGTAGTCTTGCGCCGCTTTCTTCAAGAATAGCAACGGGTGCTCATGATAAGAGAGATCTTCTTGAAGGTCAATCTCTTCGGTTGATAGTGCGCTCAGAGTCTTGAAGCACTTATGGCGTTGTGACACGTGAAACACATCGCACGCTTGCAAAGTTGGATGGAAGCTCGTTGATAGGCGGATCGCTTCTTTTCCCAATGATCTTGAAAGGACCCACGATCTAGGGGCAAGCTTCCCTTGATACCGGGCGACGAAAGTGCCTTTCATTGAGAGACGCGAGGTAGACATGGTCTCCGATTTCAAAAGTCACATCACGGTGCTTATCATCATATTTTTCCGCGCGATTATGCGCTTTGAGATTCTCACTGAATGACTTGGCACATTTCTTCCGCTTCGTGATCAAGTCATTGCCAAGAAGTTACGCTCACCGCCTCGCACTAATTGAGAGGAGTACGCACTTTCCGCCATAGAGAATTTCGAATGGGCCTTGCCCAACTCGCTGGAAGCTGTTGTTGTAAGAGAACTCGGCATATGGAAGACAATCTTCCCACTTCATACCGAAGAAATGACACAAGCCCTGAGCATATCTTCAAGAATTTGATTTACTCGCTCAACTTGGCCACTTGTTTGAGGATGGAAAGCTGTGCTGAAACGAATGTTGGTGCCCATGGCCTTCAAAAGAATCCTGTAACTTGAGGTAAAGATGCTGCCACGGTCCAAGAGATCACTTGGGAATGCCGCAAAGAGACAATCTCGAGGTGTATAGCTCGCCAACCGAGCTGCTGAGATGGATTCTTTGATAGGAAGAAAATGAGCCACTTTAGTAAGCTTGTCAATGACAACGAAGATAGCATCATTTCCACGCTTGACTTTGGAAAGCCAGCCACGTAAGTCCATTTCAATATGATCAAACTTCCATTCAGAATAGCAAGAGGTTGAAGGAGACCAGCTGGTCTTTGTGTTCTCGCTTTCACTCTTCTCGCAGACATCACACTCATTCACGAATTGAGCAATTTCTCGCCTCATTCGAGTCCACCAATATGACTGCTGAGGTCATGGTACATCTTCGCATTTCCAGGATGAATGGATAGAAGCGAATTGTGAGCCTGCTCATAATGACTTTTCTCAGATCACCCTTAGGAACCATAATCCGTCCTCAAAGAACAGAGTGTCTTTGTCATCAACATGGAAGCACTTGTACTTGGGAATGCCCTTGTCGATACCACGCTTCACTTTCTTCACCATGGCATCCGAAGTTGAGCCTCACGAATCTGATCTTCCAAAGTAGGAGAGACTATGAGGTTGGCAAGAAAGCCTTGAGGAACAACTTGAAGATTCAGCTATGGAAAGATTCACGAGATCCGGCTGAAAGGGCTTGAGGATTAGACTGCTGCAAAGAAGCTTTCCCGCTCAAAGCATCTCGAATGACATTGGCTTTGCCTCGAGTATACTCAATACTTGGGTTGTACTCTTGAATCATTTCACCCATCGAGTCCTGCTCGAGGTTGAGGTTGGGCTGAGTGAAGATGTACTTGAGACTCTTGTGATCGTGAAATGTCCACTTTCCTTCCCAACAAGAGATGTCTCCACGTAATCAATGCATGGACAATCGCCGCCAACTCAAGATCGTGAGTGGGGTAGTTCTTCTCGCTGGGCTTCAATCGGTGAGAGGTATAAGCCACAACTCTCTCTCTTGCATTAACACAGCACCGAGACCTTGAAGGAAGCATCACAAAAACTTCATATGGCTTGGATTCATCAGAGGAGTCGAAAGTGAGCTGTGACGAGTTTCTTTGAGGGTATTGAAAGCAACGCCACACTCGGAGAGCCCGTATACTTCACATGCTTCTCGAGAAGGTTGGAAAGAGGCTTTGCAATCTTGGAGAAGTTCTCAACGAATCTTCGCAATAGCTTGCAAGACCAAGAAAGTCATGGAGTGCTTGACATTCTCGAGGAGGTTCCAATTCACAATTGCGACACCTTCTCGATCAACAATGATGCCCTTGGCGAGATGATATGACCAAGATAAAGCACTTCATCAAGCCAGAATTCACATTTGGAGAACTTAGCATAGAATTGGTACTCTCGAGCTTGTCTAGCACCAATCGCAAATGTTTGGCATGATCCTTCTTATTCTTGGAGAAGACCAAAATATCATCAAGATAGACCAAGACGAATTCATTGGTGTAGGGGTTGAATATGAAGTTCATCATCCGAGAGAAAGTTGGAGGAGCATTGACGAGGCCGAAAGACATGACAAGATATTCATAAGAACCAAAGCTTGTTCTCAATGCTGTCTTGGGAATATCTTGTTCACTTAATGCGAATCATGATACCCTACAATGTAAGGTCAAGCTTAGAGAACATCAGTAGCACCTTTGAGTTGCTCAAAAGCTCATTGATGTTGGGAAGTGGATACTTGTTCTTGATTGTCTTCATTCAATGGACGGTAATCGACGAAAGTCGGTCCGCGCCATCCTTCTTCCGGACAAAAGAACACCACAACCCCAAGGAGATGAACTCGTCCGATCAAACCTGACGCTTGTTCATCGAGCTGCTTCTTCAATTCCTTCAGCTCATCAGGTCCAAGCTTGTATGGACGCTGCAACGGGTTCAAGGCTGTGTTCAAGATCGATAACGAACTCAATCGGGCCGATGAGGAGGCATACCCGAAGCTCTTCCGAAAGACATCTTGGTACTACAAACGACTAGAATCGAGAGATGGCATCAATTCGCCCTTCTCATTGAGAGAAAACAACCAATAGTTTCATCACGAGAGGCATAAATGATCACATCATTAGAAGAATGAGTCAATTGAATTTCCTCGCAGCACAATCAAGCTGAGCTTTGTGCCGATAAAGCCACCCATTCCGAGAATAAGATCAATATCCGAGTCACCAAGGACAACTGGTTTAGAAAGAAATCTATAATCGCCCATGTTGATACCGACATTCGGAACCAAAACTCGAGAAGTCATCTGTTAGTCACGGGGACTCAGCAATCTCACACCCGCGAGATCAAGACTATTTAAGCTTTAGGAAGGACATAGTAGTAAAGTGGAGCTGCAAAGAAGTTTACTCAGCATATATGGTGGCTACATCGCAAAAGAGAGCGAGAAGAGAAGCAAAGCACGGTCGTGAAACTAGTAGTGATCAAGAAGTGATCCCTAACTACTTACGCCGACATAACTCCAACATCGTGTTCACTTCCCGGACTACGAGAAGAGACCATCACGGTTACACACGCCGTTGATGTGTATTTTATTTGATGTCAACGCTGGGTTTTCTACAACCGACATTAACAAATTCCCATCTCGCCTCTATAACCGCTGGGCACGGCTTTCGAAAGATATTACCCCTCAGAGGGTGTCCCAACTAGCCCATTATAAGCTCTCACGGTCAACGGTATGATATTCCTTCTACTGGGAAGACCCGATCAATCTCGAATCCCGACTACAAGACATCTCGACAAAGAATAAAACAAGACCAGCAAAGCCACCCGACCGCGCCGACAAATCCCGATAGGAGCTGCACATATCTCGCTCGTGCACACCGGATAGTCAGCCACGAGTAAAACCAGCCCTCGAGTTGCCCCGAGGTGGCCCCGCGAAGCCTGCTCGGTTCGGGCCAGCACTGGAAGGAGCACCGGTCCGGGGGGTTAAATAAAGATGACCTCGGGCTCGCGAAACCCCGGGGAAAAAGGCTTAGGTGGCAAATGGTAAAACCAAAGTTGGGCCTTATGCTGACGAGTCTTATTCAAAGCGAATCGTCAAGGGGGGTCCTATAAATCACCCAACCGTAAGGAACGCAAAATCAAGGAACATAACACCTAAGCATGACGGAAACTAGGGTGGCAAGAGGGAACAAAACACCGTGCATAAGGCCGAGCCTTCCACCCTTTACCAAGTATATAGATGTATTAATTATAGCAGATATATATATATTGTGATATCCCCAACAAGTAAACATATTCCAATAAGGAACAACATCCCCATGTTCCAACAAGGAACAAACTTCATCTTCACCGCAACTAGCAACGCTATAAGAGGGCTGAGATGCTGTAACATAGCCAATCAACGGTTTGCTAGAAAAAGGATGGTTAGAATGATATGGCAATAAGGGTGGCATGATATAGCAAGTGGTAGGCATCGCAAAGATAGGCATAGCAAAAAGAGCGAAAGCAACTAGCATAGCAAAGATAGAAGTGATTTCGAGGGTATGGTCATCTTTCAAATCTCGCAAGGAAGAAGAACGAGTCCATGAAGAAGACAAACGATTTAAGTCGAACGAATCCTCACAACTCCGAACGAAACCGGCTAACGAGAGAAGCAAACCCGAAACAAACAAGCAACATGGTAAACAAATCACATAAACATGGCATGATGCACAAACAAGTATGATGCATGTCCGTTAAATAGCATGGCATGGCAATATGCACAAACAAAACTAAAGTTATGGAGCTCAATATGCAACGAAGTTGCATATTGACTAAACACCACATCAATTATTTAGTTCATCTTGTTTAGGTACTCAACAATATTAAATGTTGTTAAACATGGCAAGAGGTGAAGCATAGTAAACTAACTATTTAGGCAAGTTTAAATGAGGCCGAACAACAAAACAACAATTCGAAAATCCTCATGCATATTAGATTCAACTGTTCTGCCCTAAACACAATTTTAATGTTGTTAAACATGCAAAGTAATGCTACCATGTTAATCTATGCATTTTTCTACCCCATTTACATATATAATTTATTTAAATCCGAGATACGGTTATTTAGTTATGAAATAAATCATTTTAACATGGCATTTAAGCAAATTAATGCAAACAACAATTATAAACATTTACATTTGATGGATGACATGTGCAAGCAATTTTATGCATTGACAAGAGCATTATTATATTGGCCACCATGTGGAACGAAAGGGTGCCACGGCGCGTAAACGAATGGTGCCACGCAACATTTCCGAAATGATGCCACGGAATATATCGGTTAGAACTCACGGAGATATCGGTGCAAAAGAAAAGACGGAAGCGAGTTGAGCAAGATGGTGGGTGTTCCTGCCACCGGTTCCACTTAGACGATGGCATGGCAACGAGGAGGAACAAGCGAATGATAATTTCGTCACGGTAAACGGCATCTCATACAACATATGCATTCGCTCACGGCGGCCGGTTATACTTTGAAGCGCAGCGTCGCGGAATGCGTCAGAGAGGGAAGTAGACGCTCTCGCGATGATCGCCGAGGGAAGTAGTCGACACCGCGAGTGGAAGTCGTGTTCGGCTACGTTGTTCATGTCTTCAGAATGTCCGGGTCGCTAGAGGAACTTATGACTTGGCGATCCGCGGGTACTTGACGAATCCACTCGGATGTAGTCGCATTCGGTGAACCGAGTTGAACTTGGCAATGGTAGTAGCACACCGTCGAGACGCTCGACATCGGTAGGTACTTGATGAACTCAAACGGACTTGACGCTCTTTGTGAGGGGTACTGCGTGGTCCACACGTCAGAGATGTTCCAGCGAGAGGTACAAGCCGCCGAAGGTCGACTGGTCAACGAACTTCGGGAGGGCTGGCATTGGCGAATCCACGTGTCGCGGCATCGCCCAACATCAAACTTGAGGACACCGACGGCGTGGTACTTGGTAACGGAAACGGCGAAGACTAACTTATGTCCTCATGGCACTCTGGCGCCTCATACTGGCTGATCCAAAACGAA
The DNA here is from genome assembly GCA_021605205.1 of Aegilops longissima. Classification (NCBI taxonomy): domain Eukaryota; kingdom Viridiplantae; phylum Streptophyta; class Magnoliopsida; order Poales; family Poaceae; genus Aegilops; species Aegilops longissima. Next base: position 482,981,671 of record CM038679.1, on the reverse strand, counting down.
GAAAGGCAAAAGGGCCTCCGTGGACAGCAAGAAGGCAACTCATGCCCGATAATGAAGCAACAAAATCGCCATGTGGTGGTGGATCGTAACACCAAGAGGCGCGAAGTAGGGGAGGACGGACGGCCAGCAGAGGCTGTGATGGGCGCACGCCCATGGCGGCTGGCACAGGACGAGCGCAGGACGCCGGGAGGGCAAGAGGCGACGCGAGCAGAGGCAAGGCCATGGCGCTGGAGGAGAAGTGAGGCCGAGCGACGCGGAGGAAGCAGGGCGACGCTTAGCTCTGTTGCGCTGCAAAGGAGCAGCTCCGCGAGCGATACCGAGGTCCCGCCGACGGCGGCGGGTTGCATGGGGGACGGGGAGGAGAAGAGAGGCTGCGAGGGAGATGAGGAGGAAGGATCGAGAGGAGGGAGATGGAATCAAGGCAGGAGGTGGCGACGAGGGAGAGATCGAGGAGAGATGGGATTCAACGGAGGCTGCGCTTAGAGGGAGGACGAGGAGAGAAGGGATCGGGGGGGTTCTAGGGTTAGAGGCGCTTAGTTGGCTGGCTGGAATGGGCTTGTCTGCTGGTCGCCCAAGAGGCCGGGCTGGCTCTTCCTCCTCTTCTCTTAAAACAGAGAAAAGAAAGGAAAGGAAGAAAGAAAAGATTAGAGAAAGAGTTTGGGCCTGGATTATTTTCCGAGCTCGCAAAAATGAGCTCGATCCAGAAAATAAAAGAGGCATGATTGAAAGATTTAAATCTATAACCATTTGAATTTAATTCAATGGTATGGATTAGGATTACATTTTGAAGAGTCCAAAATGTTAAGAATTTAGGAGGAGCCTCAAAAAAGAGGTAAGATTGATGGCAAAGTTTGGGACCAAACTTGAAGTAGAAAGGCATTGGAATTTTGCAAGTGTGTTATGATCAATTCCAAATTAATGAATAATTTTATATAGCTCCATAATATTGAGAATATATAAAGAGAAGTCACCTTCCCGATTTACATGGATCAAAAATCCAACATTTAGTTGAGTTTTAAAAAGAATGGATGATGGCATGATGACGTGATGCAATGCAAGAGGTGACATGATGAATGCACAAACAAAACAAATCACACGCAAAACTCGAAAACCCCTGAAGCAAATCAAGCTCCGGTCTTGAAGGCCACAACACTCCACCACTACGAGAGGATCTCGCCCCAGATCTAGGATGGCACCGGAGAAAAGCGAAGAGGAAGAGGTAAACAAAGTTGCTTTGACAAACGAAGAAACCATGAATTGAGAGGTTGAAAATTGAAAGAAGAATACAATGGAGATGAACAAGCTTGCAAACAATCTAGAAAAGAGGAACAAGGAACATTACAAGAACCTTGGGGTTGCAAAGCTATGAATGACGAGTACAATGGACAAGAAGAAATGGAACCACTGCTGAAACGAGATAAGAATGAATAAGAATGATATAATTTGGGCAAAGACTGATCAAAAAGGAAGGAATTGAACATGAACTCAAAATGAAAGCACTGGATGAGACTCGCTTAAAGAGAGGAACGATAGACAAACACCCTGTTAAATCGATAAGCAAGAAAAAGGACATGGTCTTGACAAAAAGAAGATGATGGTTCAAGAGAGCAACATCACGATGCCTCGGAAGAAACAATAAATTGAAGAGATCATTGAATAAAGGAATGGAGAAGAAAATGACAACTTCTACCACAAATGAATTTGAATGAAGCATCCTTACGAGGAAGGTTAGAACGGAGTTGTTGGATTATCAACAACGAAGGAAAAGCTTGTAGTGGGCTTATGGAACACATCTCAAAATTATGAGGTGACAACTCGCCACTAATGAAACAGTTGATTGGATTAAGATCAACAAGATGAAATCTAGCCCAAGATAACTCCAATGAAGAGATTGATGGATTTAAAATACTCTCATTCTTGACAACATGTGAATCATGAACACTAACTCAAATTGTCGAGAATGACATAACACCACCTCAAATGATATAGAACGAATTGCACTTCGAAATGCAAGAAGAAGAATACTTGAACTCCTCAAAACAAAACATGTGTTGAGCACCATGTTCAATTTTGAGTAAAGCTTATGGATCTTAACTCCGAGAGAAATCTTGAAGAACAATTGAAGAATGAAAAGAATCCTTGATGAACCACCGTAGAGCCTCCATGAAGAACTCCTAAGAAAAGGATGATAAAAGAAAGAGAAGTTGACAACACAAGGTGAAGCCTTGTAAGGATAAGATGAAGCTTTGAAATGATATAGTGAGAAAACTTTGAACTCGAAAAGAAAAGATGAAGCATCTCGACCGAGAATGTGATAAGATGAACAAAACTCGAAAGAAGGGATGAACAACTTAGAACTGAGAAATTGATACCATTACTAACTCCGGAAGAATGAATCAATCACTTGATGAAACAAGAACAAGAATTATGTTATGCGATCCTTCACCAATTTAAATTGATGACAAGCAACGGATTAGGCATACTACTTATTCTCGTTGAAAGGAAGAGAGATATTGCTCAACTTGGGAAGGTCTTCAACGATCCGCCTAGGATTTGGGAAGAACGAATGAATCTATAATAATGAAGGAAGAGAACTCTTGAACGAACCAATAAGAATTGAAAATGAACGAAGAAAAGAACAATCACCGAAGAATTAGAAATGAACGAAGATACTTGAGAGAATTTAGATACATGAGAACAGAGAGATCATGAACTGATTAGTGAATACTTGAACGATGCACAAGAAGATTTGGGGAACAGAGCTGAAGCTGGAATGAATAATTCTGAGATGATGGGCTCAAGAATCAAACTAAAAGACTCCTGAATTTCTCCGGATGGGTGAAAAGAATTCTCACAATCTAAACACTTATGAGAGGATGGCATCAAGCTAGAACCATGAATCTTGAAGAGAATGGAACAAGATTTAAGAGAAACTCTCTTCGGTCTTCAAATGTTGAGAATGACGATGAGAAACACCACCATGAATTGTTGAGGCATTCGAAAGAAAATTAGAAAGGTTGAACCAATATGAAAGAATTTGAAAGATCTGGAGAAAGACATTGACCGATGATAATTCATCCTTACATCAAAATTTGCAAAGAATTTGAGAATAACTCGAAAATTAGAAGAGTTAGGTAAGATCCTCGAAAAGACTGGGTTAGGCCCACTCAAAAGAACCAACGCTGAACGATTGTTTGAAAAGAGAGATTGCACCGCATTGAATTAAATGGCTTGAATGAGATAGCATCCAAAAAGAACTTGAGTGAATTGAGAATGGAAAACTTGAATCTTCAGATATCTTCATCACTCCTAACAAATGAATAGCGAGAGGTGAATGATTAATTGGTGCACCGGAATGGGAAAGCATTTGAAAAGAGGAAAAGGATAAGATCAACACCAAATCTTGAACTAAATCCACGGAGAAGAAAATTAGAATGGAACAATGATAAGGTTGAAGCCTTAGCGCCTTCATGAGAAATCACCGGATAAAACATTAAAGGAAAAGAATGAAGAAACTTCACTCAATAAAATGGATACTTGATTAAGAAATCTGAGTCCTTGAAGAAAAAGGTGGAGGAAAACAAAAACAACTTGGGTCGATGAAACGAACACCTGAGAAAAAGCTTAGAATTGATCTTGCTAATGTTGGAATGATCGGATCCACTTGAAGAGAAGCACACGGTTGGAAAGGATTGAAAAGACGACCTTGATGAACAAGAAGGATTAGTATTCACATAGAAATATGAGAACACCATTTAGAATAAGGTATGGAATCAACACTTGACTTCAAGCAACTCTATAATACAAAAACGGAAAAACAAAGGATTTGGCTTGCGTATAAGCCGGAACAAATACATATGATAGAGATTTACCCACCTCATATCATGCATCCTGTCAAAAGATATTCTAGGAGCTACTTGAATTCCACCTATAAACTCCTAAACTTTCTGGTTATGCAATCTGTGTTGGGATACAGGGACACAAAATATATCACCCAAACTAACAATACCTAGATCCAATCAGATCCATCCTTCAACACATAACCAAGAAACCTCGAAATCGCTCGACCTTCAAAAGCATCCGTTATACGAAGTCATGGCAATACTCGAGCTCGCCTCAAGATCGGGTTATCGAGGTTATCTCACCAACAACTGCATAAAAGAGATTTTCGATGTCGCAAAGCTCGTATTCAGAATCAGAACGATAAAATTGTGACGACAAACACCGGAGCTCAACTCCCCGGACACCGCCACAACCCCTAAATGTCGAGGCACCAAGAACAATGTTCTCGCCACAAAACCATCGAACGATTCCAAGATACCCGTGATCCTAAAAAAAATTAGTGAAATTTGAGGAGAGGAAAGTCAAAACTTCTACGCCAGAGACCTCACCAGAGCGATTTAAGGACCGAGGAGTAAAAGAATCCTACTCCGATATATATAATCCTAAGACTCAAAACATTTTCCGCTCTAGACTCAACAACGCCAAGAACAATCAAGGTGGGCCTTAAGTCGGGAAGGCTCGACACTAACTTGAATCGCCTCGATGCGGCTATATCTCCCACGTGTCGAAGCATGACTTAGAGGCATAACCGCATTGAAAGCAATGTCGCAAGTGAGGTAATCTTCACACAACCCATGTAAAACATAAGGGAAAGAGATACATAGTTGGCTTACAATCGCCACTTCACACAATACATGAGTAAAGCATTACATCATACAGATACAATCAAGGTCCGACTACGGAACCAAAATAAAAGAAGACTACCCAAATGCTACATGATCCTCGATCGTCCCAACCTGGCTCCACATCGATCAATCAAACGAAACAACAAAGAACAAGATCTTCATCGAGCCTCTCCTGAGGCTCAGGCCACCCCACGTTTCATCGGCACCGCAAACTGGTTTTGAAGTATCTCGTGAGTCACGGACTCAGCAATCTCACACCCACAGATCAAGACTATTTAAGCTTAAAGGTAGGACAGGGTAGTGAGGTGGAGCTGCAAAAGCGATTAGCATATATGGTGGCTACCATACGCAAAAGAGAGCGAGAAGAGGAGGCAAAGCACGGTGAAGCTAGTAGCGATCAAGAAGTGATCCCAAACTACTTACGCCAAACATAACTCCAACATCGTTCACTTCCTGACCACCGAGAAGAGACCATCACGCTTACACACGCGATTGGTGTATTTTAATTAAGATCAACTTCGGTTTTCTACAACCATTAACAAATTCCCATCTGCCTCATAACCGCTGGCACGGCTTTCAAAGATAATACCCTGCAGGGTGTCCCAACTTAGCCCATTATAAGCTCTCACGGTCAACTAAGGATATTCTTCACCGAAGACCCGATCAGTCTCGAATCCTGGACTACAAGACATTCGACAAAGAATAAAACAAGACCAGCAAGACCACCCGCCAGGCCGACAAATCCCGATAGGAGCTGCACATATCTCGCTCTCGTGGCACACCGGATAAGTTAAGCGATGTGTACCACGTAATCCAAGTTTCAAGGAATGGTCCCAAGACGGTTTCAGTTTGGACCAACACTGGAGGAGCACCGCCGGGGTAAATAAAGATGACCCTTGAGTCTCGCAGAACCCAAGGAAAAAGGCTTAGGTGGCAAATGGTAAAACCAATGTTGGGCCTTTGCGGAGGAGTCTTATTCAAAGCGAACTGTCAAGGGGGTCCTATAAATCACCCAACCGTAAGGAACGCAAAATCCGAACATAACACCGTATGACGGAAACTAGGCGGCAAGTGTGGAACAAAACACTGCATAAGGCCGAGCCTTCCACCCTTTCCAAGTATATAGATGCATTAATTAAATAAGATATATTGTGATATCTCAACAAGTAAACATGTTCCAACAAGGAACAACATCTCCATGTTCCAACAAGGAACAAACTTCATCTTCACCGCAACTAACAACGCTATAAGAGGGGCTGAGCAAAGCGTAACATAGCCAAACAACGGTTTGCTAGGAAAGGATGGTTAGAGGCTTGACATGGCAACATGGGAGGCATGATAAGCAAGTGATAGGCATCGAGAGGCATATAGCAAAAGAGCGAGCAACTAGCAAGCAAAGATAGAAGTGATTTCGAGGGTATGGTCATCTTGCCTGAAATCTCGAAGGAAGAAGAACGAGTCCATGAAGAAGACAAACGGACGAAGTCGAACGAATCCTCACAACTCCGAACGAAACCGCTAACGAGAGAAGCAAACCCGAAACAAAAACAACATGGTAAACAACCATCACATAAACATGGCATGATGCACAAACAAGTATGATGCATGTCCGGTTTAAATAGCATGGCATGGCAATATGCACAAACAAAACTACAAGTTACATGGAGCCCAATATGCAACGAAGTTGCATATTGACTAAACACCACATCAATTATTTAGTTCATCTTGTTTAGGTACTCAACAAATATTGTTAAACATGGCAAGAGGTGAAGCATAAGTAAACTAACTATTTAGGCAAGTTTAAATGAGGCCGAACAACAAACAACAATTCCGAAAATCCTCATGCATATTTTAGATTCGGTACTGTTCTGCCCTAAACACAATTTTAATGTTGTTAAACATGCAAAGTAATGCTACCATGTTAATCTATGCATTTTTCTACCCCATTTACATATATAATTTATTTAAACCGAGATACGGTTATTTAGTTATGAAATAAATCATTTTAACATGGCATTTACAAATTAATGCAAACAACAATTATAAACATTTAAATGTTGTTATCATGATGCGGATGACATGTGCACGCTGCAATTTTATGAAAACGCTGACAAGAGCATTATGAAGCATTTGCCACCATGGCGAACGAAAGGTGCTACGGCTAAACGAAAATGGTGCCACGGCAACATTTCCGAAAATGATGCCACGGAACATATCGGTTCCGTAATCACGGAGATATTTGCAAAAGAAAGTGTAGTTGAGCAAGATGGTGGGTGTTCCCTGCCACGGGTTCCCACGAGACGATGGCATGGCAACGAGGAGGAACAAGCGAAGCGATAATTTGGCCACGGCAAACGGGCATCTCATACAACATATGCATTCGCTCACGGCGGTCGCTCTCGGCGGTTATACCTTTGAAGCGCATGCTCGGGCGAATGCGCTTCGAGAGGGAAGTAGACGCTCTCGCGATGATCGCCGAGGGAAGTAGTCGACACCAGTGGAAGTCGTTGTTCACGGGCGATCAGAGTTGTTCATTCGCTTCATAAATGTCCGGTCGCCGGTAGAGGAACTTGGCGGATGGCGATCCGGCGGGGTATTGACGAATCCACCCTGATATCGCATTCGCAACCGAGAGTTGAACTTGGCAATGGTAGTAGCACACGGTCGAGACGCTCGAGCCATCGTAGCGTACTTGATGAATCCCAAACGGACTTGACGCCTTTGGCGAGGGGTACGGGTCGGTAGTGGTACACGCTTTCAGAGATGTTCCAAAGAGAGGTACTTTGCCGCGTGAGTTGGGTACAAGCGCCACATCGGATTTGTTTAACCCGAACTCTTGGGAGGGCCGCTGTGGTACTGGCGAATCCATGTGTCGCACGCTCCAACATCAAACTTGAGGACACCGACGGCGCAGTTACTGGTGAATTCGAAACGGAGAAGATCTAACATGGTCCTCGCTGACCGGCATTTGGCGCCCCTTATACGGGCTGATCCAAAACGAAGAAAGGAAAAGGGCCTCTGTGACAGAAGAAGGCAACTCATGGCGACAATGAAGCAACAAAATCGCCACGATGTGGTGGTGGATCGTAACAAGAGGCAGGGCGCCGCATAGGGAGACGGGACGCGCCAAAGCAGAGGTCAGGCGCACGCCCATGGCAACACACGAGGACGAGAAAGGGACGCCGAGGAGGGCAGCAGAGGCGACGGGTGAGCAGAGGGGCTGGCCCATGGCCTGGAGGAGAAGCAGGCCAGGAGCGACGGAGGAAGCAGGGCGATGGGGCTCGGGGTGGCCCTGCAAAGGAGCAGTCCGCGATGGCGCTGAGGTCCGGCCGACGCGCAAGGGGAAGGGCGGGGACGGGGAGGAGAAGAGAGGCTGAGGGAGATGAGGGAGGAAGGATCGAGAGGAGGGAGATGGAATCAAGCAGGAGGTGGCGACGAGGGAGAGATCGAGGAGAGATGGGGATTCGACCTGAGGCTACGCCTAGAGGGAGGACGAGGGAGAGAAGGGATCAAGGGGGGGTTCAAGGGTTAGGGCGCGGCTTTAGTTGGGCTGGCCGGAATGGGCCGGTCTGGTTGGTCGTGCCCAAGAGGCCGGGTTGGGCTGGCTCTCTCCTCTTCTCTTAAAAAGAGAAAAGGAAAGGAAAGGGAAGAAAAGAAAAGATTAGAGAAAGAGTTTGGCTCGGGGATTATTTTCCCGAGCCGCAAAATGAGCTCGATCCAGAAAATAAAAGAGGCATGATTGAAAGATTTAAATCTATAACCATTTGAATTTAATTCAATGGTATGGATTAGGATTACTTGGAAGAGTCCAAAATGTTAAGAATTTAGGAGGAGCCTCAAAAAGAGGTAAGAATTGATGGCAAAGTTTGGGGACCAAACTTGAAGTAGAAAGGGCATTGAATTTTGCAAGTGTGTTATGATCAATTCCAAATTAATGAAATAATTTTATATAGCTCCATAATATTGGGAGAATATGTTATAAAGAGAAGTCACCTTCCTCGATTTACATGGATCTAAAAACCATACAATTTATTTAGTTGAGTTTAAAAATTGAATGGCATGATGGCATGATGACGTGATGCAATGCAGGAGGTGACATGATGACTACACAAACAAAACAAATCACACGACAAAACTCGAAACCCGGAAGGCAACTCAAGCTCCGGTCTTGGGAAGGCCACAGTACTACTTAAGTTTGAGGTTCACCGAGTGAAGAGCAATCCTCTCACTGGGGCTTAGCTGCAGCCAAGTATCGCTTAAGTTTGAGAAATCCCACCGAGTGAAGAGATATCCTCTCATTCAGGGGCTTAGCTGCAGTCCGCACGCTTAAGTTTAACAACCAAGAGTGAAGAACAATCCTCTCACTCTGGGGCTTAGCTGCAGTCCAAGTATCGCCAAGTTTAACAAATCCTAATCGAGTGAAGAGCAATCCTCTCACTGGGGCTTGCAGTCCGTACTCGCCTAAGTTTAAGAAATCCTACCGAGTGAGGAGCAATCCTCTCACCCGAGAATTAGATGCAGTCCAAGACTCGCTAAGTTCAAAACATACCGATCCGCAAGGGCGACGAGGTGCAGGTCGCTCGCTACCTTCGGAGCTGCGCCACAAGTACAACGCAAGGCCCATTTCGATCCGCGACGACGGGTGCGGGTCGATCGCTACCTTCTTCGAGCGCCACAAGTACAACGCGCGTTTATCCCCGATCCGCGGGCGCACGAGGTGCAGGTCGGTTGCTACTCTTCCTTCGGAGCTGTGCCACAAGTACAACGTGTTCTCCATCCCGATCCGCAAGGACGACGAGGTGCGGTCGATCGCTACTTTTCCTTCGAGCCGCTGCCACAAGTACAACGCGGCGCCCAACCCGATCAAGGACGACGAGGTGCGTCGACCGCTACCTTCTCCTTGGAGCTGCAACACAAGTACAACGCGGCGCCCATCCCGATCCACAAAGACGACGAGGCGCTGGTCGATCGCAATACGCATCCATTCCTTCCCCGCAAGGGTAATGATGCGAAGGTCGATCGAATCTTCCACCTCGTGAGGTACCTCTCAAACACAAAGACTATTCCGAGTGAAGAGCAAAGTCCACTCAAGGCCAATGCAAGCATATTCAGAAGTAAAACAAGTTCAGATAAACCTTAAAGGTTCCCAACCGCAGATCAAAGTACTCAGACACCGAGGCAAATTTAAGGTGAGGCAAAAAGTTTGTTCATTCCATGAGGAGGACTCTTGAGCTCGACGTAAATCGTCTGTGTCGACACCATCCGCGATCCAAGTGGCAGCAGCAATGAAAGTCTCCATAAAGGATCGAAATCGCTTCTTGGTGTTGGCACCTTGATTGCTGCCAACTTATCTTCTACTACAAAGGGACACGAACCAAAGACAGAGCCACATCAGCACCATAACGAAAGGTAAGACTTCTTCCACTCCTACACTCGCCGTGATCTCGCGTCGAAGTCACCGAGACTTGAGGTCGTTCGAGTGTTGCCCCGGCCAAAGTGTCTGGTCGATCCGCGACATGGTGACTTTCAACGAGCCAAATAGTCAACAACGCCACGATGCAGTGATTCCAATGAGCAGGTTCATAGCAGTTTCCCTTCACGGAGAATTGATAGGTCCAAATTTGGTTCATTCGCTTAGTCTCTCCTCAAGTCTCGCAAAACTCGCATGCATACCCAAGGATGAGTCAATATTCGATGCCGAGTCAACAAAGATGAACCATGGAACGGATATGTACCTTCAAGCTTGATGAATAACTTCGTGAGGCTCCTCGATAGCTTTCCATCATCCTCATGAAAGGCCTTCCATCTTCTCGCTCAGGTTAACTTGTCCTTCTTCGCCGGTTACCTCCTTGTTGGCTTCATCCGCAGCAGATTTCATCTTCGCTCTCCTCCGCTTTGCCGATCGGGCCAGCTTCCGCTCAGCCAGAGCAGTTTGGTCGTCAAGATTCTTTGTGCAGCAAACAGACAGTGATCCTTCTTAATAGAGCCCGGTTCAGTTTTTTCTGAAAAGAAATAACGCCCGCTCGTAAAAGGAATGAACTGTCTAAGACAAAACAAATGACAAAGCTTCCTTACCATTGGCGCCATCTTTGGCCTTCGCAGCCTGCCTTGGCCAACCTGGTCCAGTTGAGTTGAATTTGTTGCTTCCAAGTCGGCAAAGCGAGCCCAAGGTCACAAGATTTCTGCAATCAGAGAGATGGGTTATTTTACAGAAAAACAGACAGAATATTAAGACTACTTCACATCGCTCGCAGCCCACCATAGTCTCGATTACACCTGCTAAGCACTTAAGCGTTCCCATCGGTTCAACACTGACAAGACCTTTTCGGCGTGAGTGTATATCTATAAAAAAGAAAGACAACAACAACAAGTTCTTCAGACTATAGTTGATCGCCAGCACCACCACGGTCTGGATTACACCTGCAAAGTGCACTTCACTGCCCCCATCGTTCAGCCTTACACCCGGCAAGCTGCACTGCATCGAGTGAAGGAATTAAATGTCAAGACTACAATGATCGCCCACAATCCACCATAGTCTCGGGATTACACTAGTGGGTGCACCTATGCCCCACTACCCAAAACTTCAATAACAAAAATTCAAAAGTATGGATTTGCTCAAGGACAAGTCGAACACCCACTGTGCACAGATGCAAAGATCCTTGAAAGAGAGTTTTGAGGTACCATATCCTAAAGAGCAAGCCAAGAAAACAATGACGGTCGCTAACTCAACATTACTTTGGAGAGCTGAGCTGCATCATAGGCGTTTGACGACATCCCGACCATCTTCATCTTCTCCATCATAATACCTCGCCATGATGGCTTCTCGGCAGCATTCACTTCGCCCTCTTGGACGGATGGGCAGCAAACCAAGGTGGATCGGCAGGGCTTGAGCAATGACTAAGAAGGCGCAGCACTACGCTGGTACGGCGAAGGTAAAGAAGCATGGCATCACTAGGCCCCGAACGACGGGTTCAGCTATATCGCCGATTGTGGCACCTTGTTCGCAGGAGTTTTCCTATTTTCCTTGTCAAAGGCCTCTCGGCTCTTCATCATCATCGCTGTGAGGTCAATAATGTTGGAGCTGTTCAAAGATCGGTCGCCAAAATTGCATCATCCAATGGTATATATTATAGTTGAGTCGACTAAATAAAGATAGAACCATAAATCGCACAAATAAAGATTGGAGGTGACCGCATCCTCCATTGCCTCATCCTCATCCTTGTAAGTCAAGTCCCGAAGTAGCAGCCACCGCTAGTTCCAAAGTTTATCCGTCAAATCAAGGAAAATAAATGCAGTGTCGAGTGATACAAAGGAGACACTCACGCAGGTTTACGGGATGTCAATCTTAATCTTCAACGCCTTCCAGGCCTTGGCACTACAACTTGGGCTGCTTGACGCTTCAGTCGGAGCCAGAGGACGCCCGAGGGCGCTGAAGACGACCACCGAGCAATCGCCACGAGCCGCCGTCTTGGCTGTGTCAAACCGCGGATCTCGTAGGGGGTCCCGAATCGCGGCCTAGGCGGATGGTAACAGAGACGAGGACACGGTTTTTACCAGGTTCGTCCTCTCGATGGAGGTAATACCCTACTCCCGCTTGATTAATATTGATGATATGGGTAGTACAAGAGTAGATCTACCACGAGATCAAGGAGGCTAAACCCCAGAATCTAGCCTATGGTATGATTGTTGTTTGTCCCACGGACTAAACAGATACAATCAAGGTCCGACTACGGAACCAAAATAAAAGAAGACTACCCCAAATGCTACATGATCCCCGATCGTCCCAACTGGCTCCACTATCGATCAATCAAACGAAACAACACAAAGAACAAGATCTTCATCGAGATCCTCCTTGAGCTCGGAAAGGCCACCTGCACGGTTTCATCGGCACTCGCAAACTGGTTTTGAAGTATCTCGTGAGTCACGGGACTCAGCAATCTCACACCCGCGAGATCAAGACTATTTAAGCTAAAGGTAGGACAGGGTAGTGAGGTGGAGCTGCAGCAAGCGGCCAGCATATATGGTGGCTACCATACGCAAAAGAGAGCGAGAAGAGGAGGCAAAGCACGGTCGTGAAGCTAGTAGCGATCAAGAAGTGATCCTGAAACTACTTACGCCAAACATAACTCCAACATCGTGTTCACTTCCTGACCACGAGAAGAGACCATCACGGTTACACACGCGTTGGTGTATTTTAATTAAGATCAACTTAGGGTTTTCTACAACCGACATTAACAAATTCCCATCTGCCTCATAAATCATGGCACGGCTTTCAAAGATAATACCCTGCAGGGTGTCCCAACTTAGCCCATTATAAGCTCTCACGGTCAACGAAGGGTATTCCTTCTACCGAAGACCCGATCAGTCTCGAATCCTGACTACAAGACATTTCGACAAAGAATAAAACAAGAGCAGCAAGACCACCCGCCGTGCCGACAAATCCCGATAGGAGCTGCACATATCTCGCTCTAAGGGCACACCGGATAAGCTAAGCGCATGTGTACCGACGTAATCCAAGTTGCCAAGGAATGGTCCCGACGGTGTTCTAGTTTGACCAACACTGGAGGAGCACCGCCCGGGTAAATAAAGATGACCCTTGAGTCTGCAGAACCCAAGGGAAAAGGCTTAGGTGGCAAATGGTAAAACCAATGTTGGGCCTTGCTGGAGGAGTCTTATTCAAAGCGAACTGTCAAGGGGGTCCCATAAATCACCCAACCGTAAGGAACGCAAAACCGGGAACATAACACCGTATAACGGAAACTAGGGCGGCAAGAGTGGAACAAAACACTGCATAAGGCCGAGCCTTCCACCCTTTTCCAAGTATATAGATGCATTAATTAAATAAGATATATTGTGATATCCCAACAAGTAAACATGTTCCAACAAGGAACAACATCTCCATGTTCCAACAAGGAACAAACTTCATCTTCACCGCAACTAACAACGCTATAAGAGGGCTGAGCAAAGCGTAACATAGCCAAATAACGGTTTGCTAGGAAAGGATGGTTAGGGCTTGACATGGCAGCATAGGAGGCATGATAAGCAAGTGATAGGCATCGAGCATAGGCATAGCAAAAGAGCGAGCAACTAGCAAGCAAAGATAGAAGTGATTTAGGGTATGGTCATCTTGCCTGAAATCTCGCAAGGAAGAAGAACGAGTCCATGAAGAAGACAAACAGACGAAGTCGAACGAATCCTCACAACTCCGGAACGAAACCGAAGCTAACGAGAGAAGCAACCCGGAAACAAACAAGCAACATGGTAAACAACCATCACATAAACATGGCATGATGCACAAACAAGTATGATGCATGTCCGGTTTAAATAGCATGGCATGGCAATATGCACAAACAAAACTACAAGTTACATGGAGCCCAATATGCAACGAGTTGCATATTGACGAAACACCACATCAATTATTGAGTTCATCTTGTTTAGGTACTCAACAATATTAAATGTTGTTAAACATGGCAAGAGGTGAAGCATAAGTAAACTAACTATTTAGGCAAGTTTAAATGAGGCCGGAACAACAAACAACAATTCCGGAAAATCCTCATGTGCATATTTTAGATTCGGTACTGTTCTGCCCTAAACACAATTTTAATGTTGTTAAACATGCAAAGTAATGCTACCATGTTAATCTATGCATTTTTCTACCCCATTTACATATATAATTTATTTAAATCCGAGATACGGTTATTTAGTTATGAAATAAATCATTTTAACATGGCATTTAAGCAAATTAATGCAAACAACAATTATAAACATTTAAATGTTGTTATCATGATGCGGATGACATGTGCACGTTTTATGCAATTTTTATGAAAACATTGACAAGAGCATTATGAAGCATTTGGCCACCATGGCGGAACGAAAGGGTGCCACGGCGGCGAAACGAAAATGGTGCCACGGCAACATTTCCGAAAATGATGCCACGGAACATATCGGTTCCGGTAACTCACGGAGATATCGGTGCAAAAGAAAGTGTGACGGAAGCGAGTTGAGCAAGATGGTGGGGTGTTCCCGGTTACCGGGTTCCCACGAGACGATGGCATGGCAACGAGGAGGAACAAGCGAGCGACAATTTCGCTCACGGTGCAAACAGGCATCTCATACAACATATGCATTCGCTCACGGCGGTCGCTCTCGGCGGTTATACCTTTGAAGCGCGCGCTCGGGCGGAATGCGTTCAGAGAGGGAAGTAGACGCTCGCGATGATCGCCGAGGGAAGTAGTCGACACGCGAGTGGAAGTCGTTGTTCACGTGGCGACGGTAGTTGTTCATGTTCGCTTCAGAATTGTCCGGGTCGCCGGTAGAGGAACTTGGCGGACTTGGCGATCCGAAGGGGTACTTGACGAATCCACCTCGGATGTAGTCGCATTCGCAAACCGTAGTTGAACTTGGCAATGGTAGTAGCACACGGGTCGAGACGCTCGAGCCATCGGTAGCGGTACTTGATGAATCTCAAACGGACTTGACGCCTTTGTGCGAGGGGTACTGGTCGGTAGTGGTACACGCTTCAGATGTTCCAAAGAGAGGTACTTGGCAGCGAAGTTGTACAAGCGCCGACATCGACTTGTCGAACCCGAACTCTTCGGGAGGGCCGTCGTGGTACTTGGCGAATCCACGGTGTCGCACGCCCAACATCAAACTTGAGGGACACCGACGGCGTGGTACTTGGTGAATTCGAAACGGCAGAAGATTTAACTTGGCGGTCCTCGCTGACCTGGTACTTGGCGCCTCATACTGGCTGATCCAAAACGAAGAAAGGCAAAAGGGCCTCGTGGACAGCAGAAGGCAACTCATGCCCGACAATGAAGCAACAAAATCGCCACGATGTGGTGGTGGATCGTAACACCAAGAGGCAGGGCGTCGGCGAGGGAGACGGACGCGCCAGCAGAGGCTGGCGGGCGCACGCCCATGGCACACACGAGGACGAAAGCAGACGCCGAGGAGGGCAGCAGAGGCGACGGGCGGAGCAGAGGGGCCAAGGCCATGGCGCTGGAGGAGAAGCAGGGCCAGGAGCGACGCGGGAGGAAGCAGGGGCGACGCTTGGGGCTCGGGGTTGCGCTCGGCAAAAGGAGCAGCTCCGGCGATGGCGCTGGAGGTCCGGCCGACGGCGGCGGGTTGCGATGGGGACGCGGGGGAGGAGAAGAGAGGCTGCGAGGGAGATGAGGGAGGAAGGATCGAGAGGAGGAGATGGAATCGGCGCAGGAGGTGGCGACGAGGAGAGATCGAGGAGAGATGGGGATTCGATCGGAGGCTGCGCTAGAGGGAGGACGAGGGAGAGAAGGGGATCGGGCAGGGGGTTCGGGCTAGGGTTAGGCGCGGCTTTAGTTGGGCTGGCTGGAATGGGCCGGTCTGGTTGGTCAGGCCCAAGAGGCCGGCTGGGCTGGCTCCTCTCTCCTCTCTTCTCTTAAAACAGAGAAAAAGAAAGGAAAGGGAAGAAAAGAAAAGATTAGAGAAAGAGTTTGGCTCTGGGATTATTTTCCCGAGCTCGCAAAAATGAGCTCGATCCAGAAAATAAAAGAGGCATGATTGAAAGATTTAAATCTATAACCATTTGAATTTAATTCAATGGTATGGACTAGGATTACATTTTGAAGAGTCCAAAATGTTAAGAATTTAGGAGGAGCCTCAAAAAGAGGTAAGAATTGATGGCAAAGTTTGGGGACCAAACTTGAAGTAGAAAGGGCATTGAATTTTGCAAGTGTGTTATGATCAATTCCAAATTAATGAAATAATTTTATATAGCTCCATAATATTGGGAGAATATGTTATAAAGAGAAGTCACCCTTCCCTCGATTTACATGGATCGAAAAATCCATACAATTTATTTAGTTGAGTTTTAAAAAAATTGAATGGCATGATGGCATGATGACGTGATGCAATGCAAGAGGTGACATGATGACTGCACAAACAAAACAAATCACACGACAAAACTCGAAACCCCGAAGGCAATCAAGCTCCGGTCTTGGGGCGCCACAACACTCCACCACTACGAGAGGATCTCGCCCCAGATCTAGGATGGCACCGGAGAAAAGCGGAAGAGGAAGAGGTAAAACAAAGTTGCTTTTTGACAAACGAGTGAAACCATGAATCTTGAGAGGTTGAAAATTGAAAGAAGAATACAATGGAGATGAACAAGCTTGCAAACAATCCGTTAGAAAAGAGGAACAAGGAACATTACAAGAACCTTGGGGTTGCAAAGCTATGAATGACGAGTACAATGGACAAGAAGAAAATGGAACCACTCGTTGAAACGAGATAAGAATGAATAAGAATGATATAATTTGGGCAGCACTGAATCGAAAAAGGAAGGAATTGAACATGAACCTGGCAAAATGAAAGCACTGGATGAGACTCGCTTAAAAGAGGAACGATAGACACAACACTCCTTAAATCGACAAGCAAGGAAAAGGACATGGTCTTGACAAAAGAAGATGATGGTTCAAGAGAGCAACATCACGATGCTCCGAAGAAACAATTGAAGATAGATCATTGGAATAAAGGAATGGAGAAGAAAATGACAACTTCTACCACAAATGAATTTGAATGAAGCATCCTTACGAGGAAGGCTAGAACGGAGTTGTTGGATTATCAACAACGAAAGGAACAAGCTTGTAGTGGGCTTATGGAACACATCTCAAAATTATGAGGTGACAACTCGCCACTAACGGAAACAGTTGATTGGATTAAGATCAACAAGAAGATGAAATCTAGCCCAAGATAACTCCAATGAAGAGATTGATGGATTTAAAATACCTCATTCTTGACAACATGTGAATCATGAAACACGAACTCAAATTGTCGAGAATGACATAACACCACCTCAAATGATAAGGTAGAACGAATTGCACTTCGAAATGCAAGAAGAAGAATACTTGAACTCCTCAAAACAAAACATGTGTTGAGCACCATGTTCAATTTTGAGTAAAGCTTGGCGGATCTTAACTCCGAGAGAAATCTTGAAGAACAATTGAAGAATGAAAAGAATCCTTGATGAACCACCATGTAGAGCCTCCATGAAGAACTCCGGTAAGAAAAGGATGATAAAAGAAAGAGAAGTTGACAACACAAGGTGAAGCCTTGCAGTGATAAGATGAAGCTTTGAAATGATATAGTGAGAAAACTTTGAACTTCGGAAAAGAAAAGATGAAGCATCTCGGACCGAGAATGTGATAAGATGAACAAAACTCTGGAAAGAAGGGATGAACAACTTAGAACTGAGAAATTGATACCATTACGAACTCCGGAAGAATGAATCAATCACTTGGATGAAACAAGAACAAGAATTATGTTATGCGTATCCTTCACCAATTTAAATTGATGACAAGCAACGGATTAGGCATACTACTTATTCTCGTTGAAAAGGATTGAAGAGAGATATTGCTCAACTTGGGAAGGTCTTCAACGATCCGCCGGTAGGATTTGGGAAGAACGAATGAATCTATATAATAATGAAGGAAGAGAACTCTTGAACGAACCACCATAAGGATTGAAAATGAACGAAGAAAAAGAACGAATCGCCGTAAGGAATTAGAAATGAACGAAGATACTTGAGAGAATTTTAGATACATGAGAACAGAGTGATCATGAACTGATTAGTGAATACTTGAACGATGCACCAGTAAGATTTGGGGAACAGGAGCTGAAAGCTGGAATGAATAATTCTGAGATGATGGGCTCAGAAGAATCAAACTGAAAAGACTCCTGAATTTCTCCGGATGGGTGAAAAGAATTCTCACAATCGGAAACACTTATGAGAGGATGGCATCAAGCTAGAACCATGAATCTTGAAGAGAATGGAACAAGATTTAAGAGAAACTCTTCTTCGCTCTTCAAATGTTGAGAATGACGATGAGAAACACCACCATGAATTGTTGAGGCATTCCGGAAAGAAAATTAGAAAGGTTGAATCCACGATGAAAGAATTTGAAAGATCTTGGAGAAAGACATTTGACTGATGATAATTCATCCTTACATCAAAATTTGCAAAGACTTTGAGAATAACTCCGGAAAATTAGAAGAGTTAGGTAAGATCCTGGGAAAAGACCTGTGGGTTAGGGCCCACTCAAAAGAACCACTGTTGAACGATTGTTTGAAAAGAGAGATTGCACCGATTGAATTAAATGGCTTGAATGAGATAGCATCCTCAAAAGAACTTGAGTGAATTGAGAATGGAAAACTTGAATCTTCAGAGATATCTTCATCACTCCGGAACAAATGAATAGCGAGAGGTGAATGATTAATTGGTGCACCGGAATGGGAAAGCATTGTGAAAAGAGGAAAAGGGATAAGATCAACACCGAAATCTTGAACTAAATCCATCGGAGAAGAAAATTAGAATGGAACAATGATAAGGTTGAAGCTTCCTTAGCGTCTTCATGAGAAATCACCGGATAAAACATTAAAGGAAAAGAATGAAGAAACTTCACTCAATAAAATGGATACTTGATTAAGAAATCTGAGTCCTTGAAGAAAAAAGGGGTGGGAGGGTGGGAAAACAAAAACAACTTGGGTCGGATGAAACGAACACCGTTGAGAAAAAGCTTAGAATTGATCTTGCGAATGTTGGAATAATCGGATCCACTTGAAGAGAAGCACACGGTTGGAAAGGATTGAAAAGACGACCTTGATGAACAAGAAGGATTAGTATTCACATAGAAATATGAGAACACCATTTAGAATAAGGTATGGAATCAACACTTGACTTCGAAGCAACTCGAATACCACAAAACGGAACAAAAACAAAGGATTTGGCTTGCAGAATAAGCCGGAACAAATACATATGATAGAGATTTACCCAGTCTCATATCATGCATCTGTCGAAAAGATATTCTAGGAGCTACTTGAATTCCCACCTATAAACTCCCTAAACTTTCTGGTTATGCAACTGTGTTGGGGATACAGGGACACAAAATATATCACCCAAACTAACAATACCTAGATCCAAATCAGATCCATCCTTCAACACATAACCAAGACACCTTCGAAATCGCTTACCTCGACCTTCAAAAGCATCCGTTATAATGAAGTCATGGCAATACTCTCGAGCTCGCCTCAAGATCAAGTTATCGAGGTTATCTCACCAACAACTGCATAAAAGAGATTTTCGATGTCGGCAAAGCTCGTATTCCAGAATCAGAACGATAAAATTGTGACGACAACACCCTGAGCTCAACTCCCCGACACCGCCACAACCCCTAAATGTCGAGGCACCAAGAACAATGTTCTCGCCACAAAACCATCGGAACGATTCCAAGATACCCGCGTGATCCTAAAAAAAATTAGTGAAATTTGAGGAGAGGAAAGTCAAAACTTCTACGCCAGAGACCTCACCAGAGCGATTTAAGGGACCGAGGAGTAAAAAGAATCCTACTCCGATATATATAATCCTAAGACTCAAAACATTTTCCGCTCTAGACTCAACAACGCCAAAGAAACAATCAAGCAGTGGGCTCTTAAGTCGGGAAGGCTCGACACTAACTTGTACCGCCGACGATGCTATATCTCCCACGGTCAAGCATGACTTAGAGGCATAACCGCATTGAAAGCAATGTCGCAAGTGAGGTAATCTTCACACAACCCATGTAAAACATAAGGGAAAGAGATACATAGTTGGCTTACAATCGCCACTTCACACAATACATGAGTAAAGCATTACATCATACAGATACAATCAAGGTCCGACTACGGAACCAAAATAAAAGAAGACTACCCCAATGCTACATGATCCCCGATTGTCCCAACTGGCTCCACTATCGATCAACTCAAACGAAACAACACAAAGAACAAGATCTTCATCGAGCTCCTCCTTGAGCTCGGTGGCCACCGCACGGTTTCATCGGCACCGCAAACTGGTTTTGAAGTATCTGTGAGTCACGGACTCAGCAATCTCACACCCGCGAGATCAAGACTATTTAAGCTTAAAGGTAGGACAGGTAGTGAGGTGGAGCTGCAGCAAGCGGCTAGCATATATGGTGGCTACCATACGCAAAAGAGAGCGAGAAGAGGAGGCAAAGCACGGTCGTGAAGCTAGTAGCGATCAAGAAGTGATCCTCAAACTACTTACGCCAAACATAACTCCAACACTCAGTTCACTTCCCTGACTCCCGAGAAGAGACCATCACGTTACACACGCCGATTGGTGTATTTTAATTAAGATCAACTTCGGTTTTCTACAACCGACATTAACAAATTCCCATCTGCCTCATAACCATGGGCACGGCTTTCAAAGATAATACCCTGCAGGGTGTCCCAACTTAGCCCATTATAAGCTCTCACGGTCAACGAAGGGTATTCTTCTACCGAAGACCCGATCAGTCTCGAACTCGGACTACAAGACATTTCGACAAAGAATAAAACAAGACCAGAAGACCACCACAGTGCCGACAAATCCCGATAGGAGCTGCACATATCTCGCTCTCGTGGCACACCGGATAAGCTAAGCGTATGTGGTACCGACGTAATCCAAGTTTCCAAGGAATGGTCCCAAGACGGTGTTTAGTTTGGACCAACACTGAGGAGCACCGCCCGGGGTAATAAAGATGACCCTTGAGTCTCGCAGAACCCAAGGGAAAAAGGCTTAGGTGGCAAATGGTAAAACCAATGTTGGGCCTTGCCGAGGAGTCTTATTCAAAGCGAACTGTCAAGGGGGTCCCATAAATCACCCAACCGTAAGGAACGCAAAATCCGGGAACATAACACCGTATGACGGAAACTAGGCGGCAAGTGTGGAACAAAACACTGCATAAGGCCGAGCCTTCCACCCTTCTCCAAGTATATAGATGCATTAATTAAATAAGATATATTGTGATATCCCCAACAAGTAAACATGTTCCAACAAGGAACAACATCTCCATGTTCCAACAAGGAACAAACTTCATCTTCACCTGCAACTAACAACGCTATAAGAGGGGCTGAGCAAAGCGGTAACATAGCAAAATAACGGTTTGCTAGGAAAGGATGGTTAGGGGCTTGACATGGCAGCATAGGAGGCATGATAAGCAAGTGATAGGCATCGTAGCATAGGCATAGCAAAAGAGCGAGCAACTAGCAAGCAAAGATAGAAGTGATTTCGAGGGTATGGTCATCTTGCCTGAAATCTCGCAAGGAAGAAGAACGAGTCCATGAAGAAGACAAACGGACGAAGTCGAACGAATCCTCACAACTCCGGAACGAAACCGAAGCTAACGAGAGAAGCAACCCGGAAACAAACAAGCAACATGGTAAACAACCATCACATAAACATGGCATGATGCACAAACAAGTATGATGCATGTCCGGTTTAAATAGCATGGCATGGCAATATGCACAAACAAAACTACAAGTTACATGGAGCCCAATATGCAACGAGTTGCATATTGACGAAACACCACATCAATTATTTAGTTCATCTTGTTTAGGTACTCAACAATATTAAATGTTGTTAAACATGGCAAGAGGTGAAGCATAAGTAAACTAACTATTTAGGCAAGTTTAAATGAGGCCGGAACAACAAACAACAATTCCGGAAAATCCTCATGTGCATATTTTAGATTCGGTACTGTTCTGCCCTAAACACAATTTTAATGTTGTTAAACATGCAAAGTAATGCTACCATGTTAATCTATGCATTTTTCTACCCCATTTACATATATAATTTATTTAAACCAGATACGGTTATTTAGTTATGAAATAAATCATTTTAACATGGCATTTAAGCAAATTAATGCAAACAACAATTATAAACATTTAAATGTTGTTATCATGATGCGGATGACATGTGCACGCTTTTATGCAATTTTTATGAAAACGCTGACAAGAGCATTATGAAGCATTTGGCCACCATGGCGAACGAAGGGTGCCACGGCGGCGAAACGAAAATGGTGCCACGGCAACATTTCCAAAATGATGCCACGGCAACATATCGGTTCCGTAACTCACGGAGATATCGTGCAAAAGAAAGTGTGACGGAAGCGAAGTTGAGCAAGATGGTGGGTGTTCCTGTTACCGGGTTCCCACGAGACGATGGCATGGCAACGAGGAGGAACAAGCGAGCGACAATTTCGGTCACGGTGCAAACGGGCATCTCATACAACATATGCATTCGCTCACGGCGGTCGCTCTCGGCGGTTATACCTTTGAAGCGCGCGCTCGGGCGGAATGCGCTTCAGAGGGAAGTAGACGCTCGCGATGATCGCCGAGGGAAGTAGTCGCACACGGCGAGTGGAAGTCGTTGTTCACGCGGCGACGGTAGTTGTTCATGTTCGCTTTATAAATGTCCGGGTCGCCGGTAGAGGAACTTGGCGGACTTGGCGATCCGAAGGGGTACTTGACGAAATCCACCTCGGATGTATTCGCATTCGCAACCGTAGTTGAACTTGGCAATGGTAGTAGCACACGGTCGAGACGCTCGAGCCATCGGTAGCGGTACTTGATGAATCCCAAACGGACTTGACGCCTTTGTGCGTAGGGGTACTGGTCGGTAGTGGTACACGCTTTCAGATGTTCCAAAGAGAGGTACTTGGCTGCGAAGTTGTACAAGCGCGACATCGACTTGTCGAACCCGAACTCTTCGGGAGGGCCGCCGTGGTACTTGGCGAATCCATGTGTCGTGCACGCTCCAACATCAAACTTGAGGGACACCGACGGCGGTTACTTGGTGAATTCGAAACGGCAGAAGATCTAACTTGGCGGTCCTCGCTGACCGGTACTTGGCGCCTCATACTGGCTGATCCAAAACGAAGAAAGGAAAAAGGGCCTCGTGGACAGCAGCAAGGCAACTCATGCCCGACAATGAAGCAACAAAATCGCCACGATGTGGTGGTGGATCGTAACACCAAGAGGCAGGGCGCCGGCGAGGGAGACGGACGCGCCAGCAGAGGCTGGGCGGCGCACGCCCATGGCACACACGAGGACGAGCAGGACGTCGAGGAGGGCAGCAGAGGCGACGGGCGGAGCAGAGGGGCCAAGGCCATGGCGCGCGGAGGAGAAGCAGGGCCAGGAGCGACGCGGGAGGAAGCAGGGGCGACGCTTGGGGCTCGGGGTGGCGCTCGGCAAAAGGAGCAGCTCCGGCGATGGCGCTGGAGGTCCGGCCGACGGCGGCGGGTGGCGATGGGGACGCGGGGGAGGAGAAGAGAGGCTGCGAGGGAGATGAGGGAGGAAGGATCGAGAGGAGGGAGATGGAATCGGGCGCAGGAGGTGGCGACGAGGGAGAGATCGAGGAGAGATGGGGATTCGATCGGAGGCTACGCTAGAGGGAGGACGAGGGAGAGAAGGGGATCGGGCAGGGGGTTCGGGCTAGGGTTAGGCGCGGCTTTAGTTGGGCTGGCTGGAATGGGCCGGTCTGGTTGGTCAGGCCCAAGAGGCCGGCTGGGCTGGCTCCTCTCTCCTCTCTTCTCTTAAAACAGAGAAAAGGAAAGGAAAGGGAAGAAAAGAAAAAGATTAGAGAAAGAGTTTGGGCTCGGGATTATTTTCCCGAGCTCGCAAAATGAGCTCGATCCAGAAAATAAAAGAGGCATGATTGAAAGATTTAAATCTATAACCATTTGAATTTAATTCAATGGTATGGATTAGGATTACATTTTGAAGAGTCCAAAATGTTAAGAATTTAGGAGGAGCCTCAAAAAGAGGTAAGAATTGATGGCAAAGTTTGGGGACCAAACTTGAAGTAGAAAGGGCATTGGAATTTTGCAAGTGTGTTATGATCAATTCCAAATTAATGAAATAATTTTATATAGCTCCATAATATTGGGAGAATATGTTATAAAGAGAAGTCACCCTTCCCTCGATTTACATGGATCGAAAAATCCATACAATTTATTTAGTTGAGTTTTAAAAAAATTGAATGGCATGATGGCATGATGACGTGATGCAATGCAGGAGGTGACATGATGACTACACAAACAAAACAAATCACACGACAAAACTCGGAAACCCTGGAAGGCAACTGAAGCTCCGGTCTTGGGGCGTCACAAAGTACTCGCCTAAGTTTGAGAAATTCTACCGAGTGAAGAGCAATCCTCTCACTCGGGGGCTTAGCTGCAGCCAAGTACTCGCCTAAGTTTGAGAAATCCTACCGAGTGAAGAGATATCCTCTCATTCAGGGGCTTAGCTGCAGTCCAAGTACTCGCCTAAGTTTAACAAATCCTACAGAGTGAAGAACAATCCTCTCACTCGGGGGCTTAGCTGCAGTCCAAGTACTCGCCTAAGTTTAACAAATCCTACTGAGTGAAGAGCAATCCTCTCACTCGGGGGCTTAGCTGCAGTCCAGGTACTCGCCTAAGTTTAAGAAATCCTACCGAGTGAGGAGCAATCCTCTCACCCGGAGAATTAGATGCAGTCCAGTACTCGCCTAAGTTCGAAAACATACCGATCCGCAAGGGCGACGAGGTGCAGGTCGTCTGCTACCTTCTCCTTCGGAGCTGCGCCACAAGTACAACGTGCGCTCCATTCTGATCCGCAAGGACGACGAGGTGCGGGTCGACTGCTACCTTCTCCTTCGGAGCTGCGCCACAAGTACAACGCGTGCTCTATCCCGATCCGCAAGGGCGACGAGGTGCAGGTCGGCTGCTACCTTCTCCTTCGGAGCTGTGCCACAAGTACAACGTGTTCTCCATCCCGATCCGCAAGGACGACGAGGTGCAGGTCGACTGCTACTTTCTCCTTCGGAGCCGCGCCACAAGTACAACGTGCGCTCCAACCCGATCGCAAGGACGACGAGGTGCAGGTCGACTGCTACCTTCTCCTTTGGAGCTGCAACACAAGTACAACGTGCGCTCCATCCCGATCCACAAAGACGACGAGGCGCGGGTCGACTGCAATACGTACTCCATTCCTTCCTGCAAGGGTAATGATGCGAAGGTCGACTGAATCTTCCACCTCAGAGGTACCTCTCAAACACAAAGACTATTCCGAGTGAAGAGCAAAGTCCACTCAAGGCCAATGCAAGCATATTCAGAAGTAAAACAAGTTCAGATAAACCTTAAAGGTTCCCAACCGCAGATCAAAGTACTCGTGACACCGAGGCAAATTTAAGGTGAGGCATAAAAGTTTGTTCATTCCGCTGGAGGAGGACTCGCAGCTCGATTTAAATCGCCCAGTCGACACCATCCGCGATCCAAGTGGCAGCAGCAATGAAAGTCTCCATAAAGGATCAGAAATCGTGCTTCTTGGTGTTGGCGACCTTGATTGCTGCCAGCTTATCTTCTCGCTACTTTACAAAGGGACACGAACCAAAGATGAGCCACATCAGCACCACACCGAAAGCGTAAGACTTCTTCCACTCCTACACTCGCCGTGGATCTCGTTAAGTCGAAATCATCGAGACTTGAGGTCGCTCGAGTGTTGCCCTGGCCAAAGTGTTGTGTCGATCCATGACATGGTGACTTTCAATGAGCCAAATAGTCAACAACGCCGCCGATGCAGTGATTCCAATGGAGCAGGTTCATAGCAGTTTCGGCCCTTCACGGAGAATTGATAGGGTCCAAATTTGGTTCGATTCGCTTAGTCTCCTCCTCAAGTCTCGCAAAACTCTGCATGCACAGTCCAAGGATGAGTCAATATTCAGATGCCGAGTCAACAAAGATGAACCAATGGAACGGGATATGTACCTTCAAGCTTGATGAATAACTTCTTGGTGAGGCTCCTCGATAGCTTTCCAGATCATCCTCATGCGAGAAAGGCCTTCCATCTTCTCGCTCAGGTTAACCTTGTCCTTCTTCGCCGGTTACCTCCTTGTTGGCTTCATCCGAGCAGATTTCATCTTCGCTTCCTCCTCCAGCTTTGCCGATCAAGCCAGCTTCCTGCTCAGCCGCAGCAGTTTGGTCGCCGGCATTCTTTTGTGCAGCAGCCGATAGTGATCCTTCTTTAATAGAGCTCGGTTCAGTTTTTTCGAAAAGAAATAACGCCAGCTCGTAAAAAGCGTAATGAAACCGGTCTAAGACAAAACAATGACAAAGCTTCCTTACCATTGGCGCCATCTTTGGCCTTCGCAGCTCTGCCTTGGCCAACTCCAGTGTCCAAAGTTGAGTTGAATTTGCTGCTTTTCCAAGTCGGCAAAGCGAGCCCAAGGTCACAAGATTTCTGCAATCGAGAGGATGGGTTATTTTACGAGAAAACGACAAAGACAATAAATACTAAGACTACGGCCGATCGCCCGCAGTCCACCATAGTCTCGGGATTACACTCAAAGGTGCACTTAGCGTGCCCCCATCGTTCGGGCTAACACTGACAAGACCTTTTCGGCGTGAGTGTATATCTATAAAAAAGAAAGACAACAACAAACAAGTTCTTCAGACCATAGTTGATCGCCAGCAGTCCACCACGGTCTGGATTACACTCCAAGGTGCACTTACCGTGCTCCCCATCGGTTCAGCTTACACCCGGCTGAGCTGCACTGCACCGAGTGAAGGAATTAAATGTCAAGACTACAATGATCGCCCACAGTCCACCATAGTCTCGGGATTACACCTAGTGGGTGCACTCAAGATGCCCCCACTAGTCCAAAACTTCAATAACAAAAATTCAGCTCAAAGTATGGATTTGCTCAAGGACAAGTCGAACACCCACTGGGTGCACAGATGCAAAGATCCTTGAAAGAGAGTTTTGAGGTACCATATCCTAAAGAGCAAGCCAAGAAAACCAATGACGTGTCGCTAACCTGAACATTACTTTGGAGAGCTGAGCTGGCATCATAGGCGGCTTGATCGACATCCCGCACCATCTTCATCTTCTCCATCATAATACCGCTTGGCGATGGCTTCCTCGGCAGCATTCACTTCGCCCTCTTGGACGTGATGGGCAGCAAAACTCAAGGTGGATCGGCAGGGCTTGAGCAATGATTTAAGAAGGCAGAGCACTCGACAGTGGTACGGCGAAGGTAAAGAAGCACGATTGGCATCACTAGCGTCCTGAACGACTGGTTCAGCTATCGGCGTCGATTGTGGCACCTTGTCTGCAGGAGTTTTCCTATTTTTCCTTGTCAAAGGCCTCTCGGCTCTTCATCATCATCGCTGTGGAGGTCAATAATGTTGGGAGCTGTTCAAAGATCGGTCGCCAAAATTGCATCATCCAATGGTATATATTATAGTTGAGTCGACCAAATAAAGATAGAACGACATAAATCGCATCAAATAAAGATTGGAGGTGACTGCATCCTCCATTGCCTCATCCTCATCCTTGTAAGTCAAGTCCCGAAGTAGCAGCGCCGCTAGTTCCAAAGTTTATCCGTCAAATCAAGGAAAAATAAACAGCACAGAGTGTCGAGTGAATACAAAGGAGACACTCACGCAGGTTTACGGGATGTCAATCTTAATCTTCGCAACGCCTTCCGAGGCCTTGGCACTACAACTTTGGGCTGCTTTTGACGCTTTTTCACGGAGCCGGTGAGGACGCCCGAGGGCGCTTGAAGACGGACCACCGAGCAATCGCTTACGAGCGCCGCCGGTCTTGGTCGATGTCGGTGTCAAACCGCGGATCTCGGTAGGGGGTCCCGAATCGCAGGCCTAGGCGGATGGTAACAGAGACGAGGACACGATGTTTTTACCAGGTTCGTCCTCTCGATGGAGGTAATACCCTACCCCGCTTGATTAATATTGATGATATGGGTAGTACAAGAGTAGATCTACCACGAGATCAAGGAGGCTAAACCCAGAATCTAGCCTATGGTATGATTGTTGTTTGTCCCACGGACTAAAACCCTCCGGCTCATATAGACGCCGATAGGTTAGGGTTACACACAATGGTTACAATGGTAGGAGATCTACATATCCAGACGCCAAGCTTGCCTTCCACGCCAAGGAAATTCCCATCCGGACACGGAGGAAGTCTTCAATCTTGTATCTTCATAGTCTTGGAGTCCGCCGTGATGATAGTTCAGCTATCCGGACACCCCTAGTCCAGACTCCTCAATGAGCTTGGATCGCTTCTTCCCGCGAGGAGGTGACTTGGCTTTTCTTTGTCACTTGAGTCGCCACTTTCCTCGGTCTCCTCTCCGTCGTAATGCCATTAACCACTATCGCCGCCACTCGCCTCCCCCTTCCGGTCTTGGTCTTGCTCTCGCTGGGCATTGAGTACATTTTGATAAGATCAACCCGATCGCAAGGACGACGAGGTGCAGGTCGATCGCTACCTTCTCCTTTGGAGCTGCAACACAAGTACAACGTGCGCTCCATCCCGATCCACAAAGACGACGAGGCGCGGGTCGACTGCAATACGTACTCCATTCCTTCCTGCAAGGGTAATGATGCGAAGGTCGACTGAATCTTCCACCTCAGAGGTACCTCTCAAACACAAAGACTATTCCGAGTGAAGAGCAAAGTCCACTCGAAGGCCAATGCAAGCATATTCAGAAGTAAAACAAGTTCAGATAAACCTTAAAGGTTCCCAACCGCAGATCAAAGTACTCTGCATACCGAGGCAAATTTAAGGTGAGGCATAAAAGTTTGTTCATTCCGCGGGAGGAGGACTCGCAGGCTCGACGAAATCGTCCAGGTCGACACCATCCGCGATCCAAGTGGCAGCAGCAATGAAAGTCTCCATAAAGGATCAGAAATCGTGCTTCTTGGTGTTGGCGACCTTGATTGCTGCCAGCTTATCTTCTCGCGCCTCTTTACAAAGGACACGAACCAAAGATGAGCCACATCAGCACCACACCGAAAGGTAAGACTTCTTCCACTCCTACACTCGGCCAGGGATCTCGTTAAGTCGAGTCATCAGAGACTTGAGGTCGTTCTGGAGTGTTGCCCCTGGCCAAAGTGCTGTGTCGATCCGCGACATGGTGACTTTCAGTCGAGCCAAATAGTCAACAACGCCGTCGATGCAGGATTCCAGTCGGAGCAGGTTCATAGCAGTTTCGTCCTTCACGGGAGAATTGATAGGGTCCAAATTTGGTTCGATTCGCCTAGTCTCCTCCTCGAAGTCTCGGCAAAACTCTGCATGCACAGTCCAAGGATGAGTCAATATTCGTATGCCGAGTCAACAAAGATGAACCAGTCGGAACGGGATATGTACCTTCAAGCTTGATGAATAACTTCTTGGTGAGGCTCCTCAGATAGCTTTCCAGATCATCCCTCATGCGAGAAAGGCCTTCCATCTTCTCGTTCAGGTTAACCTTGTCCTTCTTCAAGCGGGTTACCTCCTTGTTGGCTTCATCCAGAGCAGATTTCATCTTCGCGTTCTCCTCCTCCAGTTTGCCGACTGAAGCCAGCTTCTGTTCAGCCAGAGCAGTTTGGTCGTCGGCATTCTTTTGTGCAGCAGCCAGATAGTGATCCTTCTTTAATAGAGCCTGGTTCAGTTTTTCTGAAAAGAAATAACGCTCAGTTCAGAAAAAGCAGAATGAAATCCGGGTCTAAGACAAAACAGTCGACAAAGCTTCCTTACCATTGGCGTCATCTTTGGCCTTCTGCAGCTCTGTCTTGGCCAACTCCAGGTCCAGGTTGAGTTGAATTTGCTGCTTTTCCAAGTCGGCAAAGCGAGCTCCAAGGTCACAAGATTTCTGCAATCAGAGAGGATGGGTTATTTTACAGAGAAAAACGACAAAGACAATAAATACTAAGACTACGGTCGACTGCCCGCAGTCCACCATAGTCTCGGGGACTACACCCAGTGGGTGCACTTAGCGTGCCCCCACTGGTTCAGTTAACACTCGACAAGACCTTTTCGGCGTGAGTGTATATCTATAAAAAAAGAAAGACAACAACAAACAAGTTCTTCAGACCATAGTTGACTGCCAGCAGTCCACCACGGTCTCGGGGACTACACCCAGTGGGTGCACTTACCGTGCCCCCACTGGTTCAGTTTACACCCGACAGAGCCAGACCAGACCGAGTGAAGGAATTAAAATGTCAAGACTACAGTCGACTGCCCACAGTCCACCATAGTCTCGGGGACTACACCTAGTGGGTGCACTCAGCATGCCCCCACTAGTCCAAAACTTCAATAACAAAAATTCAGCTCAAAGTATGGATTTGCTCAGTGACAAGTCGAAACACCCACTGGGTGCACAGATGCAAAGATCCTTGGAAAGAGAGTTTTGAGGTACCATATCCTAAAGAGCAAGCCAAGAAAACCAGTCGACGTGCTGCTAACCTGAACATTACTTTGGAGAGCTGAGCTGGCATCATAGGCGGCTTGACTGACATCCCGCACCATCTTCATCTTCTCCATCATAATACCTGCTTGGCGTATGGCTTCCTGGGCAGCATTCACTTCGTCCTCTTGGACGTGATGGGCAGCAAAAACTGAAGGTGGATCGGCAGGGGCTTGAGCAGTCGACGAAGAAGGCAGAGCACTCGACAGTGGTACGGCGAAGGTAAAGAAGCACGATTGGCATCACTAGCGTCCTGAACGACTGGTTCAGCTATCGGCGTCGATTGTGGCACCTTGTCTGCAGGAGTTTTCCTATTTTTCCTTGTCAAAGGCCTCTCGGGCTCTTCATCATCATCGTCAGGGAGGTCAATAATGTTGGGAGCTGTTCAAAGATCGGTCGCCAAAATTGCATCATCCAATGGTATATATTATAGTTGAGTCGACCAAATAAAGATAGAACGACATAAATCGTACCAAATAAAGATTGGAGGTGACTGCATCCTCCATTGCCTCATCCTCATCCTTGTAAGCTGAAGTCCCGGAAGTAGCAGCGCTGCTAGTTCCAAAGTTTATCTGGTCAAATCAAGGGAAAAATAAACAGCACAGAGCGTCGAGTGAATACAAAGGGAGACACTCACGCAGAAGCGACGGGGATGTCAATCTTAATCTTCGGCAACGCCTTCCGAGGCCTTGGCACTACAACTTTGGGCTGCTTTGACGCTTTTTCAGTCGGAGCCGGTGAGGACGTCCGAGGGCGCTTTGAAGACGGACCAGTCTGAGCAATCGCTTTTTCACGAGCGCTCGGCCGGTCTTGGTCGATGTCGGTGTCAAAACCGGCGGATCTCGGTAGGGGTCCCGAATCATGCGTCTAGGCGGATGGTAACGAGGAGACGAGGGACACGATGTTTTACCAGGTTCGGTCCTCTCGATGGAGGTAATACCCTACTCCTGCTTGATTAATATTGATGATATGGGTAGTACAAGAGTAGATCTACCACGAGATCAAGGAGGCTAAACCCTAGAATCTAGCCTATGGTATGATTGTTGTTTGTCCTACGGACTAAAACCCTCCGGTTCATATAGACGCCGGATAGGTTAGGGTTACACACAGTCGGTTACAATGGTAGGAGATCTACATATCCGTATCGCCAAGCTTGCCTTCCACGCCAAGGAAATTCCCATCCGGACACGGGAGGAAGTCTTCAATCTTGTATCTTCATAGTCTTGGAGTCCGGCCGTGATGATAGTTCAGCTATCCGGACACCCCCTAGTCCAGGACTCCCTCAGTCGAGCTTGGATCGCCTCTTCCTGCGAGGAGGTGACTTGGCTTCTTCTTTGTCACTTGAGTCGTCACTTTCCTCGGTCTCCTCTCCGTCAGAATGCCATTAACCACTATCGCCGCCACTCGCCTCCCCTTCCGGGTCTTGGTCTTGCTCCCCGTTGGGCATTGAGTACATTTTGATAAGAGCCTGGCAGAAAAACAAGCAGAACAAAAGTCAATCGATGGAGCATAAATAGCTGCGTGGTTAAAATTACAGTCGGAAATTCAGAGTTGAACCTTGTCCGGTACGTGGGACTGGTTGAGTGGAGGAATTATCCTGGCTCCCCTAGGGTTGTCTCTGTTCCCAGTGATGCTCGTCAGCCACCCCTCCAGCGTGGCATCCTCGACCTCCTCCGGGTGGATCTGGGTGGTGTCCTCAGTGCCCGAATACATCCACATCGGATGGTCTCGAGCTTGAAGTGGCTGGATGCATCATCGAAGGAAGACCTCCAAGAGGTCCATACCAGTCACCCCATCATGGATAAGCTCGACAACACGTTCGACCAGCACCTTAACCTGCGCCTTTTCTTCCGGGATCACCTTCAAAGAGGAAGGCTTCCTCGCTCGGTCCATGGAAAAAGGAGGGAGTCCGGTCGACTGCCCTAGCGTCGGCTGGTCTTTGCAGTAAAACCAGGTCGACTACCATCCACGGACTGAGTCAGGTAGGATCATGGCCGCAAAAGAACTTTTCCCTCTCATCTGAACCCCAGGACCCCCACACATCTGAATCACTTGTGTTCTCTCATCACTCGGATTGGCCTTTTTCGCCGTCTAGGAGCGACAGGTGAAAATGTGCTTGAAAAGGCCCCAATGAGGTCGACAACCCAAGAAATTCTCACACAAAGACACGAAAGCGCCGAGATACATGATTTTGTTGGGTGTGAAGTGGTGGAGTTGTGCCCCAAAGAAATTTAGAAATCCCCGAAAGAAAGGGTGAGGAGGCAAGGAAAACCCGCGGTCGACATGGGTGGCCAAGAGAACGCACTCACCCTCCCGAGGCTGCGGCTCAGACTCCTTCCCCGGAAGCCGCGCCGATCCGTGGGGGATCAGTCCTCCAGCGGCCAGGTCGTCGAGGTCCTCTTGACGAATCTTCGAGCGGATCTAGCCCTGCGGCAAGCTGGCCCTCGATGAAGATCCGCCCCGACTGGTCGTCTTTCCCTTCGCCTTCGCCGTCGCTTTCTTCGCCCGCTCCAGGGCCGCTGTCTTCTCTGTCACCATCGTCGCCGGTGAGACGCGCGCAGGGCAGCGGCACTTGGACGGAAGTGAGCGCGGCGGATAAGTTTGAGGAAAAGAGGAGGAAATGAGAACGCACTCTACAAAAACCCCGGCCCGGCGCCTTATATGAGGTTACTTCCGAGTTACTGACTTGTAGGCCTGGGCGATCCTGTCAAATCCTGCAACAGTCACGCGTGCGATACGTGGCGAAAAAGGTGGCACGGAGATAGAGGCGTCCCTGCCTTATCCCATCCGATTATTGCGGCCTCCTCCGCCCCGCGCGCTTCCCGAAATTCAAATCCCACAAAATCCATGTAACACCCCGGATGTAACTTTCCATATTTGTAACTCCAACTCTTGCTATTTTCGGCATTGTGATATGATATTCCCTCCGTGGTTGGGTTTTTCCTCTTTTTCATTTTGTCCATGTCATGCATTTCATATCATGTCATCATGTGCATCCCATTTGCATACGTGTTCGTCTCATGATTCCGAGCATTTTTCCCGTTGTCCGTTTTGCAATCCGGCACTCCTATGTCCCCCGGCGTCCCCTTTTACGTTTTTCCGTGAGTGGGTACTAAACTTTCTTGGAATGGACTGAGGTTTGTCAAGTGGCCTTGGTATACCACCGGTAGACCACCTGTCAAGTTTCGGGTCATTTGGAGCTCGTTTGGTACTCCAACGGTTGACCGCACTCTCGCAAAGGCCTCTTTTAAGTTGCAGCCCAACACCCCTCCAAAACAACCCAATAACCCATCTAAGTCACTCCCATGCTCTCCGTCGTCGGATCACGATCGTGTGGGCGAAAACCGCACCTCATTTGGAGCTTCCTAGCTCCTTCTACCTATAAATATGCATCTCCCCCTCCAAATCCCGGATCATTTCCCCCCAAACCCTAGCCCCGCTCCTCTCCGCGCCGGCCCCGTCGGCCCCCGCCGCCCTCTTCGTCCTCCGGCCCCGGCCTCCCCTCTCCTCCCCGGCCGAGCTCCAGCGAGCCGAACCGAGCCGCCTCGCCCCGATCCGATCGGGCCGGATCTGAGATCCACTTCGGGGTTGACTTTCTCCCCCAAAAAAAATTCATCTAAGTTTTTAATCCTGTGATAATTTTTTGCATTTTCAACGATCATAACATTGCACACAGTAGCTCCGTTTAAATGCGTGTAATATGTCAAAATGTTCGTCTCGAAGAGTAGATCATTCCATCTCATTGCATCATTTTCATTTGAGCTCATCTTGATGCCCGAAATGCTGTTAGAAGAGGGCTATGTGATGTTAGTTTACATTTCTTAACGAACATGCACTTTGTCATTTTGCCATGATTGATGTGTGCACCCTATGATCTTGAGTCCTACATGTGTTTTGTAATATGCCATGCCATATTTCCAGGGGTGTATGCCATGTATTTTTGTGATCTATGTGGTGACTAGCACAAGCATGCAAACTAGGTGTCATGATGTTGCTGATTCCAGCCCCTGTTTAGCTGATATTTTGATGCCATGTTAACTTGATGCTACCGAGAGATCCATGCATATTTTGAGATACTTCAGTAAGGATGTTTTGAACATATGGTTATGCTCTATCCATCCATGCCTTTGTTTGCAATTATCGAGTGCCATAGCTTGAGTCAATCGAGCTCTACTTTTACTATAAAATGTTTCCTGGCAGATTGTTTACATGTTATTCAATTTTGCCAAGGTTGTTGTGGTTGACCCGTGTATGCTATGAAGTTGTTCTTGCCATGTATGTCTTCTATTCCATGTCTTCTTGATGTATGTATGCTTACTTTATCATGTAATGCTCTGTAGTGAGTGCATCGAGCTCTTAAACATGCCTACTTGTTATCTGTTTTTGCCATGCCACATTCTTTGAATCATTACTAAACTTGCTAGTTTGACATGGGTGTTACTATATTTTCTGATCCTTTTTGGCTTATGGTCAGTAAGGGACTTTTTTTCTATGCTTTGAGTAGAGCCATGCCTTGTTTTGCTATTATAAGTTCCTGTAGCATGTTGTTTTCTTGCTCTGAACATTGCTTCCTGATGCTGATTTT
The DNA here is from genome assembly GCA_021605205.1 of Aegilops longissima. Lineage (NCBI taxonomy): Eukaryota > Viridiplantae > Streptophyta > Magnoliopsida > Poales > Poaceae > Aegilops > Aegilops longissima. The sequence goes on along the minus strand of CM038679.1, from coordinate 482,946,324 downwards.
ACCAAGTCTGTGAAGCTGATATGTTTTGCACATTTGCCATGCTTGTTTGGACCTGTTATGTTGTGAATTAGCCGTAGCTCAGTGTTCATCTTTTGTCAAGCATCTTGAGCAGATCACTGCCATGTGCTTTGTTGGTATGCTTGGGTGCAGTAGCTTAATTTCTTGTTGCTTGCTAAGTGGCATCATGCTGTTAATGGCAGATTTGTGCCATTCTTGTTTTGCTTGTCATTTGCAAACCGTGTATCCGATTCCGGTGATCTTTATATCAATTTCAACCGAAATCATCTCCTCTTTCCAGCGGCATACTTGGTTTGCCAAGTTGATGCCTGGTTCATCATTTTCCTTCCGGAGCGCGCATACACATTGCATATCACATCTCGCATATCATGTCATGTTTTGTATCATGTTGCTTGTGCATTGCACCGTGATTTATTGTGGTTCCTTTGTTTGTGTTCTTGCTTTGGGTAGAGCCGGAGGCGAGTTAGTGAGCGAGGAACCTGTTGAGAACGCTTACGAGGATCAAGCTTTCGACAACTCGAGAACTTTGCGAGCAAGATGACCATACCCTCGAAATCACTTCTATCTTTGCTATGCTAGATGCTCGCTCTTTTGCTATGCCTATGCTACGATGCCTATCACTTGCTTATCATGCCACCCATATTGCCATGTCATCCCTAACCATCCTTTCCTAGCAAACCGTTGTTTGGCTATGTTACCGCTTTGCTCAGCCCTCTTATAGCGTTGCTAGTTGCGGTGAAGATAAAGTTTGTTCCTTGTTGGAACATGGAGATGTTGTTCCTTGTTGGAACATGTTTACTTGTTGGGGATATCACAATATATCTGCTATAATTAATGCATCTATATACTTGGTAAAGGGTGGAAGGCTCGGCCTTATGCAGGTGTTTTGTTCCACTCTTGCCGCCTAGTTTCCGTCATCTTGGTGTTATGTTCCTTGATTTCGTTCCTTACGGTTGGGTGATTTATGGGACCCCTTGACAGTTCGCTTTGAATAAGACTCCTCCAAAGAAGGCCCAACTTTGGTTTTACCATTTGCCACCTAAGCCTTTTCCCCGGGTTTTCGAGGCCCGAGAGTCATCTTTATTTTAACCCCGGACGGTGCTCCTTGAGTCTTGGCCCGAACCGAAACGCTTCAAGCCACCACGGGAAACTTCGAGGCTTGGTTTTACTCGTAGCTGTGTCTCATCCGGATGTGCCACGAGAACGAGATATGTGCAGCTCCTATCGGGATTTGTCGGCTGTCGGGTGGCTTTGCTGGTCTTGTTTTATTGATGTCGAAATGTCTTGTAGTCCGGGATTCGAGATTGATCGGGTCTTCCGGTAGAAGGAATATCCTTCATTGACCATGAGAGCTTATAATGGGCTAAGTTGGGACACCCTGCGGTATTATCTTTGAAAGCCGTGCCCATGCAGTTATGAGGCAGATGGGAATTTGTTAATGTCGGTTGTAGAAAACCGAAGTTGACCTTAATTAAAATGCACATCAAGCGCGTGTGTAACCGTGATGGTCTCTTCTCGGAGTCCGGGAAGTGAACACGTGTTGGAGTTATGTTTGGCGTAAGTAGTTCAGGATCACTTCTTGATCGCTACTAGCTTCACGACCGTGCTTTGCTTCTCTTCTCGCTCTCTTTTGCGAATGTAGCCACCATATATGCTAGTCGCTTGCTGCAGCTCCACCTCACAACTCTGTCCTTCCTATAAGCTTAAATAGTCTTGATCTCGCGGGTGTGAGATTGCTGAGTCCCGTGACTCACAGATTCTACCAAAACAGTTGCAGTGCCGACGATGCGGTCAGGTGGCACAACCGAGCTCAAGTGGGAGTTCGATGAGGAACGTGGTCATTACTATGTGTCTTTTCACGATGATCGATAGTGGAGCCAGTTGGGACGATCGGGGATCTGTGTAGCATTTGGGTATCTTCTTTTATTTTGGTTCCGTAGTGGGACCTTGAGTGTAATCTGAATGATGGATGTTTATTTATGTATTGTGTGAAGTGGCGACTGTAAGCCAACTATGTATCTCTTTCCCTTATGTATTACATGGGTTGTGTGAAGATTACCCTCACTTGCGACATTGCTTTCAATGCGGTTATGCCTCTAAGTCGTGCTTCGACACGTGGGAGATATAGCCGCATCGAGGGCGTAACAAGTTGGTAATCAGAGCCTTCCCCGACTTAGGAGCCCCCTGCTTGATTGTTTGTTGGCGTTGTTGATTCTAGAACGGAAACTGTTTTGAGTCTTTGGATTATATATATCGGAGAGTAGGATTCTTTTTACTCCCCAGTCCCTTCGTCGCTCTGGTGAGGTCTCCTGACGTAGAAGTTTTGACTCTCCTCTCCTCAAATTTCACTAAAAAATTTTAGGATCACGCGGTATCTTGGAATCGTTCGATGGTTTTGTGGCGAGAACATTGTTCTTGGTGCCTCGACATTTAGGGGTTGTGGCGGTGTCCGGGGAGTTGAGCTCCGAGGTGTTGTCGTCACAATTTTATCGTTGCGATTCGGAATACCGAGATTTGCCGACATCAAAATCTCTTTTGTGCAGTTGTTGGTGAGATAACCCGATAACCCGATCTTCGGGCGAGCTCGGGAGTATTGCCATGACTCGTATAACGGATGCTTTTGAAGGTCGAGGTAAACGATTTCGAAGGTTTCTTGGTTATGTGTTGACGGATGGATACAATTTGGATCTAGGTATTGTTAGTTTGGGTGATATATTTGTGTCCCTGTATCCCCAACACCAGATTGCATAACCGAGAAAGTTTCGGGAGTTTATAGGTGGGATTCAAGTAGCTCTTAGCATTTCTTCCCTTGAGATATTTGGTTTGTGATTGGGTAATCCTTACCACTTATTTGTTCGATCGTACCTTGTTATTTTTTTCATCACCCTTTAATCAAGTGGCTTCTCACCTTAATGGACGTGTGATGATTAGCTTTTGGAATTCATTCGTTCATCATTGTTGAATGTTTATTGTGAAGACTATATGTTGCAATTTCTATCCGTTGATTCTACTTGTCTATCTGTCTATCAAGTGCTAACGGATGTCACCCTCTTGAGATGGCTCCGCCAGCGTCGAAATCCGGAGCGCAATGATGGGAATCAGTCGAACCTCCACCTCCACCTCCGCCTCGGAGGCTGGCAACTATCATGGCAGCCACCAATGCCAATGCTCGAGATGATTTTGCAACTCTTGCAAGAGCGTACTCAAGGGCAAGGCAATCAAGGAAATCAAGGTCAAGGCAACAACCAGCTGCACTTTGCTACCCTCGATCGGTTCCTCGCTAATCAGCGAAGTCTTTCGGTTTACGTGTCGAGGCCACACAGACGCCGACGATTGGCTTGTGGACATCTGCAAACATTTTGAATGTAGCAATGTCGGACACGAGGACTTTGTCAAGTTTGCTTCGTTTCAACTCAAGGACCAAGCTGCTTTGAGTGGTACCAAGCAATACAAAGATTCGAGAGGAGGTCGTGTCATTACAGGATGAGTTCCACGAGATTTTAGAGCTCACCACATTCGAAAAGTGTTGTTGAGAGAAAGCGTGAGGAGTTCCGCAATCTCAAGCAAGGCAACATGTCGTGTATCAATACAATATCCAGTTCGAAACACGCTCGCTTTGCTAAGCAAGGCGTCCACGATGAAAAGATTATGATCTATCAATTCAGAGGTGGACTCGGAGAAGATCTGCAATTAGCTCTTGTGCTTTTGAGCGGAAAAGTATGATGAATTCTACAACATGGCATTGAAGCAAGAAGCTGCCCAGCTCAAATGTGAGGCTTCTAAGAAGAGAATCGGGGATGCAGTTCAGTCTTCTTCTTCCTCTCAAGTGGCAGCTAAGCAGCGAAGTTCTACCTTCCTCCTCCTCCGTTCCGTCGGCCTTATCGCCAGAAGAACTCGGTGGTCGTGGATCTTCCCACCCACCCAACCCAAGCTATCGAACAAGTCTAATTCTCAAGCTCCAAGGTCAAGTGCTCCTTACCACCGTCCGCTCTCGGAGGTGACTTGCAACAAATGTCGTGAGAAGGTCACTATGCGAACAAGTGCTTCAACCAAAGGCGCCTTCCGCCTCCTCCTCCTGTGAAATCTTCCAGCAATGCGGTGGTCAAGCATAATCCCAAGTCTGCAAAGGTGAACATGATGAATGCAGCTCAAGCGGAGGAATCTTCGATGTGATAATGGGTAATCTCTCGATTAATGATATTCCTGCAAAAGTCTTATTTGATCTTTGGTGCATCGCATTCTTTCATGTCATATCCTTTTGCATGAAGCACAATTTTGATCTGAGGCATTACCTAAAGCTATGCAAGTTATTTCTCTGGCTAAGCGTTTGAGATCTACCATGTTGGTTCCGAATGTCGGTATCAAGATGGGCGACTATAGATTTCTGGCTAAACCAATTGTCCTTGGTGACTCAGATATTGATCTTATTCTTGGGATGGACTGGCTTTCTCAGCACATAGCTCAGCTTGATTGTGCTGCCAGGGAAATTCAATTGACTCACTCTTCTAATGATGTGATCATCTATTCCGCTCGTGATGAAACCATTCGGTTGTTTTCTCTCAATGAGAAGGGCGAATTGGATGCTATCTCTCGATTCGATCGTTTGTGAGTACCAAGATGTCTTTCGGAAGAGCTTCCAGAATGCCTCCTCACCGCCGCTTGAATTCGTTATCGATCTTGAGCACGCATCGAACCCGTTTGCAAGCGTCCATACAAGCTTGGACCTAATGAGCTGAAGGAATTGAAGAAGCAGCTCGATGAACAAGAGCGTCTGGTTTGATCGGACCGAGTTCATCTCCTTGGGGTTGTGGTGTTCTTTTGTCCGGAAGAAGGATGGCACGGACCGACTTTGCGTTGATTACCGTCCATTGAATAAGAAGACTATCAAGAACAAGTATCCACTTCCCAACATCAATGAGCTTTTCGAGCAACTCAAAGGTGCTAAAGTGTTCTCCAAGCTTGACCTTCGATGGGTTATCATCAGATTCGCATTCGTGAACAAGATATTCCCAAGACAGCATTCGAACAAGCTTTGGTTCTTATGAATATCTTGTCATGTCTTTCGGCCTTGTCAATGCTCCTCCAACATTCTCTCGGATGATGAACTTCATCTTCAACCGCTACACCAATGAATTCGTCTTGGTCTATCTTGATGATATTTTGGTCTTCTCCAAGAATAAGAAGGATCATGCCAAACATTTGCGATTGGTGCTAGACAAGCTCAGAGAGTATCAATTCTATGCGAAGTTCTCCAAATGTGAATTTTGGCTTGATGAAGTGCTTTATCTTGTTCATATCATCTCCGCCAAGGACATCGCTGTTAATCCCGAGAAGGTGTCTGCAATTGTGAATTGGGAACCTCCTCAGAATGTCAAGCAACTTCGCAGTTTTCTTGGTCTTGCAAGCTATTGCCGAAGATTCGTTGAGAACTTCTCTAAGATTGCAAAGCCTCTTTCCAACCTCCTCCAGAAGCATGTGAAGTATGTCTGGTCTCCTGAGTGTGACGTTGCTTTCAATACCCTCAAAGAGAAACTCGTCACAGCTCCTGTCTTGACTCCTCTGATGAATCCAAGCCATTCAAGTTTTACGTGATGCTTCTCTTCAAGGTCTCGGTGCTGTGTTAATGCAAGAGAAGAGAGTTGTGGCCTATACCTCTCTTCAACTGAAGCCAACGAAAAGAACTACCCCACTCACGATCTTGAGTTGGCGGCGATTGTCCATGCATTGATAACATGGAGACATCTCTTGTTGGGAAGGAAAGTGGACATTTTCACCGATCACAAGAGCCTCAAATATATCTTCACTCAGCCCAACCTCAACCTCGGGCAGACTCGATGGGTGAAATGATTCAAGAGTACAACCCAAGTATTGAATATACTCGGGCAAGGCCAATGTGATTGCAGATGCTTTGAGCAGAAGGCTTATTGCAACAGTTTAATCCTCAAGCCCTTCCAACGGATCTCTGTGAAGCTTTCCATAAGCTGAATCTTCAAGTTGTTCCTCAAGGCTTTCTTGCCAACCTCATAGTCTCTCCTACTTTGGAAGACCAAATTCGTGAGGCTCAACTTCGGATACCATGGTGAAAAAGGTGAAGCGTGGTATCGACAAGGGCATTCAAGTACAAGTGCTTCCACGTTGATGACAAAGATACTCTTTTCTTGAGGACGGATTGTGGTTCCAAAGGGTGATCTACGTAAAGTCATTATGAGCGAGGCACACAATTCGCTTCTATCCATTCATCCCGAAATGCGAAGATGTATCATGACCTCAAGCAGTCATATTGGTGGACTCGAATGAAGCGAGAATTGCTCAATTCGTGAATGAGTGTGATGTCTGCGAGAAGAGTGAAAGCAGAACACCAATGACCAGCTGGTCTCCTCCAACCTCTTGCTATTCCAGAATGGAAGTTTGATCATATTGAGATGGACTTCGTGACTGGATTTCCAAAGTCCAAGCGTGGAAATGATGCAATCTTCGTTGTCATTGACAAGCTCACTAAAGTGGCTCATTTTCTTCCTATCAAAGAATCTATCACAGCAGCTCAGTTGGCGAGCTATACACCTCGAGGATTGTCTCCTTGCACGGCATTCCACAAGTGATCTCTTCTGACCGTGGCAGCATCTTTACCTCCAAGTTTTGGGATTCTTTTGAAGGCCATGGGCACCAACATTCGTTTCAGCACACAGCTTTCCATCCTCAAACAAGTGGCCAAGTCGGCGAGTCAATCAAATCCTTGAAGATATGCTCGGGGCTTGTGTCATTTCCTTGGTATGAAGTGGGAAGATTGTCTTCCATATGCCCAGTTCTCCTACAACAACAGCTTCCAGCGAATTGGGCAAGGCCCCATTCGAAATTCTCTATGGCGAAAGTGCCGTACTCCTCTCAATTGGTGCGAGACAGTGAGCGCCAACTTCTTGGCAATGACTTGATCACGAAGCGAAGAAATGTGCAAAGTCATTCGTGAGAATCTCAAAGCCGCGCAATCGCGCCAGAAGAGCTATTATGATGACAAGCACCGTGATGTGGCTTTTGAAATCGGAGACCATGTCTACCTCCGCGTCTCTCCAATGAAAGGCACTCGTCACTTCGGTATCAAAGGGAAGCTTGCCCCTAGATACGTGGGTCCTTTCAAGATCATTGGCAAAAGAGGCGATCTCGCCTATCAACTTGAGCTCCCCTCCAACTTCGCGAACGTGCATGATGTGTTTCACGTGTCACAGCTTCGCAAGTGCTTCAAGACCCCTGAACGCACTATCAACTTCGAAGAAATTGACCTTCAAGAAGATCTCTCTTATCATGAGCACCCCGTTGCTATTCTAGAAGAAACCGAGCGCAAGACTCGCAACAAGTCAATCAAATTCCTGAAAGTGAAGTGGTCACACCATTCCGACCGAGAAGCCACACAGGGCGCGAGGATCACCTCCGTTCGAATATCCGGAGTTCTTTCAGTCCTAGATCTCGGGCGAGATCCTCTTGTAGTGGTGGAGTGTCGTAACACCCCGGATGTAACTTTCCATATTTGTAACTCCAACTCTTGCCATTTTCGGCATTGTGATATGATATTCCCTCCGTGGTTGGGTTTTTCCTCTTTTGCATTTTGTCCATGTCATGCATTTCATATCATGTCATCATGTGCATCGCATTTGCATACGTGTTCGTCTCATGATTCCGAGCATTTTTCCCGTTGTCCGTTTTGCAATCCGGCACTCCTATGTCCCCCGGCGTCCCCTTTTATGTTTTTCCGTGAGCGGGTACTAAACTTTCTCGGAATGGACCGAGGTTTGTCAAGTGGCCTTGGTATACCACCGGTAGACCACCTGTCAAGTTTCGGGTCATTTGGAGCTCGTTTGGTACTCCAACGGTTGACCGCACTCTCGCAAAGGCCTCTTTTAAGTTGCAGCCCAACACCCCTCCAAAACAGCCCAATAACCCATCTAAGTCACTTCCATGCTCTCCGTCGTCGGATCACGATCGTGTGGGCGAAAACCGCACCTCATTTGGAGCTTCCTAGCTCCTTCTACCTATAAATATGCATCTCCCCTCAAAATCCGGATCATTTCCCCAAACCCTAGCCCGCTCCTCTCGCCCGCGGACGTGTCCGATTCGGGCGGACACGTCCGCCGCCGCCGCCCGACCAACCGGGCGTGCCACGTGCCCCCGTCGCATGATTCGCCGCCGCGCCAGCAGGGGCCCAGCCCCAGCCCTCGGCCCTCTGCCCCCCGCCTTGCCGCCGCCGCCATCTCGAGCCTCCGCCTCCGGCGCCGACCTCGCCGCCGTCCGCCTCCAGCGCCGCCGCCCGGCCCTCGTCGCCGCCCGGCCGCCCTCTCCCGCCGCCCGGCCGCCCTCGCCGCCCCATTGCGCGGCCCGCCCTTCCATCGACCCCGCCGCCCTCTTCCTCCTCCGGCCCGGCCTCCCCTCTCCTCCCGGCCGAGCTCCGGCGAGCCGAACCGAGCCGCCTTGCCCCGATCCTATCGGGCCGGATCTGAGATCCACTTGAGGTTGACTTTCTCCCCCAAAATTCATCAAGTTTTTAATCCTGTGATAATTTGTTGCATTTTCAACGCATCATAAACTTTGCACCTGTAGATCCGTTTCGTGTGTGTAATATGTCAAAATGTTCGTCTCAAAGAGTAGATCATTTCATCTCATTGCGTCATTTTCATTTGAGCTCATATTGATGCCCGAAATGCTGTTAGAAGAGGGCTATGTGATGTTAGTTTCATTTCTTAACAGAACATGCACTTTGTCATTTTGCCATGATTGATGTGTGCACCCTATGATCTTGAGTCCTACATGTGTTTTGTAATATGCCATGCCATATTTCCAGGGGTGTATGCCATGTATTTTTGTGATCTATGTGGTGACTAGCACAAGCATGCAAACTAGGTGTCATGATGTTGCTGATTTCAGCCCCTGTTTAGCTGATATTTTGATGCCATGTTAACTTGATGCTACCGAGAGATCCATGCATATTTGGAGATACTTCAGTTAGGATGTTTTGAACATATGGTTATGCTCTATCCATCCATGCCTTTGTTTGCAATTATGGAGTGCCATAGCTTGAGTCAATCGAGCTCTACTTTTGCTATAAAATGTTTCCTGGCAGATTGTTTACATGTTATTCAATTTTGCCAAGGTTGTTGTGGTAGATCCGTGTATGCTATGAAGTTGTTCTTGCCATGTATGTCTTCTATGCCATGTCTTCTTGATGTATGTATGCTTAGTTTATCATGTAATGCTCTGTAGTGAGTGCATCGAGCTCTTAAACATGCCTACTTGTTATCTGTTTTTGCCATGCCACATTCTTGAATCATTATGAAACTTGCTATTTTGACATGGGTGTTACTATATTTTCTGATCTTTTTTGGCTTATGGTCAGTAAGGGACTTTTGTTCTATGCTTTGAGTAGAGCCATGCCTTGTTTTGCTATTATAAGTTCCTGTAGCATGTTGTTTTCTTGCTCTGAACATTGCTTCCTGATGCTGATTTTGCCATGTTCAGGAATTTCACCAAGTCTGTGAAGCTGATATGTTTTGCACTTTTGCCATGCTTGTTTGGACCTGTTATGTTGTGAATTAGCCGTAGCTCAGTGTTCATCTTTTGTCAAGCATCCTGAGCAGATCACTGCCATGTGCTTTGTTGGTACGTTTGGGTGCAGTAGCTTAATTTCTTGTTGCTTGCTAAGTGGCATCATGCTGTTAATGGCAGATTTGTGCCATTCATGTTTTGCTTGTAATTTGCAAACCGTGCATCCGATTCCGGTGATCTTTATATCGATTTCAACCGAAATGATCTCATCTTTCCAGCGGCATACTTGGTTTGCCAAGTTGATGCCTGGTTCACCATTTTCCTTCCGGAGCGCGCATACGCATTGTATATCACATCTCGCATATCATGTCATGTTTTGCATCATGTTGCTTGTGCATTGCACCGTGATTTATTGTGGTTCCTTTGTTTGTGTTCTTGCTTTGGGTAGAGCCGGGAGACGAGTTCGTGAACGAGGAACCTGTTGAGAACGCTTACGAGGATCAAGCTTTCGACAACTCTGAGAACTTTGCAGGCAAGATGACCATACCCTCGAAATCACTTCTATCTTTGCTATGCTAGATGCTCGCTCTTTTGCTATGCCTATGCTATGATGCCTATCACTTGCTTATCATGCCACCCCTATTGCCATGTCAGCCCCTAACCATCCTTTCCTAGCAAACCGTTGTTTGGCTATGTTACCGCTTTGCTCATCCCCTCTTATAGCGTTGCTAGTTGCAGGTGAAGATAAAGTCTGTTCCTTATTGGAACATGGAGATGCTGTTCCTTGTTGGAACATGTTTACTTGTTGGGGATATCACAATATATCTGCTATAATTAATGCATCTATATACTTGGTAAAGGGTGGAAGGCTCGACCTTATGCACGGTGTTTTGTTCCACTCTTGCCGCCTAGTTTCCGTCATACCGTGTTATGTTCCTTGATTTCGTGTTCCTTACGGTTGGGTGATTTATGGGACCCCCTTGACAGTTCGCTTTGAATAAGACTCGTCCAGAAGGCCCAACTTTGGTTTTACCATTTGCCACCTAAGCCTTTTCCCCGGGTTTTCACGAGCCCGAGGGTCATCTTTATTTTAACCCCGGACGGTGCTCCTTGAGTGCTGGCCCGAACCGAGCCGCTGCTGAGGCCACCACGGGAAACTCGAGGCTTGGTTTTACTCGTAGCCTGTCTCATCCGGATGTGCCACGAGAACAAGATATGTGCAGCTCCTATCGGGATTTGTCGGCTGTCGGGTGGCTTTGCTGGTCTTGTTTTATTGCTGTCGAAATGTCTTGTAGTCCGGGATTCGAGATCGATCGGGTCTTCCCAGTAGAAGGAATATCCTTCTTTGACCGTGAGAGCTTATAATGGGCTAAGTTGGGACACCCTGCGGTATTATCTTTGAAAGCCGAGCCCGCGGTTATGAGGCAGATGGGAATTTGTTAATGTCGGTTGTAGAAAACCCGAAGTTGACCTTAATTAAAATACACATCAACGCGTGTGTAACGTGATGGTCTCTTCTCGTGGAGTCCGGAAGTGAACACGGTGTTGGAGTTATGTTTGGCGTAAGTAGTTCAGTATCACTTCTTGATCGCTACTAGCTTCACGACCGTGCTTTGCTTCTCTTCTCGCTCTCTTTTGCGAATGTAGCCACCATATATGCTAGTCGCTTGCTGCAGCTCCACCTCACAACCCTGTCCTTCCTATAAGCTTAAATAGTCTTGATCTCGTGGGTGTGAGATTGCTGAGTCCCCGTGACTCACAGATTCTACCAAAACAGTTGCAGGTGCCGACGATGCCGGTGCAGGTGACGCAACCGAGCTCAAGTGGGAGTTCGATGAGGAACGTGGTCGTTACTATGTGTCTTTTCCTGATGATAAGTAGTCGAGCCCAGTTGAGACGATCGGGGATCTGTGTAGCATTTGGGGTATCTTCTTTTATTTTGGTTCCGTAGTGGGACCTTGAGTGTAATCTCAATGATGGATGTTTATTTGTGTATTGTGTGAAGTGGCGACTGTAAGCCAACTATGTATCTCTTTCCCTTATGTATTACATGGGTTGTGTGAAGATTACCTCACTTGCGACATTGCTTTCAATGCGGTTATGCCTCTAAGTCGTGCTTCGACACGTGGGAGATATAGCCGCATCGAGGGCGTAACAATCCACGAGCTGCAGAACAACTTGTCAGACGGAAGATCTCCTCCGCTCTGTCACTCGGAGCTCTCCAAGTAAAGAAACTCACTAGACGGATACAAAGAATGGATCAAGGCGGCTGAAAAAGAAGTTGGTACCGTCACCTAAGTTCATTGATCCAGAGCAAGATATACTCATAGCACGAAAAATGGGTCGGAAGTGTGTTCAACTCCTTCCCCACTCAAACCTCGATCCATTCGGGGGCTAATGATGAAGCTATGTACCTAGGGTAGGGTCATGGAATTGTCCAAGATACCCTCCCCAAGGACATCCCTAGAAGAATCACCTTTCAATCGACTCAGAAGTGTTCCACTCGACAGACTCGAGGACACTCGACCATGAAGCCAACCACTCGACAGCCAGGAGATCTAAAGTCACTCCGCACACTAACGGTCGTTCATTAAGTAGCTTTTATGGTCATCATAGCACTTTATTTTTGGCGTTACCAGTAACGCCCGACCTTAATGTACCTTAAAACCTGCATAATCGAGGGCGGAGGGTGCAGCAAACTCTATATAAGCCACTCCTCCTCGGTGTCAAGGGTTCGCATCCACATAATTCATACACATAATCCAATCGATCGCCTTCTGCTCCGAGGGCGTGGGGCTATTACTTCCCGAGAAGGGCTGAACTCGTAAAACTCGTCCGTATACAACTCCTCCATAGCTAGGATCTTGCCTCTCCATTCCTAACCCCCTACATTACTGTCAGACTTAGAACCACGACACACGTTGCTGATGACTGGTGAGCAAAGCATGGGGAGGACTCCGGCCATTGCCGCGCACTTGAGCTGGTCCGCTGAGCTGAATGTGATAGCGTACGACGAACACCTGAGAGGGCGTGTGGCCTCAGGCTTGGGGAGGATTGCATTCACCTCGCGAGCAAACTGCTTGAAGATGCGCAGAGAGGCTGGGGCCTGAGCGCCACCTAGGATGCAAGCGATCGCGCGTGGCTCCTGGAAGCCCCCAGCCCCCTCGTCATGATGATTGTCTTCGTACCTCCTTGGCGGCTGCGGCAGAGGTGGGAGCCCTACGTTGCCTTGAGGGCGGTCCTCACAAGGCTGGTCCCTCCAACCTTCCTCGCGAGGCTGGTCCTGCCAGCGGTCCTCGCGAGGTCTGTCACGCCATCCATAGCGAGGGCCACGGTCTTCCGAGCGTCCTGCGCCTCTTCCTCCTCCTCGGCCATAGCCCCGATCATTGCGCTCGGGCCGTCGGCCGATACGCCCTTCTCTCACGGCCCTGAGCTCCTGGCATTCGTTGGTGTTGTGGGTGTGGAGGTCGTGGTAGACGCAGTACCGGCTGCCTTTGGATGACTCAGGCTGATCCCTGCCTCGCTTGGTGTCTCGTTCTGCCGCGAGCACGATAGCCCCCTTGCGCTTCACGTCCTTGGCCTTGGGCTTATTCTCTTCTAGATCGGCAGCCGGAAGCTCGAGGAGGGAGAGGCGCCCTTCCTCAGCCCTGGCGCATTTGGTCGCCAAGTTGAACAGCTCAAGGGATGTGCACAGGTCTTCATGCATTGCTAGCTCCTCCATCTTGACGTCACGCACGCCATCAGAGAAGGCTGAGATGATGGCTTCCTTAATCTCCTTGGCGGCTGCGGCAGAGGTGGGAGCCCTACGTTGCCTTGAGGGTGGTCCTCACAAGGCTGGTCCCTCCAACCTTCCTCGCGAGGCTGGTCCTGCCAGCGGTCCTCGCGAGGTCTGTCACGCCATCCTTGGCGAGGGCCACGGTCTTCCGAGCGTCCTGCGCCTCTTCCTCCTCCTCGGCCATAGCGCCGATCATTGCGCTCGGGCCGTCGGCCGATACGCCCTTCTCTCACGGCCCTGAGCTCCTGGCATTCGTTGGTGTTGTGGGTGTGGAGGTCGTGGTAGACGCAGTACCGGCTGCCTTTGGATGACTCAGGCTGATCCCTGCCTCGCTTGGTGTCTCGTTCTGCCGCGAGCACGATAGCCCCCTTGCGCTTCACGTCCTTGGCCTTGGGCTTCTTCTCTTCTGGATCGGCAGCCGGAAGCTCGAGGAGGGAGAGGCGCCCTTCCTCAGCCCTGGCGCATTTGGTCACCAAGTTGAACAGCTCAAGGGATGTGCACAGGTCTTCATGCATTGCTAGCTCCTCCTTCATCTTGACGTCACGCATGCCATCAGAGAAGGCTGAGATGATGGCTTCCTTAGTCACCTTGGGGATTTTGAGGCGGGCGTTGTTGAAGTGCTGGATGTACTTCTGCAGGGTCTCTCCTGGCTGCTGCTTGATGCGGCGCATGTCGCTCACGGCCGGAGGTCGGTCGCGAGTGCCTTGGAAGTTGGCGATGAAGCGGGTGCGCATTTCGTCCCAGGAGGAGATCGTGCCGGGAGCCAGGTTTAGGAGCCAGGTTTGGGCTCCGTCCTTGAGCGCCATGGGGAACCAATTCTCCATGACCTTTTCGTCCCCGTTGGCGGCTTCGATGCCAGCTCGTAGAGCTTAAGGAACTCCGCGGGGTCGACAGTGCCGTCGTAGCGAGGAGGCAGGTCTGGCTTGAACTTGCCAGGCCATGCGACGCTGCGTAGCTCGGCGATGAAGGCGGGTAGCCTGCAGTGGCCACCGGGGCTCTCTGCTGATGCGGAGCTTGCTCTTGTGGATTCCCACGCACTGCTGCCTGGAGCAGCGCGGGGTCTTGACGCGGTGGTGCTGGAGCGTAGTCGCGGCGCTCCGGTGCTGGGAGCACGCAAGCACCTTCTTGGGGACGAGGGATCTCCTGGCAGCTCCTTTCTTGTTGCGCGGGCGCCGGACGTGGAGGGTCTTGGCCTGGGGCCACGCGCCTTGGAGCCAGAGCGCCTTCTTGGGGAGGAGGCGGTGGGGGCACCTCCGGCTCCCTGCCTCCCGTGCAAGGTGAAGGGCGAGGCAAGGAGAGGGATGGGGGAGTCCCCTGCGGCGCGGACGAGCTCGGCGACGCGGTCGAGCCACTCCTCGTAGACGTCGTCGACGAGGCGGTAGTGCAGGAGCTCGTTTGCCGCGATGAGAGCGGCTCGAGCCTCCATGGGAGCACGGTGCACGCGGGACGAAGAACCAGCAGAGGCGAGCGAAGGAGTAGCGGTGCGGCCTTCTCGCCTCACCGATGGATGCAGGGACGAGGCCTGCTGTTCGTTCCCCGCCGGGCCGGTGGCGGCGTTGGCGGCAGGCGATGGGGAAAGACGGGGGTGTCCGCCAACGGGAGCCGTCTGGGCGACTCGAGCGGTGCGAGCAGCCCGGCACTCGGCGCGAGCTCGGCGAGCGTCAGCCATGGACAAGACGGAAGATCACACGCGACCAGCGGAAGAAAGATTCCGGCGCACCCCTACTTGGCGCGCCAAATGTCGGATTTCGGGTTTCGGCAGACCCTTGAGGTTCGAACACTAGGGTGCGCACGGAGATCTTTCCCCTACCAGCTCACATGTCAATGGTTAGCAAGGGATCTAAACTAGGAACGATGAACAACACAAGAGACACGAGGTTTATACTGGTTCGGGCCACCGTTGTGGTGTAATACCCTACTCCGGTGTATGGTGTGGTGGATTGCCTCTGGGGCTGATGAAGAACAGTACAAAGGAAGAACAGCCTCACGAGGGGCTGTTCTTGAGCTGCTGCGATGGACTGCTTGGGTGAGTCCAGTCGCTTCTCTCTCTCTCTAGGGGTTCGACTTGTCTCCAGTCGGTCCCTTCTCTTTGTGATGGCTAGTCCTATTTATAGAGGGAGGCCCTGGGCCTCTTCCCAAATAATGAGCGGGAAGGGCGACAACAATTGGCCATTTTGAAGGGGAACATCTAGTACACTTATCATGACTAAAGTTGGTCTTCGGCTGCCAAAGGCTCGGCGGTGGCCGTCACAGGCTCCATGATGACCTCCTTCCTGCCGCTCTCTGGTCTTGGTCTTGTTGCACAAGCGGTAACCTTTGCTCGATGCCTTGGCACTGTGCTTGCCTCCTTTGCACCAAAGGGAAATGAGGACCTTTGCACAGCTGGGCGCCCACCTGTCTCGTCGTCATGCCTTGCGTCACGGGGCACCCTCGTGAGGTACCCTGCCTTGATCTCTCCGCCTCCTCGTGAGCCTGCCTGACGAGGCTGCTCCTGAGGAAGGTTCTTGTCGTCCACCCTGCGACGCTTGGCCCCTCGCAAGGGTCTTGAGCTTGAGCTGATGAAGCTGGGCCGCGCTGGGACCCCACTTGAGCCACGCCGCAGGCCGCAGGCAGGCAAGTCTGGGGACCCCCATTCCCATAACGCCTACAGACGTGCAACAGTTCATTTGGTGTCAGATTGCCAGAGGCATACACTGTAGTACCATCATTGTTCGACTTCCCGAAGAGGCGAAGAGCCAAGTGCAAGGTTTAGTAGTACGAGTACTACTACTACTACTAGGATACATGTACTAGGAACCGCATGGTGGAGCGTCTGTACTCTTATTTTATTTTTATCTCTGATAAAGTACACATTTATTTGGGAGAAGTGTGGAAAACGGTAGCCCAATAGTACTATTAAAAAACATCGAACATGTAATGATGATATGGATCAACCATGCTGGAATATATCTTGGCCTCCCTGCGAGCCCGTCTGTGTGTTCTCACTCCTCGTCTCTCTCAAGGAACGGCGGGTTGGCCATTTTGCCATCAATTGAGGTCGGTTTGCTCACACTCCGGTCTCAGATGTCAATGATATGCCAAGAGGAAGCGCGTTGACCGACAGGCCATACGCGTACTTGGTTTTGCACCTCATACTACTCCCTCCGTCATAGTTTATAGGGCGCGCTTCAATTATCATGCATTTCCACCACCAGAGAGATTTTAGACGCGTTTGGTTTAATGCTCAATTAATTAGGGTGTGGTTGAAGGAAATATGCCCTAGAGGCAATAATAAAGTTGTTGTTTATATTTCCTTATATCATGATGAATGTTTATTATTCATGCTAGAATTTATTAACCGAAAGCTTAGTACATGTGTGAATACATAGACAAAACAGAGTATCCCTAGTATGCCTCCACGTGATTAGCTCGTTAATCAAAGATGGTTAAGTTTCCTAACCATAGACATGTTGTGTCATTTGATGAACGGGATCACATCATTAGGGAATGATGTGATGGACAAGACCCATCCGTTAGCTTAGCATGATCGTTTAGTTTTATTTCTATTGCTTTCTTCATGACTTATACATGTTCCTCTGACTATGAGATTATGCAACTCCCGAATACCGGAGAAACACCTTGTGTGCCATCAAACGTCAGAACGTACCTGGGTGATCATAAAGATGCTCTACAGGTGTCTCTGATGGTGTTTGTTGAGTTGACATAGATCAAGATTAGGATTTGTCACTCCGTGTATCGGAGAGGTATCTCTGGGCCCTCTCTATAATGCACATGACTATGAGCCTTGCAAGCAATGTGACTAATGAGTTAGTCACGGGATGATCCATTACGAAACGAGTAAAGAGACTTGCCGATAATGAGATTGAACTAGGTATAATGATACCGACAACCGAATCTCGGGCAAGTAACATACCTATGACAAAGGGAACAATGTATGTTGTTATGCGGTTTGAACGATAAATATCTTCGTAGAATATGTAGGAGCCAATATAAGCATCCAGGTTCCGCTATTGGTTATTGACCGGAGATGTGTCTCGGTCATGTCTACATAGTTATCGAACCCGTAGGGTCCACACGCGTAACGTTCGATGACGATTTGTATTACGAGTTATGTGATTTGATGACCTAAGTTTGTTTGGAGTCCCGGATGAGATCACAGACATGACAAGGAGTCTCGAAATGGTCAAGAGGTAAAGGTTGATATATTGGAAGGCTATATTCAGACATCGGAAAGGTTTCGAGTGATTCGGGTGTTTTTCGGAGTACCGGGGAGTTACTAGAATTCACCGGGAGAAGTAATGGGCCTTATTGGGCCATACGGGAAAAGAGGAGGCAGGCCAAGAGGAGGTGGCACCCCCCCCCATGGGTCCGAATTGGACTAGGGGAAGGGGGCGCCGCCCCCCTTGTCTTGTCCTACTCTCCCTCTCTTTCCCTCTTTCCTTCTTTCCTACTCCGCAAAGGAAAGGGATTCAAGTCCTAGTAGGACTCCATACTATTGGCGCGCCCCTAGGGGGCCGGCCTCTCTCCCTTCCTCCTTTATATACGTCGGCAGGGGGCACCCCAAAGGCACACCAAGTCTTCTGTTAGCTGTGTGCGGTGCCTCCCTCCATAGTTACACACCTCGGTCATATTGTCGTAGTGCTTAGGCGAAGCCCTGCGACGGTAACTTCAGCATCACTGTCGCCACGCCGTCGTGTTGACGGAACTCTCCCTCGGCCTCAACTGGATCATGAGTTTGAGGGATGTCATCGAGCTGAACATGTGCTGATCGCGGAGGTGTCGTACGTTCGATGCTTGGATCGGTTGGATCGCAAAGACATTCGACTACATCAACCGCATTACTAAACGCTTTCACTTTCGGTCTACGAGGGTACGTGGACACACTCTCCCCGCTCGTTGCTATGCATCTCCTAGATAGATCTTGCGTGATCGTAGGTAAAATTTGAAATACCGCGTTCCGCAATAGTGGCATTTGAGCCAGGTCTATGTGTAGATGTTATATGCACAAGTAGAACACAAAGAGTTGTGGGCGATAATAGTCATACTGCTTACCAACAACGTCTTACTTTGATTTTGCGGTATTGTTGGATGAAGCGGCCCGGACCGACATTACATGACTGCGTTCATGAGACTGGTTCTATCGACGTGCTTCGCACATAGGTGGCTAGCAGGTGTCTGTTTCTCCAACTTTAGTTCAATCGAGTTTTACTATGCCCGGTCCTTGTTGAAGGTTAAAACAACACACTTGACGAAAAATCATTGTGCTTTTGATGCGTAGGTAAGAATGGTTCTTGCTAGAAGCCCATAACAGCCACATAAAACTTGCAACAACAAAGTAGAGGACGTCTAACTTGTTTTTGCAAGGCATGTTGTGATGTGATATGGTCAAGACGTGATGATATATGAATT
This sequence comes from Aegilops longissima, assembly GCA_021605205.1. NCBI lineage: Eukaryota > Viridiplantae > Streptophyta > Magnoliopsida > Poales > Poaceae > Aegilops > Aegilops longissima. The sequence continues at coordinate 482,927,594 of CM038679.1, read as the reverse complement.
GTTGTATGAGATGATCATGTTTTGTAACAGTTAGCGGCAACTGGCAGGAGCCATACGATTGTGTTGTTGCTTTACTGTATGAAATGCAATCACCATGTAATTGCTTTACTTTATCACTAAGCAGTAGCGATAGTAGTAGAAGCAATAGTTGGCGAGACGCCAACGATGCTACGATGGAGATCAAGGTGTCAAGCCGGCGACGATGGTGATCATGACGGTGCTTTGGAGATGGAGATCACAGGCACAAGATGATGATGGACATATCATATCACTTATTTTTTATTGCATGTGATGCTTATCCTTTATGCATCTTATTTTGCTTAGTACGGCGGTAGCATTATAAGATGACCCCTCACTAAATTTCAAGGTACAAGTGTTCTCCCTGAGTATGCACCGTTGCTACAATTCATCGTGCCGAGACACCACGTGATGATCGGGTGTGATAAGCTCTAGGTTCACATACAACAGGTGCAAGCCAGTTTTGCACACGCAGAATACTCGGGTTAAACTTGACGGGCCTAGCATATACAGATATGGCCTCGGAACACTGAGGCCGAAATGTCGAACATGAATCATATAGTAGATATGATCAACATAGTGATGTTCACCATGGAAAACTACTCCATCTCACATGATGATCGGATATGGTTTAGTTTATATGGATCACGTGATCATTTAGATGACTAGAGGGATGTCTATCCACTACAAAAAAATACACTTCCGTGATGATATGTGTTTGTCACAGTAGGTCGCGTTTTTTGTCATGCATGTACATCCATGACAAATTTATGATAGAATCAAGATAGTCATACCTATGCTGTCGTAGAAGTGTTCCATGACATTACCAAAATTATCATCGCGGAAGTGTCCACTTCCATGACGATAAATCGTGCGTCACAGAAGTGCTTTCGTCAAGGGTGACCGACACGTGGCATCCACCGTAATGGAACGCTGTTAAGCTATCGGGTCAGGTTTTGGATCCGATAACCCGTTAACAGCCCCGACCAATGGGGATTTTCCACATGTAAAATCATCATTGGCTGGAGGAGACATGTGTCAGGTCCACGTTGGCACAGGTGTCACTCATCCAATGGGTGAGACGCGCCTATGATATGTTGACACGTGGACCGGCCCATCAAGTTTAAATGGGCCGGCCCAACTGAAGGCCCACAAGATTCTGTGGACCATAATGGGCCGGCCCAGCTAAAGGCCCACGAGATTTTGCGGACCATAATGGGCTGGCCCAGCTAAAGGCCCACAAGATTTTACGGGCCATAATGGGCCGACCCAGGTAAAGGCCCACAAGATTTTTGTGTGCCATAATGGGACAGCCCAGGTAAAGGCCCACAAGATTCTTGCAGATCATAATGGGCCGGCCCAGCTAAAGGCCCACGAGGTTTCACCGACACTAATGGGTCGGCCCAGCTGTAGGCCCACAAGATTTTGAGGACCCTAGTAGGCAGGCCCATTGACTGGCTGCCAAGTTTTGGGCCAAATGCCGGCCTATATTTGATCCTGTCCATTAATGGCCTGCCACGCTCCGGGCCTAACAGTGGCCCATATGAGATCTGGCCCGTTAAAAGCCTACCAAGTTCTAGGCCAAATTACGGCCCAGATCTGGTCCAGCCCTTTAAGAGGCTTTGGGCTCAATTATGGGCCATATCAGATTTGGCCCGTCAGCTGGACACTATGCTTTTGGGCCCACTTGCTAAAGGCCCACTTAGTAATTCGGCCTGATATTAGTTTTGGTCTGTTAAGGGCCCGTTTAACATTTCGGCCCTATATTAATTTCGGCCTGTTAAAAGCCCGTCATATAGTTGGGCCTAACTACGGCCGGTTTGCATCCGCCCGCTCACGGCCGATATCGATTGGGCCAAACAAGGACCGAGACAATTTTATGCGTGTTAAAGCCCGTGATTTGATTTGCACAATCATGGGCCGGGGTTCATTTTGGGCTGCTGCCGGCCCGTGAGCTGTTCGGCACGTTTTAGGCCCAATCTACATCGTGATTGCATGATGGCCCGATTATGTACCGTAATTTTACGGTTTGGCGGTTCTTCGCGAAGACAGGATATATATACATAAAATAACTGCAGCATCGTGAATAAGAAAAACCTAGACTATACAATAAAGAAATTATGGCATATTACATCCATTGGGCATCAAGGTTCTCCACTATGATAATAAAGCACAAGCGGACAACAGATTACATACTTCGGGCATCAAAGATCGCCACCAAAGCAAATAAACACGCCGACAAAATAATATACAAAACCGACAAAGACTTAAATAGAGTTGAAGAAAGGTTAGCCTGCTTTGGGAGCTGCAGCAGCAAGCAGCTGAGCAAGATGATGAGATCTAAGCTTGTTCAACACTTATATCTTCCTCACTCTGAAAGATAAACAAGCGATGGATGATAGGTTTTGCACATAAAAGTATCGATCTTGACAATTCATCACATTTCTTCTTGATTTAATAAAGTGACACAATTTAAAATTGCATTAACTCAATATGGTATTGTTTCGGTCAAGACATGGCAGGAAATGACATTGTGAAGGAGTTGGCAGCTTCACGACACAACTTGATTACAAATCAAGAACTCATAAGTATCAATGGTTAGTGTGCTGTCAATTTACACCATTTCAGATTGGCAAATAAAGAGACAGTTTAAATAATAGTAGAATGATATGACATTGTTCATAGTTAAGACATTGCAGAATATGACATTGTGCTGTAGTGGGTAGGTTCATGATGACCGAGAAGTATAGGGGATCTATCATAGTCCTTTCGATAAGTAAGAGTGTCGAACCCAACGAGGAGCAGAAGGAAATGATAAGCGGTTTTCAGTAAGGTTTTCTCTGCAAGCACTGAAATAGTAGGTGATAAGATAAATAGTAACGAGCAAAAAAGTAAATAAAGTAAATAAAGTGCAGAAAGGTGGCCCAATCCTTTATGTAGCAAAGGATAAGCCTGGACAAAATCTAATAATGAATAAGGAGCTCGTGAGGACACATTGGGAATTATCGTCAAGCTAGCTTTGATCACGTTCATAAGATTCGCGTTCGGTACTTTGATAATTTGATATGTGGGTGGACCGGTACTTGGGTACTGTCCTAACTTGGACAAGCATCCCACTTATGATTAACCCCTATTGCAAGCATCCGCAACTACAAAAAGGAGTATTAAGGTAAACCTAACCACAACATTAAACATATGGGTCCATATCAACCCCTAACGAAGCAACGCATAAACTAGGGTTTAAGCTTCTGTCACTCTAGCAACCCATCATCTACTTATTACTTCCCTATGCCTTCCTCTAGGCCCAAATAATGGTGAAGTGTCATGTAGTCGACGTTCACATAACACCACTAGAGGAAAGACAACATACATCTCATCAAAATATTGAACGAATACCAAATTCACATGACTACTAATAGCAAGACTTCACCCATGTCCTCAGGAACAAACGTAACTACTCACAAAGCATATTCATATTCATAATCAGAGGAGTAATAATATGCATAAAGGATCTGAACATATGATCTTCCACCAAGTAAACCAACTAGCATCAACTACAAGGAGTAATCAACACTACTAGCAACCCACAGGTACCAATTTGTGGTTTTGATACAAGATTGGATACAAGAGATGAACTAGGGTTTTGAGAGGAGATGGTGCTGGTGAAGATGTTGATGGAGATTGACCCCTCTCGATGAGAGGATCGTTGGTGATGACGTTGGTGATGATTTCCCCCTCCGGAAGGAAGTGTCCCAGCGAACAGCTCCGCCAGAGCCCTAGATTGATTCCGCCAAGGTTCCGCCTCGTGGCGGCGGAGTTTCGTCCGTAAGCTTGCCCATGATTTTTCGAGGTAAAAGTGATGATATAGCGAAGATGGACGCGGAGGCCACCAGGGGCCCAGGAGATAGGGGCGCGCCCTGGGGCGCCCTCTGCTCTGGACAGGTGTGGGCCCCTGCCTATTTATTTTGCTCATGAATTCTTATAAAATCCAAAAAGTTGTTTCGTGGAGTTTGGGACTTTTGGAGTTGTGCGAATAGGTTTCCAACGTTTGCTCCTTTTCGGCCGAATTCCATTTGCCGACATTCCCCCTCTTCATGGTAAACCTTGTAAAATAAGAGAGAATAGCCATAAGTATTGAGACATAATGTGTAATAACAGCCCATAATGCAATAAATATTGATATAAAAGCATGATGCAAAATGGACGATCAACTCCTCCAAGCTTAGACCTCGCTTGTCCTCAAGCGAAGCGAAATCGAAAAATATGTCCACATGTTTAGAGATAGAGGTGTCGATAAAAATAAAATACGGACATGAGGGCATCATGATCATTCTAATAACAGCAACATATATGGATTTTGTCATATGATTTCCTATGCTCAAGTAGTAAGCAATTCACAATGTCAAGTATGGTTCAAAAACTTCATTGGGAACTAACAAACTATAAACTCAGTCATTGAAGCAATTGCAATTTATCGTAACATCAGAAAGAGTCAATAATAGAGATTTTCAGAAAGCTCACATACTCAACTATCTCGTAGTCCCATATAATTATTAACACTCACGCAATACTTGTGGTTATAGAGTTTCAGCCGGACACTGAGAAACATAGGGGCTCATTATGTTGCCTCCCAACGTATTCACCTTTAGGTGATGTCAACAATAATAGCCTATGCCAACTTACATCCAATTGGATATATGTATCATGATCTTTCAAACACGAGGAGCTTGCCAAAGGATAAAAATAAAATAGGAAAGGTGAGCATCACCTTGACTCAAGCATAAAGTAAAACATAAAGTAAAAGATAGGCCCTTCGCAGAGGGAAGCAGAGGTTGTCATGCACATTTAGGGTTGATGCATAAAGTCTTAGTGCAAAAGAACGTCACTTTATATTGCCCCTTGTATGTGGACCTTTATTATGCAGGCCGTCGCTTTTATTACTTCCACAACAAGTTCGTACAAAGTTTATTTTCTCTGCAAAAATAAGTCATACATATTTAGAGAGCAATTTTTATTGCTTGCACAGATGACAACTTACTTGAAGGATCTTATTCAATCCATAGGTAGGTATAATGGACTCTCATGGCAAAACTGGGTTTAAGGATATTTCGAAGCACAAGTAGTATCTCTACTTGGTGCAAATAATTTGGCTACCATGAGGGGGAAAGTCAAGATCAACATGTTTGGAAGGTCAATGACAATATACTTTAACTAAGATGTCGGAAAACATAAACCATTACGTTGTCTTCCTTGTCCAACATCAACTCTTTTAGCATGTCATACTTAATGAGTGCTTCACAATCATAAAAGATGTCCAAGATAATATATTTGTATGTGAACCCCTCTTTCCTTATCACTTCCTATTAATTGCAATGATTACCAAGGCTACGTTCATCAACTCTAAACAATTTTTATGCCTCATTCTTTCTATATGTGAAGTTATCACTATCGATAAGATCAATATGAACTCTTTTGTTCTTTCTACCTTCTCAAGATCATAGCAACATAGCAAAGCCCTTGACTCAACACTAATCTTTATTATAGATAGAACACGGACTCGCTTACATAAAGAGCTCACAATGCAAAACTCAAAACTACTTGATATCAAAACATCAATCTACTAGATCAAGATACTACCAAAAAGGATCAAACTAAATAAAGTGGTAAAGATAAGAGTGTGATGGTGACACGATACCGGGGCACCTCCCCCAAGCTTGGCAGTTGCCAAGGGGAGTGCCCATACCCATGTGATTATTTCTTCGGAGGTGGTGAAGTAGGAGTTGTTGCATTTTTCTTCTCTAGCTCAAGTTTCATTATCCTTTTGCATAGTGATGCCTTACTGTCCTGCAAAAAACATGGTGGGATAGATTGGACCTTAGGGAGGCTTGACTTCTTGAATTCCACATGCATATCACCAGGTTGAGGTAGTGGATCGTCCTCTTCATCGGAGCTTGTCTCCTCCTTCCTCTTTGGATCATAGTCTTCTTCTTCCTCTGTGGTCCAGCCATAATGTTCCACATCACCATATACTTTGGGGTTTGCAGTATAATCAGCCATGTAGCTCTCTCCCTCCGAATCTTGGGACGCCATCTTGTTCCAAATCTGCAACAGAAACAACTCGAAACGAAAACAGGGGATATTTGCGTGATACGGTGCTCAAAACCTTCAGGAGTATATATAATGAATTTTTACCGACCAAAATACGTAACATACAAGAAAACGGAGTCCGGGAGGCACACGAGGTGCCCACGAGACAGGGGGCGCGCCCTACAGGGGGGCGCGCCCTCCTCTCTCGTGGGAGCCTCGTGTCCCTTTTGGACTACTTCTTTCGTCCTAAAATTCTTAAATAATCCAAAACTGATAAAAATTGCCATTAGAGTTGTTTTGGAGTCGCTTTGCTTATCGTACCACGTACCTATGCCTTTTCGGAGTCTGGAACATTCTGGAAAATGTCTCTTATGTATTCCTCAGGGATTATGGTTTCAATAATATTAGTTTCAACATTTATAGGATTACCTGAAATATAATGTTTAATTCTTTGACCGTTTACCACCCTCGGATTTGTGCCTTCGAAGTTGTTGATTTTTATAGCACCAGAACGATAGACCTCCTCGATAATGTAGGGACCTTCCCATTTTGAGAGAAGTTTTCCTGCAAAAAATCATAAACGAGAGTTGAACAATAACACATAATCTCCTACATTAAACTCACGCTTTTGTATCCTCTTATCATGCCAGCGTTTGACTTTTTCTTCGAAAAGCTTGGCATTCTCATATGCTTGGGTTCTCCATTCATCAAGTGAGCTAATATCAAATAACCTCTTCTCACCGGCAAGTTTGAAGTCATAATTGAGCTCTTTAATAGCCCAATATGCTTTATGTTCAAGTTCAAGAGGTAAATGACATGCTTTTCCATAAACCATCTTATATGGAGACATACCCATAGGATTTTTTTATGCAGTTCTATAGACCCATAATGCATCATCAAGTTTCTTGGACCAATTCTTTCTAGATCTATTCACAGTCTTTTGCAAAATTAATTTGAGCTCTCTATTGCTCAACTCTACTTGACCACTAGACTGAGGGTGATAAGGAGATGCGATTCTATGATTGACATCATACTTAGCAAGCATCTTACGGAAAGCACCATGAATAAAGTGTGAACCACCATCAGTCATAAGATATCTAGGGACTCCAAACCTCGGAAAAACAACTTATTTAAGCATTTTAATAGAAGTGTTATGATCAGCACTACTAGTTGGAATAGCTTCTACCCACTTAGTAACATAATCAACAACAACTAACATATGTGTATAACCATTGGAGGCAGGAAACTGTCCCATATAATCAAAACCCCAAACATCAAACGGTTCAATAATAAGAGAATAATTCATAGGCATTTCTTGACGTCTACTAATGTTACCTATTCTTTGACATTCATCACAAGATAAGACAAACTTATGAGCATCTTTGAAAAGAGTAGGCCAATAAAAACCAGATTGTAGTACCTTGTGTGCAGTTCTATCTCCAGCGTGGTGTCCTCCATAGGATTCAGAGTGACACTTGCATTGGATTTGTTCCTGTTCATGCTCAGGCACACAACGTCTAATAATACCATCTACTCCTTCTTTATAAAGGTGTGGATCATCCCAGAAGTAATGTCTTAAATCATAAAATAACCTTTTCTTTTGCTGGTATGTGAAACTAGGCGGTATATATTTAGCAACTATGTAATTAGCATAATCAGCATACCAAGGAGCAGTACAAGAAGCATTGACAACCGCTGATTGTTCATCAGGAAAACTATCATTAATAGGCAGTGGGTCATCAAGAACATTCTCTAACCTAGACAAGTTGTCTACAACGGGGTTCTCAGCCCCCTTTCTATCAATAATATGCAAATCAAATTCTTGGAGCAAGAGAACCCATCTAACGAGTCTAGGCTGAGCATCTTTCTTTTCCATAAGATATTTAATAGCAGCATGATCAGTGTGAATAGTAACTTTGGAATCAACAATATAAGGTCTAAACTTATCACATGCAAACACAACTGCTAAGAACTCTTTTTCAGTAGTAGCATAATTTCTCTGGGCAGTATCAAGAATCTTGTAACACCCCAAAAAATTTAACCTTGTTTTATTAATTAAAATTTTGCCAGGAAATTAAATTTTTATTTTTTTGGATTTATTCTTGATCTCAGAGCCTCTCTTTTCCCCTAAATTGTGGAGTTTTCACCCCTAGTAAAAACTTTCCAATTATTATTGGACTCATTTACCCTCTCAAACAAAAAAAATCTTTTATCAGTAGGATTATTTATATAATTATTTATGCCTGAGCTCTATCACTCTAAAATGGTTTTTCATAAGTTTAGGACCCCATTTGCACTACAACCCTTTTATAAATTTATTTAAAAATCCCACCAAAATTTGGAGATGTCATGTAATGTTTCTAAATCACTTTTATGCAAAAAGATATTTCATTCATTGAATATTTTGAGCTCTACACCAAATTTTCAAATCTGGTCCAGTGAGCAGTTTTACACTACAACCCATTTAAATATTTATTTCTAGCTTCCACCAAAATTACGGGATGTTCGTAGCAGCATATGATTCAACTTTATGCAAAAACCCAGTGATGTTCTTTGAAAAATTTGAGTGAATCAACCTCACTTTCATTCTGGTCCAACTTGATCGTTTGTACAGCAACCATATTTTTGCTTGCTCTTTTGCCCTTGATCCTTTCTCCTGCTTATAGCACACCCTATAAAAACCCTTATGTCCAGGAGGATGGGCTCATTGGAATATTTTTGGTTCATGAAATGATGCCACTTACCTCCTGTCCAGAATTGAAGTTTTGCAAAACTTGCACTAACAAGTTTGTGCTTTTCACAAACTAACCTCACCACCCTCTTATTCATCTAAAGAGACCCTAATCTGGAAGAATTGGCCACTCCAAGAAATGCCTAGGTGCCCGTGGAATTTTGTCAAACACCTTGAGAGCATGAACAGATTTGGCATGAGATTTGGTTTGCATTGTAGACCTGATCCTCTGACCCAACAAGCATGTCCACTAGCATCCCAGCTACCCCTAGACTAGACCTGCTAATCCCCAGCTCCAACCAAGCCACCTAGCAGGCCATGGCATTTCACCGAGCAGATGGTGGGCGTGCACTGGGCGCGCCCAGAGCGCGCCAACTACAGCCGCGCACCCGAGCCGCCGCGTCGTGCCCAATCCGCCCCCCTGACCTTTGCTCACCTGCAGAGCCCACCCCCGGCCTCATCCACTCACCAGAAACCCCCAAGTCGCCCTGGCAGCCTACAGCGCCGCCGTCAGGGCACCCTTGGCGGCACGCCGGCATCCGCAGTGCGCCTCTGCCACGGACGGCACCGCCTGAGCCTCCTCCGTTTGCCAGTTGCCCTCGTGAGCAGGCTGTCCTCATCCGCTCGCCCTCCCGACCCCGCTAGCCTCCACCACGTCACCCTGCCGCAAACAGAGAGGCGGTTCGCTGGCAAGCTTATCTACGGCCACGGGAACCGACCTCGCCGGGCTATATAAATCCCTCTCGATCCTGCCTAGGCTCATCGGCAGCCTTACTCGAGCCGTAGGAAGCCTCCCCCCTCCCCAGTTGGCCAGGGGCCACTCTCTTCCCCAACTCCGGCACGATCGGCCGCCACCTCGCTCCGGCAAAATACGGCCAAGGCCAAAGCCCCCAGACCCCTCTCGTGCTTCCATCCTCCTCCCCAAGATCCTACGGAGCCACCCAACACCTTAGACCCGCTCGGGAACCACCATAGCTAGAAGCCCCAAAAGCTCCTGAGGCCACCTCCGCCGAGGAGCTCGCCGCCGGCGGCTCCCTCCGTCCCCACCTGCCTGGCGACCACCGGGAGGACCGCCCTGGAGTGGCGGATCCATCCCCGCCCTCGGGGCCCCGCGAGGAGCCGCCAATCGCCGGCGAGCATCGCCGGAGTCCCGCCCCCTCTCGGGCAGAGGAAGAGGAGGGAGGGTCGACTGGTCAAACCTGACCAGTGGGCCCCCTGGACCCACTGTCAATGACCCCGCACCGGTCCACGTGGGTTAAGTGATAGCATAAAACTCCAAGTACGTAACCCCTACTTAGAAAGCGTATTCGTGACTGAAACGTTTTCTTTTTGTTTTATTTTAAAAACAGATTTTGACCAGAGCTTTGACTGGCTATAACTTTTTAAATATAAACCCAAATGACTTGATTCTTTTTCTGTTGTGTCCCAAATATTGTCTAGTTTATTTTCATAATTATTACAAAAAATTCAAACAACTTTTTGTGATGTTTTGAAAATGTGGGTTAATTCAAATTTATTTAAAATAGGATCTTGGAGAGAGAGAAGAAAACTTTCAAAAGTTTTGGAGAGCACCCCCACCTCTCCACACCTTGAAGGCAAACATCCTGAACCCTGGCATAATATTTTTGGTGTGATGGTTGACACGATTATAACACCACCTTATTTCGGAAAACTCGTTATTTTATGTGGTGATACGATCATTTGCATGAATGCATATTGGAGATTCCTTGCTGTTGGAAATGGATATACATGTGAAGGAAATCACCCTCGCATGCCTTGCATGCATGTCGGAAAGAAGTCCGGGAAAGCCTCTGCCTTGGGTAGGCGTGAGCTTGCCCCCGGTCTCCGTTGGGACGGTTATGTCCGGTATGGCATAGTAAGGTATAATGAGAGGTGATTCTATTGATTGAAATATGTTTGTTATACATATCATGCAAGGAATACTTAAGGCTCCTGAGTCGGCCGTAGATCGAGTCTTGTTCCAGTAACCCCCATACTTGTTTCGTGCTGCCACTTGTCCCTGCCGTAGGTAGGGTATGGTTCAGTAAGTTGTCAACCCTTGTCATGGCACACACCGTACAGAGAAGCCATGGTGGAAGATACCGGCTGCATCCGGTAGGCATGCCACCTGGTCCGGGAGCATGGGTGTTTCCGGTTGGGACCGAGAGGGGGGCACCCCTTAGAGCGCGCGATAGAAATTTGATCCCATGCTACGCGAGGTTGTAGCCTCCCCACTTAGAGTTTTGCTTAACAAGTGTCGTGGCTGATTCCAGACACGAGTAAAGTTAAGCTGGTGTGTGCAAGTCGGGCGTGTTTTCGACTAAAAGACCGTAGACGGAATTAGTCCCGATGCACTAAAGAAATCCGTTACTCGTGGGTAAAGAGTACACCCTCTGCAGAGGTATTGAACCTATTCGAATTGCCGTGTCCATGGTTAAGGACTACAGTCTGGGTCGGGTCAAGTGTCGGTCTTAGTGTCGGTCTTTGGAGGAGAAACTGCTAAACCAGAACATGTATCATGATTTGTGACTTGTGTTGATTATGATGATTATGATTATTTTTATCTGGACTAACTATTGCCATTACTTGATTTATTGAGTATCCCTAGGACGGTTCTACCTCCTGGATATTCACCATAATTGTTTTCTTTATAAGCCCTTTATGTGGCGTCGCACAGACGCCCGACTATGGCATGCTTGTTATTCATTTACTTTAAAAGTCCTTTATGTGGCGTCGCACAGACGCCCGACTGTGGCATGCTTGTTATTTATTTTACAAGCCCTTTATGTGGTGTCGCACAGACGCCCGACTGTGGCATGCTTGTTATTTATTTACCATATAAGCCCTTTATGTGGTGTCGCTTAGACGCCCGACTGATGCATGCTTCATATCATGGCCCTTTCGAGGCGTCGCTTCAGACACCCGATCGGTGCATGTTATTTCTACCCCATTATTGCATATCCATGTTGCATATAAATAACCTGCTTGAATGCATCAGAGATTTTATTTTATGACTGACGATGTGATCATAGAATGTTTCAGCGCATGATTATCATTTATATTATACCCGTGTTCATAATGTTTGCGAGTACATTCAAAGTACTCACTGGCTTGTCCCTGGCTATTGTCTTGGCCAGATTTCTTGCATGGAGAGGAGCGTTGCGATGACAGCCCCGGAACCTAAGCAATGGTGATAGCAGCCTCGCGAAGATAGGAGTTAACCTGGTCAGCTGTTCCTGTGGGAAATGAAGTTCCATGGACACTGATGATCCACAAACCGCTTCCGCCATCAACCACTAGAAACCATTTGTTGCACTCCCAGGCCAGAATGGTCTTGTACTACATATTTTTTGTATTTTGCCTGAAATTTCTGTATCAAGTTGGTGCCTTATCAGCTAACAGTAATCTTGGGGCTGGTGAGCACAACGGCCATTTTTTGGAATTTAATACCCAGAAAACCGGTCGTGACAAACTTGGTATCAGACCAGGCTGACCATTGGCAAATCCTATCTTAGCCAGGTCGAAAAACTAGGAAAACCAACCCACCAGACCCTAACCAAATCCCAGCCAAGCTTCCCGTGCAAGATAGCCACACAGTGACCCCGACACTTTTGGCAGTCGGTGCCCAACCTATCAGCCTAGCCTGTCGATCACGCGCCAGTGACCGACACATAATCTGTCTTATTCGCAAGCATGCGAAGGAAGACTCCGTCCCCTTCTTCTATAAAAAGGGCACGCTAGCCTCAACTCAGCACAGCGCAAACTCTTTCCCAAACCAAGCCATAATGCCTGGTCCTGTCGTGCACAATGAGACCACAGCAACCAACCTTGGAGGTTTTGTGACCGTGCTCGCGAACCTCACACGCCGTGCCTTTGCATTAGAAGAGCCCCCAGAATATGTTGTGTACCAAGGGTCCATGAGCGGTGAGAGCCGTCAATTCTGGGCCAAAGTGCACATCTATGGTAGGGGTCGGTCGCCAGAACGCCCCTACAGGTTCACCGGAAGGACAACTTCCTTTGAGCCACAAGCCATCCAACTAGCTGCTCGAGAAGCTATAGTTCAACTCCGGCATTTGTCGCCCAGAGTTAACTGTCGCTCGTTCTACTACTATCCCAGCCGTGACGAATATGGTAGACCACCCAAAGTTGCCAACGGAGATCACGAGACGGATCCTGCTTTATTGCATGTGGTGCGCTATGTAAGTATGCTAGAGGATTTGTTCGATCAAATCACCCTTGATCTGATCGCAGCTCGTGGAGAACTGGTCTGCCAAGTCCCAGCAAGAGGAGAAGATGAGCCCGACGCCGACAACCCAGTCGTGCTATTCGGACAACCAATCGAGACCTTGAGGTCAGCCCCGGCCATCAACCAAGGTGCCTTGATGACCCCAGAAGTGCTTCGTCGCCTTTTGGGAATGCACTCCAATGGGATTGTGGCCAACAATCCCCAAGATGGTCATCATCGCTACCCCGACCCTGCAGTCCCTCAACCCCCTCCTGCTTATCCCGATGGTGAAAATCATGGAGAAACCTCGACGTCCACGAGGCAAGCCCGATTAGATATTAACGAGGTAGACTAAAGTCGCTCAAGTAGTACCGAGCCTTAATAAATCCTCGTCTTGTAACTGTGTGATCCTGTACCGCCATTATTAAATGTTGTTTGATTGTGCGCCCCTGTTTTTAATAGTGGCCATGCATGAGTATGTTGGTGTGCGATTGCATGTTTTTTACCCGGGCATAGTTGCCAACCGCGACGACACAATAATTTGTGCTATATATAAATTTTTAGTTTCTACTAACAGGAGTGGTTTTTTCCAAACAACTCTTAAAAAATCTCGACGACGAGATTTTCTTTTAAGGGGGGTAGTGTTGTAACACCCCAAATTTTTTAACCTTGTTTTATTAATTAAAATTTTGCCAGGAAATTAATTTTTTATTTTTCTGGATTTATTCTTGATCTCAGAGCCTCTCTTTTCCCCTAAGTTGTGGAGTTTTCACCCCTAGTAAAAACTTTCCAATTATTATTGGACTCATTTACCCTCTCAAATAAAAAAATTTCTTTTATCAGTAGGATTATTTATATAATTGTTTATCCCTGAGCTTTATCTCTCTAAAATGGTTTTTCATAAGTTTAGGACCCCATTTGCACTGCAACCCTTTTATAAATTTATTTAAAAATCCCACCAAAATTTGGAGATGTCATGTGATGTTTCTAAATCACTTTTATGCAAAAAGATATTTCATTCATTGAATATTTTGAGCTCTACACCAAATTTTCAAATCTGGTCCAAAGGAGCAGTTTTACACTACAACCCATTTAAATATTTATTTCTAGCTTCCACCAAAATTATGGGATGTTAGTAGCAGCATATGATTAAACTTTATGCAAAAACCCAGTGATGTTCTTTGAAAAATTTGAGTGAATCAACCTCACTTTCATTCTGGTCCAACTTGATGGTTTGTACAGCAACCATATTTTTGCTTGCTCTTTTGCCCTTGATCCTTTCTCCTGCTTATAGCACACCATACAAAACCCTTATGTCCAGGAGGATGGGCTCATTGGAATATTTTTGGTTCATGAAATGATGCCACTTACCTCCTGTCCAGAATTGAAGTTCTGCAAAACTTGCACTAACAAGTTTGTGCTTTTCACAAACTAACCTTACCACCCTCTTATTCATCTAAAGAGACCCCAATCTGGAAGAATTGGCCACTCCAAGAAATGCCTAGGTGCCCGTGGCATTTTGTCAAACACCTTGAGAGCATGAACAGATTTGGCATGAGTTTTGGTTTGCATTGTGGACCTGATCCTCTGACCCAACAAGCACGTCCACTAGCATCCCAGCTACCCCTAGACTAGACCTGCTAATCCCCAGCTCCAACCAAGCCACCTAGCAGGCCATGGCATTTCGCCGAGCAGATGGTGGGCGTGCACTGGGCGCGCCCAGAGCGCGCCAACTACAGCCGCGCACCCGAGCCGCCGCGTCGCGCCCAATCCGCGCCCCTGACCTTTGCTCACCAGCAGAGCCCACCCCGCCTCATCCACTCACCAAACCCCTGCCGCCTGGCACCCTACAGCGCCGCCGTCAGGGCACTCTTGGTGGCACGCCGTCCATGATCGCGCCTCTGCCACATACGGCGCCGCCCGAGCCTCCTCCTTCGCCAGCTGCCCTCGTGAGCAGGCCGTCCTCATCCGCTCGCCCTCCCGACCCCGCTAGCCTCCACCACGTCAACCTGCCGCAAACAGAGAGGCGGTTCGCCGACAAGCTTATCTGCGGCCACGGGAACCGACCTCGCCGGGCTATATAAATCCCACTCGATCCTGCCTAGGCTCATCGGCAGCCTCACTCGAGCCGTAGGAAGCCTCCCCCCTCGCTAGTTGTCCTGTGGCCACTCTCTTCCCCAACTCCGGCAGGATCGGCCGCCAGCTCGCTCCGGCAAAATACGGCCAAGGCCAAAGCCCCTAGACCCCTCCCGTGCTTCCATCCTCCTCCCCATGACCCTACTGAACCGCCCAACACCTCAGACCCGCTCGGGAACCACCATAGCCAGAAGCCCCAAAAGCTCCTGAGGCCACCTCCGCCGAGGAGCTCGCCGCCGGCGGCTCCCTCCGTCCCCCACCTGCCTGGCGACCACCGGGAGGACCGCCCTGGAGTGGCGGATCCATCCCCGCCCTTGGGGCCCTGTGAGGAGCCGCCAATCGCCGGCGAGCATCGCCGGAGTCCCGCCCCTCCTCGGGCAGAGGAAGAAGAGGGAGGGTCGACAGGTCAAACCTGACCAGTGGGCCCCCTGGACCGACTGTCAATGACCCCGCACCGGTCCACGATGTCGGGGAAGCTGATCGTGACCCACGAACACCTATGGGACCTGGCGGACCGAGTCCCTTGTGGTTCGGAGGGGGGCGGAGATTGCACGAAGAGCAGATCAAGGCGATGCACACGAGCAGTTTACCCAGCTTCGGAGCTCTCCGGAGAGATAATACTCCTACTGCTGCTTGGTTGATTATATTGTGTTCTTGCTAGGGAGCAATGGGAGCTACAAAACCTAGCTTGAGTGAGTGTGGTCTCGAATTTGTCGAATGAACCGAACCAGCCGAACCCCTTTCTACGTTGCACTTGGGCCTCCTTTTATAGGCTCAAGGGGTCACCGATAGGTGGCAACGTAGATGAGGGTACAAATGGAAAAACAGTAGTTGGTACACCGACTTGTACAATTATACAAAGGCATATACCTAACTCTGACGTCAAGGGACAAGATCAATAAATGCCCGTCCCTATCGCCTAAACAGTGCAACAGGGACCGTCTAGTGCACCACCGTTTGCCACGATGGTAAGCTTGTCAGCGCCGCTTATCGCTGCTCCCTGCTGGCTGCACAACCTTCGACACGCTGCGTTCGGAGTAGCCCCACGGCGACATCGCTGGCGGATGAGCTGGAGCGGAGATGAAGAGAGTTGCTCGCCGCGGCAAGCACCTTGCCGCTGCTGAATCCTTGTCGCGCTCGGTAGCTTGTCGCTCACCAAGCCTTCCCGGCAAGCTCCTCTTGCCGGGGCCTTGTTTCCTTCGTGCCTTGAGTAGCCTTCCCGGCAAGCTCCTCTTGCCGGGGCCTTGAATACTTTGTTCTTGAATGGCTCCAAAGGAGCCGCAGAGGACCTTGGCGGTCACTAGGCAAGCCCTGCCGCTGGTGTCTTGCAATCGCCCGCGCACGAAGTTCGGGATACTAGGGTACCCCTACTCTAGTACACCGACCAGTGGTTAAGTGATAGCATAAAACCCCAAGTACGGAACCCCTACTTAGAAAGCGTATTCGTGACTGAAACGTTTTCTTTTTGTTTTATTTTAAAAACCGATTTTGACCAGAGCTTTGACTGGCTATAACTTTTTAAATATAACCCCAAATGACTTGATTCTTTTTCTGTTGTGTCCCAAATATTGTCTAGTTTATTTTCATAATTATTACAAAAAATTTCAAACAACTTTTTGTGCTGTTTTGGAAATGTGGGTTAATTCAAATTTATTTAAAATAGGATCTTGGAGAGAGAGAAGAAAACTTTCAAAAGTTTTGGAGAGCACCCCCACTTCTCCACACCTTGAAGGCAAGCATCCTGAACCCTGGCATAATACTTTTGGTGTGATGGTTGACACGATTATAACACCACCTTATTTCGGAAAACTCGTTATTTTATGTGGTGATACGATCATTTGCATGAATGCATATTGGAGATTCCTTGCTGTTGGAAATGGATATACATGTGATGGAAATCACCTCGCATGCCTTGCATGCATGCGGAAAGAAGTCCGGAAAGCCTCCGCCTTGGGTAGGCGTGAGCTTGCCCCCGGTCTCCGTTGGGACGGTTATGTCCGGTATGGCATAGTAAGGTATAATGAGCGGTGATTCTGTTGATTGAAATATGTTTGTTATACATATCATGCAGGGAATACTTAAGCCTCCTGAGTCGGCCGTAGATCGAGTCTTGTTCCAAAGAATCCCCATACTTGTTTCAGTGCTGCCACTTGTCCCTGCCGTAGGTAGGGTATGGTTCAGTAAGTTGTCAACCCTTGTCTTGGCACACACCGTACAGAGAGGCCATGGTGGAAGATACCGGCTGCATCCGGTAGGCATGCCACCTGGTCCGGGAGCATGGGTGTTTCCGATTGGGACCGAGAGGGGGACACCCCTTAGAGCGCGCGAGAGAAATTTGATCCCATGCTACGCGAGGTTGTAGCCTTCCCACTTAGAGTTTTGCTTAACAAGTGTCGTGGGTGATTCCAGACACGAGTAAAGTTAAGCTGGTGTGTGCAAGTCGGGCGTGTTTTCGACTAAAAGACCGTAGACGGAATTAGTCCCGATGGACTAAAGAAATCCGTTACTCGTGGGTAAAGAGTACACCCTCTGCAGAGGTATTAAACCTATTCGAATAGCCGTGTCCATGGTTAAGGACTACAGTCTGGGTCAGGTCAAGTGTCGGTCTTAGTGTCGGTCTTCGGAGGAGAAACTGCTAAACCAGAACATGTATCATGATTTGTGACTTGTGTTGATTATGATGATTATGATTATTTTTATCTGGACTAACTATTGCCATTACTTGATTTATTGAGTATCCCTAGGACGGTTCTACCTCCTGGATATTCACCATAATTGTTTTCTTTATAAGCCCTTTATGTGGCGTCGCACAGACGCCCGACTATGGCATGCTTGTTATTCATTTACTTTAAAAGCCCTTTATGTGGCGTCGCACATACGCCCGACTGTGGCATGCTTGTTATTTATTTTACAAGCCCTTTATGTGGTGTCGCTTAGACGCCCGACTAAGGCATGCTTCATATCATGGCCCTTTCGAGGCATCGCTTCAGACACCCGATCGGTGCATGTTATTTCTACCCCATTATTGCATATCCATGTTGCATATAAATAACCTGCTTGCATGCATCAGAGATTTTATTTTATGACTGACGATGTGATCATAGAATGTTTCAGCGCATGATTATCATTTATATTATACCTGTGTTCATAATGTTTGCGAGTACATTCAAAGTAATCACTGGCTTGTCCCTGGCTATTGTCTTGGCCAGATTTCTTGCATGGAGAGGAGCGTTGCGATGACAGCCCCGGAACCTAAGCAATGGTGATAGCATCCTCGTGAAGATAGGAGTTAACCTGGTCAGCTATTCCTGTGGGAAATGGAGTTCCATGGACACTGATGATCCACAAACCGCTTCCGCCATCAACCACTAGAAACCATTTGTTGCACTCCTAGGCCAGAATGGTCTTGTACTACATATTTTTTGTATTTTTCCTGAAATTTCTGTATCAAGTTGGTGCCTTATCAGCTAACAGTAATCTTGGGGCTGGTGAGCACCACGGCCATTTTCTGTAATTTAATACCCGGAAAACCGGTCGTGACAAATCTTACTAGCATACTGGATAACATTCAATTTCTTATCGACTCTTTGCCCTAAAACAGCACCTACGACATAATCACTCGCATCGCACATAATTTCAAAAGGTAAATTCCAATCAGGTGGCTGAACAATAGGTGCAGTGATCAAGGCTTTCTTAAGTGTTTCAAATGCTTCTACACAATCATCATCAAAGACAAAAGGAATATCTTTTTGCAATAAATTAGTCAGAGGCCTAGAGATTTTAGAAAAGTCCTTAATGAACCTCTTATAAAAGCCGGCATGACCAAGGAAACTTCTTATACCTTTTATGTCCTTGGGACATGGCATCTTTTCAATAGCATCAACTTTGGCTTTATCAACTTCAATACCTCTCTCAGAGATCTTGTGCTCCAAGACAATGCCTTCATTAACCATAAAGTGACACTTTTCCCAATTCAGGACGAGACTAGTGTCTTCGCATCTCTGCAGAACTCGATCAAGGTTGCTCAAACAATCATCAAAAGAGGATCCATAGACGAAGAAGTCATCCATGAATACCTCGCAAATCTTTTCACAAAAATCAGAAAATATAGCCATCATGCATCTTTGAAAGTAGCAGTATTCAAGAAGGGTCTACCAAAAATAATGGGACAAAAATCATCTTGTGGGGAACCAAGAACAAGAAAATCAGCAGGGTATTTAATCTTCCCACACAAGACTTCAACATCTCTAACAATCCCTATAGGTTTAATGGTGTCCCTATTAGAAAGCTTAATAGTAACATCTATGTCCTCTAATTCAACAGGTGCAATATCGTGCATAATTTCTTTATATAGATCATAAGGTATCGCACTAGCACTAGCACCCATATCACATAAGCCATTATAACAATGATCTCCTATTTTTACAGAAATAACAGGCATACCTACGACCGGTCTACGTGTCTTAGTATCGGGTCTAGCAATATTAGCAGTCTGACCCAAGAAAGAAATAACATGCCCATCTAAGTCCTCATCCAAGAGATCTTTAACCATAGCAATAATAGGTTCAACATTAATTTGCTCAGGAGGTGTATAAGTCCTAGTATTACTCTTACAAACAACAGTCGAAGCTTTAACATGATCTTTTATCCTAACAGGAAAAGGAGGTTTTTCAACGTAAGCAGTAGGGACAATAGGATCACTATAGGTAACAGTCTTTTCTTCGACTGTAATAGGTGCAACTACTTTCACTTCAACAAGAGGATTATATTTAAACCATTTCTCTTTAGGGAGATCAACGTGAGTAGCAAAAGATTCACAAAAAGTAGCTACTATCTCAGAGTCAAGTCCATACTTAGCGCTAAATCCACAAAAAGCATCGGTATCCATAAAAGATTTAACACAATTGAACTTAGGTGTCATACCTGACTCCTTACCATCGCTAGAACCCCAATCTTCAGAGTTGCGTTTAATTATTTCCAATAATTCCCATTTAAAATCAATATTCTTCAACATATAAGAACCAGCACAGGAAGTATCGAGCAGGTTGCGATTATTAAGAGAAAGCGGAGCATAAAAATTCTGAATAATCATTTCCCGAGAGAGCTCATGATTGGGGCATGAATATAACATTGACTTAAGCCTCCCCCAAGCTTGAGCGACGCTTTCTCCTTCGCGAGGCTAGAAATTATATATGTAATTACGATCATGATGAACAAGATGCATAGGATAGAACTTCTCGTGAAATTCCAACTTCAATCGCTTATAATTCCAAGATCCCGTATCATCACAAAGCCTATACCATGTCAATGCATCTCCCTTCAAAGATAAAGGGAAGACCTTCCTTTTGACAACATCATCGGGAATACCAGCAAGCTTAAATAAGCCACAAACTTCATCCACAAAGATAAGGTGTAAGTCGGGACGCAATGTTCCGTCTCCTGCAAAAGGATTAGCTAGCAGTTTTTCTATCATACCCGAAGGAATATCAAAGTGAATATTTTCATAAAGTTCAGTAGGTTGAGGAGCATCTCTTTGCTCTTCTGGTTGGGGCGAATATATCCCAAACAGGCCCCTCAAAGGATTAGTTTCCATAGTGACAAGTAACAGAAAATTTCATCACACTATATAAATGTTTCCTTACCAACTTCCACTCACCAAAAGCGCTACACTCCCCGGCAACGGCGCCAGAAAAGAGTCTTGATGACCGACAAGTATAGGGGATCTATCATAGTCCTTTCGATAAGTAAGAGTGTCGAACCAAACGAGGAGCAGAAGGAAATGATAAGCGGTTTCCAGTAAGGTTTTCTCTGCAAGCACTGAAATAGTAGGTGATAGATAGTTTTGTGATAAGATAAATAGTAACGAGCAAAAAAGTAAACAAAGTGCAGAAAGGTGGCCCAATCCTTTATGTAGAAAAGGATAAGCCTGGACAAAATCTAATAATGAAGAAGGAGCTCCCGAGGACACATTGCGAATTATCGTCGAGCTAGCTTTCATCACGTTCATAAGATTCATGTTCGGTACTTTGATAATTTGATATGTCGGTGGACCGGTACTTGGGTACTGTCCTAACTTGGAAAAGCATCCCACTTATGATTAACCCCTATTGCAAGCATCCGCAACTACAAAAAAGAGTATTAAGGTAAACCTAACCACAGCATTAAACATATGGGTCCATATCAACCCCTAACGAAGCAACGCATAAACTAGGGTTTAAGCTTCTGTCACTCTAGCAACCCATCATCTACTTATTACTTCCCTATGACTTCCTCTAGGCCCAAATAATGGTGAAGTGTCATGTAGTCGACATTCACATAACACCACTAGAGGAAAGACAACATACATCTCCTCAAAATATCGAAAGAATACCAAATTCACATGACTACTAATAGCAAGACTTCACCCATGTCCTCAGGAACAAACGTAACTACTCACAAAGCATATTCATATTCATAATCAGAGGAGTAATAATATGCATAAAGGATCTGAACATATGATCTTCCACCAAGTAAACCAACTAGCATCAACTACAAGGAGTAATCAACACTACTAGCAACCCACAGGTACCAATTAGTGGTTTTGATACAAGATTGGATACAAGAGATGAACTAGGGTTTTGAGAGGAGATGGTGCTGGTGAAGATGTTGATGGAGATTGACCCCCTCTCGATGAGAGGATCGTTGATGATGACGTTGGTGATGATTTCCCCCTTCCGGAGGGAAGTGTCCCCGGAAGAACAGCTCCGCCAGAGCCCTATATTGATTCCGCCAAGGTTCCGCCTCGTGGCGGCGGAGTTTCGTCCCGTAAGCTTGCCGACGATTTTCTCCAGGGTAAAACTGATGATATAGCAGAAGATGGCTGCCGGAGGCCCACCTGGGGGCCCAGGAGATAGGGAGCCGCGCCCAACAGGGGGGGCACCCTCGGGTCTCCTGGACAGGGTGTGGGCCCCCTGGCCTATTTCTTTTGCTCATAAATTCTTAGAAAATCCAAAAAGTTGTTTCGTGGAGTTTCATGACTTTTGGAGTTGTGCAGAATAGGTTTCCAACGTTTGCCTCTTTTCCATCCAGAATTCCAGCTGCCGGCATTCCCCCTCTTCATGGTAAACCTTGTAAAATAAGAGAGAATAGCCATAAGTATTGAGATATAATGTGTAATAACAGCCCATAATGCAATAAATATAGATATAAAAGCATGATGCAAAATGGACGTATCAACTCCCCCAAGCTTAGACCTCGCTTGTCCTCAAGCGGAAGCCGAAATCGAAAAATATGTCCACATGTTTAGAGATAGAGGTGTCGATAAAAATAAAATACAGACGTGAGGGCATCATGATCATTCTAATAACAACAAATATATGGATTTTGTCATATGATTTCCTATGCTCAAGTAATAAGCAATTCTCAATGTCAATTATGGTTCAAAAACTTCATTGGGAACTAACAAACTATAAACTCAGTCATTGAAGCAATTGCAATTTATCGTAACATCGGAAAGAGTCAATAATAGAGATTTTCAGAAAGCTCACATACTCAACTATCTCGTAGTCCCCTATAATTATTAACACTCACGCAATACTTGTGGTTATAGAGTTTCAGCCGGACACTGAGAAAGATAGGGGCTTATTGTGTTGCCTCCCACCGTATTCACCTTTAGGTGATGTCAACAATAATAGCCTATGCCAACTTACATCCAATTGGATAGATGTATCATGATCTTTCAAACATGAGGAGCTTGCCAAAGGATAAAAATAAAAAGGGAAAGGTGAGCATCACCTTGACTCAAGCATAAAGTAAAACATAAAGTAAAAGATAGGCCCTTCGTAGAGGGAAGAAGAGGTTTTTCATGCGCGTTTAGGGTTGATGCATAAAGTCTTAGTGCAAAAGAACTTGACTTTATATTTCCCCTTGTATGTGGACCTTTCTTATGCAGTCCGTCGCTTTTATTACTTCCACAACAAGTTCGTACAAAGTTTATTTTCTTTGCACTAATAAGTCATACATATTTAGAGAGCAATTTTTATTGCTTGCACCGATGACAACTTACTTGGAGGATCTTATTCAATCCATAGGTAGGTATAATGGACTCTTATGGCAAAACTGGGGGAAAGTCAAGCTCAACATGTTTGGAAGGTCAATGACAATATACTTTAACTGAGATGTCGAAAAACATAAACCATTACGTTGTCTTCCTTGTCCAACATCAACTCTTTTAGCATGTCATACTTAATGAGTGCTTCACAATCATAAAAGATGTCCAAGATAATATATTTATATATGAACCCCTGTTTCCTTATCACTTCCTATTAATTGCAATGATCACCAAGGCTACGTTCATCAACTCTCAACAATTTTTATGCCTCATACTTTCTATATGTGAAGTAATCGCTATCCGTAAGATCAATATGAACTCTTTTGTTCTTTCTACCTTCTCAAGATCATAGAAACATAGCAAAGCCCTTGACTCAACACTAATCTTTATTATAGATAGCGCACGGACTCGCTTGCATAAAGAGCTCACAATGCAAAACTCAAAACTACTTGATATAAAAACATCAATCTACTAGATCAAGATACAACTAAAAAGGATCAAACTAAATAAAGCGGTAAAGATAATAATGTGATGGTGATACGATACCGGGGCACCTCCCCCAAGCTTGGCAGTTGCCAAGGGGATGCCCATACACATGTGATTATTTCTTCGGAGGTGGTGAAGTAGGAGTTGTTGCATTTTTCTTCTCTAGCTTGCGTTTGAGGCTAAAATTTTCCTCCCTCAGATCCTCATTCTCGAGCTCAAGTTTCATTATCCTTTTGCATAGTGATGCCTTACTGTCTTGCAAAAAACGTGGTGGGATAGATTGGACCTTAGGGAGGCTTGACTTCTTGAATTCCACATGCATACACTACTGGAATCAGCTACTTTGCCATCTGCCAGATCTTTGTCGTCCGCTAGCGGACGACAAAGAAGCTCTTGCCATCAGCTACCGGTGCAGATGGCAAAGAACGCAGACGCAAAGAACCTCTTGCCATGCGCCATTTCGTTGCCGTCCGCCACCGACGGCAAATAATATTTGCCGTCACCACCGACGGCAAAGAGGGAGGTGGCCCCACCCACCCGCCCGCTTTAAAAAACTTAACACCCCACCTCTTTGCCGTGTGCTAGCACACGACAAAGAGAGATAACGGCGACGACAAAGAGTGGCGGACGGCAAAGAGTCGAGTAACTAACGGACGCCACCCCGCCGTTACTCTCCCTTCTCTTCCTGTCTCCTCCCGACGCCCATACAGCTAGATCCACCGCCTCCCCCCACCGCCCGGCCCTGCCGCCGCCCGCCTGCCCGCCGCCCGCGCCCGCACCCTTGGCCTGTCACGCCACCACCCTCCGCCCCCACCCCACCCGCCGATGCCCGTCCGCCCCACCACCCTCCGCCACCGCCGCCGCCGCCGCCTCCTCGCACCCTTGGCCTGTCGCCCACCACCCTCCGCCTCCCACCCCACCCGCCGACGCCTGTCAGCCTCGCCACCCGCCGCCTGGCAAGACCACCGCCTGCACTGCCTCCCTGGCCCCCCCCGACCGTCCCATTGCTCCGGTGAGGGACTACTACTTTTTTTCCTGTGTTTTTCATTTTTTTTTTGCTGTTTAATTGTTAGTGCTAGATTGTGTTAGTGTTAGTGTTAGAAAATAATTAGAAGAAGTAGAAGAAGTAGAAGTAGTAGAAAGATGAAAAAAGAAGAAGAAGAAAAGAAGTAGAAGAAGAAGAAAAGAAGTAGAAGAAGAAGAAAAGAAGAAACGAAAAGAAGTAAAAAAGTAGAAAAAAGATGAAAGAAGAAGAAGAAGAAAGGAAATAAGAAGAAGAAGAAGAAGAAGAGAAAGAAAGAATAAGAAGGATAGAAGGAAACACCCCGACCCCCTGACCCCCCTGACCCCGACACCCCGACCCCGACACCCCGAGCCCCTGACCCCTGACCCCGACACCCCGGCGAGCCTAAAAAGGGTGGATCCAACCTCAGCCTATTCAAAGGGAATCTCGCACCAGCCAGTGTTTCAAATCCAGTATCTTTGGATAACGAAGAATGGCGTACCATTTCGTTGTATATCTTCAACAACCTGATAGAAGTGCGGCCATACATCGAGTAAGTTCTCGGTACATTGTTTCGCAACTTCTATTTCCTTTGAACTGCTCTTATTCCTGGATATTTCATACAGTAGATACGTCGCCCTATTCTCGTATGGAGCGGTGATCCAAAAGGATTCCGTCGAAGAGTATGAGCTTCTCGCAAAGCAAGGAGGCGGCTATCCCGGTTTCATCTCTTGGTTCAAACAAACGTAAATTCTATTAGAAAATTTCATTTCATTCGCTAATTTGTGCGTAATGCAACAATCCTTTCATATTAAACTTGTAGGCTAATTCAGAGTCTATGGACGCCGAATTGAGACAAGTCGCTAATGGTTTTGACTATAAGGTCCGTTCATTTGACAAATACGACATCAACGGGTATCGTTTTCGTACCTATGGCAAAGAGCTATCTATGGCCGATCGAAAGTCAATAAATTGTTGTGTATCTGCTATCGCAGAAGGAGGTACCGAGTATTATGGGAGAGTTGAAGCAATTTATGAACTTCTATTCTATGGTGAAAACCCACCGAATGTCGTAGTCTTCAAATGTTATTGGTTTCAGCCGAAGGAGACTAGAAGGACTCATGAACATATAGGGCTAGTTGAAATCAACCAAAGCACCCATTTAGATGTTCCTGATGTCTATATTACGCTCAACAAAGCGACCCAAGTATTCTATCTACCCCGGGCCTGCCAAACTAATCCAAATCTGAAAGGTTGGCATGTCGTTTATGAAGTGCCGCCACGTGTTAGACTATCTCCCCAAAGGAAGAGGATTATGAACCTCACATTAACCTGCATACATATGAAGGAGAATTCTTCCAAGAGACACGCTCTTTCCAAAAAGCGTTTCAAGAACCGTATACTTCACCCCAAAACATTGAAGTAGACAGCGACAATGAATCCCACATCACCCCAGAGGAGGAACAAGAAGATCCGGAACAAGAAGAGGTTACTGCTGCGGGCGACCTCTCAATGCTTGACCGATTACGTAAAGGTGGCCTTCCACATGTTGATGCCACTGAACCCTATGAGCCCGTCATTGATTACAGTGATGATGATGATTATGCATTTATTGATGATACTGATCGAGATTATTGATGATACGGTGAGTTTAATTTGAATGGACGTTACTTGCTAGTCTTAACATTTGAGTGTCATCATGCTAACGAAACATTGGAAATGATCTTTGGTGCAGCGTAACTCCACACAAGCATCACACGATCCTTCTCCAGCTACTGGCATGAGCCAGCCCGCTCCCACACCTCCATGATCAAGGTAAGTTTCTCTAGTTTTTTGCTTAACAAATGCATAAAGACCTAGACTTAGCTTTATTTTCATCCAATATGCTTACCTTAATGACCTAGAGTTAGCTTCTTTTCCTGCAAAATGACTTAATAAGCTTACTGACCTCCAAAACCAGCCATTTTACCTAAGTTAGCTCTAAAACGATCTATACTTAGCTTTGTTTCCTCCAAAATGACCTAAGTTAGTGATAATATGCTTAGTTAACTAGGTTTGCTCAATAATGACATGTACTTACCTTACATATGTGAAAACGGCATAATTAGCTTAGTTAGCTCATAAACGATCCATTTTACCTACGTTAGCTCTAAAATGATGCATTTTACCTAAGTTAGCTCATAAACGATCCATTTCACCTAAGTTACCTCACAAACGATGGCGTGCTTCTTCTTCTAGTCTTCTTCTTCTAGTCACCTTTTCCTAACTTTCTTATTTGCCATTTTGCAGATTTCATTCACTTCTCGGAAGCTAGCTTGCTATGATGGAGTGCTTGTTTTTTATTTCATTCTCTTCTAGTATTCTTCTAGCTTGCTACGATGGAACTTGCTATCTTGATGAAACTTTGCATTGTAATATGTATGTGCAACTTCCTAATGGTTGCAACTTATGTGAATGTGCAACTTGCTATATATGTATGTACGATGAAACTTATGTGTTTATTAAATAGCCCTGTGAAATATATCTATATATGTCATATATATTTGCTGTGAAAATTGTTGGATTTAAAAAAAACAGGGAAAAAAGCCAATATGCAGGCTCTTTGCCGTATGCCACCGATGGCAAAGGGCTCTTTGCCATCAGCAGCGGACGGCAAAGAGGCCACGTGGCAAACAATCGTAGCTTCTGGGAGGTGACCAATTTGGTCGGTTTGCCTCTGATGGCTGATGGCAAAGGCCTTAAGAAGTTTGCCGTTAGCGGCTGATGGCAAAGGCTTGCCGTTGACCACCTAACGGAAGTAACAGCGCATTTATTGCCATCTGCATTATTTGCCTTCGGCTGCTGATGGCAAAGGCTCGTTTGCCGTCAGCCGCCCGAAGCAGACGGCAACGTAGCTCTTAGTCGTCCCGTACTTTGCCGTCCACTTTTGCTGTCCGCCACGGACGGCAAAGACCTTTGTCGTCCGCCATCCATGCCTTTGTCATCCGTCGTGGCAGATGGCAAAGTAGCTGATTCCTATAGTGATATCACCAGGTTGAGGTAGTGGATCGTCCTCTTCATCGGAGCTTGTCTCCTCCTTCCTCTTTGGATCATAGTCTTCTTCTTCCTCTGTGGTCCAGCCATAATGTTCCACATCACCATATACTTTTGGCTTTGCAGTATAATCAGCCATGTAGCTCTCTCCCACCGAATCTTGGGATGACATCTTGTTCCAAATCTGCAACAGAAACAGGTCGAAACGAAAACAGGGGATATTTGCGTGATACGGTGGTCAAAACCTTCAGGAGTATATATAAAGAATTTTCACCGACCAAAATACGTAACATACAAGAAAACGGAGTCCAGGAGGCACACGAGGTGCCCACGAGACAGGGGGCACGCCCTACAGGGGGGGGGGCGCCCTCCTCTCTCGTGGGAGCCTCGTGTCCCTTTCGGACTACTTCTTTCGTCCTAAAATTCTTAAATAATCCAAAACTGATAAAAATTGCCATTAGAGTTGTTTTGGAGTCGGTTTACTTACCGTACCACGTACCTATGCCTTTTCGGAGTCCGGAACATTCTGGAAAATGTCTCTTATGTATTCCTCAGGGGTTATGGTTTCAATAATATTAGTTTCAACATTTATAGGATTACCTGAAATATAATGTTTAATTCTTTGACCGTTTACCACCCTCAGGTTTGTCCCTTCGAAGTTGTTGATTTTTATAGCACCAGAACGATAGGCCTCCTTGATAACGTAGGGACCTTCCCATTTTGAGAGAAGTTTTCCTGCAAAAAATCTTAACCGAGAGTTGAACAATAACACATAATCTCCTACATTAAACTCACGCTTTTGTATCCTCTTATCATGCCAGCGTTTGACTTTTTCTTTGAAAAGCTTGGCATTCTCATATGCTTGGGTTCTCCATTTATCAAGTGAGCTAATATCAAACAACCTCTTCTCACCGGCTAGTTTGAAGTCATAATTGAGCTCTTTAATAGCCCAATATGCTTTATGTTCAAGTTCAAGAGATAAATGACATGCTTTTCCATAAACCATCTTATATGGAGACATACCCATATGATTTTTGTATGCAGTTCTATAGACCCATAATGCATCATCAAGTTTTTTGGACCAATTCTTTCTAGATCTATTCACAGTCTTTTGCAAAATTAATTTGAGCTCTCTATTGCTCAACTCTACTTGACCACTAGACTGAGGGTGATAAGGAGATGCGATTATATGATTGACATCATACTTAGCAAGCATCTTACGGAAAGCACCATGAATAAAGTGTGAACCACCATCAGTCATAAGATATCTAGGGACTCCAAACCTCGGAAAAATAACTTCTTTAAGCATTTTAACAGAAGTGTTATGATCAGCACTACTAGTTGGAATAGCTTCTACCCACTTAGTAACATAATCAACAACAACTAAAATATGTGTATAACCATTGGAGGTAGGAAACGGTCCCATATAATCAAATCCCCAAACATCAAACGGTTCAATAACAAGAGAATAATTCATAGGCATTTCTTGACGTCTACTAATGTTACCTATTCTTTGACATTCATCACAAGATAAGACAAACTTACGAGCATCTTTGAAAAGAGTAGGCCAATAAAAACCAGATTGTAGTACCTTGTGTTCAGTTCTATCTCCAGCGTGGTGTCCTCCATAGGATTCAGAGTGACACTTGCGTAGGATTTGTTCCTGTTCATGCTCAGGGACACAACGTCTAATAATACCATCTACTCCTTCTTTATAAAGGTGTGGATCATCCCAGAAGTAATGTCTTAAATCATAAAAGAACTTTTTCTTTTGCTGGTATGTGAAACTAGGCGGTATATATTTAGCAACAATGTAATTAGCATAATCAGCATACCAAGGAGCAGTATGAGAAGCATTGACAACCGCTGATTGTTCATCAGGAAAACTATCATTAATAGGCAGTGGGTCATCAAGAACATTCTCTAACCTAGACAAGTTGTCTGCAACGGGGTTCTCAGCCCCCTTTCTATCAATAATATGCAAATCAAATTCTTGGAGCAAGAGGACCCATCTAATGATTCTAGGCTTAGCATCTTTCTTTTTCATAAGATATTTAATAGCAGCATGATCAGTGTGAATAGTAACTTTGGAATCAACAATATAAGGTCTAAACTTATCACATGCAAACACAACTGCTAAGAACTCTTTTTCAGTAGTAGCATAATTTCTCTGGGCAGTATCAAGAGTCTTACTAGCATGCTGGATAACATTCTATATCTTATCGACTCTTTGCCCTAAAACAGCACCTACGGCATAATCACTAGCATCGCACATAATTTCAAAAGGTAAATTCCAATCAGGTGGCTGAACAATAGGTGCAGTGATCAAGGCTTTCTTAAGTGTTTCAAATGCTTCTACACAATCATCATCAAAGACAAAAGGAATATCTTTTTGCAGTAAATTAGTCAGAGGCCTAGAGATTTTAGAAAAGTCCTTAATGAACCTCCTATAAAAGCCGGCATGACCAAGGAAACTTCTTATACATTTTATGTCCTTGGGACATGGCATCTTTTCAATAGCATCAACTTTGGCTTTATCAACTTCAATACCTCTCTCGGAGATCTTGTGCCCCAAAATAATGCCTTCATTAACCATAAAGTGACACTTTTCCCAATTCAGGACGAGACTAGTGTCTTCGCATCTCTGCAAAACTCGATCAAGGTTGCTCAAACAATCATCAAAAGAGGATCCATAGACGGAGAAGTCATCCATGAATACCTCGCAAATCTTTTCACAAAAATCAGAAAATATAGCCATCATGCATCTTTGAAAAGTAGCAGGTGCATTACATAAACCAAAAGGCATACGTCTATAAGCAAAAGTACCAAAAGGGCAAGTAAAAGTAGTTTTAGATTGATCCTTTGCTGACACAGGTATTTGAGAGAAGCCAGAATAACCATCTAGAAATAAAAAATGTGTGTGTTTGGATAGCCTTTCTAGCATTTGATCAATAAAAGGTAAAGGGTAATGATCTTTCTTAGTAGCTTTATTTAACTTACGAAAATCAATTACCATCCTATAACCTGTAATAATCCTTTGCGGGATCAATTCATCTTTATCATTAGGAACAACGGTAATACCTCCCTTTTTAGGGACACAATGGACAGGGCTTACTCATTCACTATCAGCAGTGGGATAAATAATACCTGCCTCAAGAAGTTTTAGAATCTCCATTCTTACCACCTCCTTCATTTTGGGATTTAATCGTCTTTGAGGATCTCTAACTGGTTTGGCATCTTTCTCCACTGAAATTTTGTGTTGACATAATGTGGGACTAATGCCCTTAAGATCATCCAGAGTATATCCAATAGCATCTCGGTGCTTCTTCAGAGTTTTCAATAATCTTTCTTCTTCTTTCTCTGAAAGGTTAGCACTAATGATAACATGATATATTTCTTTTTCATCAAGATAAGCATACTTGAGATTATCAGGTAAAGGTTTGAGTTCAAACACGGGATCACCCTTGGGTGGAGGGGGATCCCCAAGAATTTCAACGGGAAGGTTATGTTTCAGCATAGGTTCTTGTTTAAGGAACACTTCATCTATTTCTTCCCTTTCCTTCATAAACATATCGTTTTCATGGTCTAGCAAATATTGTTCTAACGGATTGGAGGAACAACAATGGAAGAAAGACCAATAATCTCATCCTTACTAGGTGGTTCCCTTTCACGAGGTTGTTTACTAAACTTAGCAAAATTAAACTCATGAGACATACCAGCTATGCCAACAGTGACAATATTCTTTTCACAATTAATTTTAGCACTAGCAGTATTCAAGAAGGGTCTACAAAAAATAATGGGACAAAAATCATCTTGTGGGGAACCAAGAACAAGAAAATCAGCAAGGTATTTAATCTTCCCACACAAGACTTCAACATCTCTAACAATCCCTATAGGTTTAATGGTGTCCCTATTAGCAAGCTTAATAGTAACATCTATGTCCTCTAATTCAACAGGTGCAATATCGTGCATAATTTCTTTATATAGATCATAAGGTATCGCACTAGCACTAGCACCCATAACACATAAGCCATGATAACAATGATCTCCTATTTTAACAGAAATAACAGGCATGCCTACGACCGGTCTACATGTCTTAGTATCGGGTCTAGCAATATTAGCAATCTCACCCAAGAAAGAAATAACATGCCCATCTAAGTCCTCATCCAAGAGATCTTTAACCATAGCAATACTAGGTTCAACATTAATTTGCTCAGGAGGTGTATAAGTCCTAGTATTACTCTTACGAACAACAGTCGAAGCTTTAGCATGATCTCTTATCCCAATAGGAAAAGGAGGTTTTTCAACGTAAGCAGTAGGAATAATAGGATCACTATAGGTAATAGTCTTTTCTTTGACTGTAATTGGTCCAACTACTTTCACTTCAACAGGAGGATTATATTTAAACCACTTCTCTTTAGGGAGATCAACGTGAGTAGCAAAAGATTCACAAAAAGTAGCTACTATCTCAGAGTCAAGTCCATACTTAGCGCTAAATCCACGAAAAGCATCGGTATCCATAAAAGATTTAACACAATCGAACTTAGGTGTCATACCTGACTCCTTACCTTTGTTGGAACCCCAATCTTCAGAGTTATGTTTAATTATTTCCAATAAGTCCCATTTGAAATCAATAGTCCTCAGCATATAAGAACCAACACAGGAAGTATCGAGCAGGTTGCGATTATCAAGAGAAAGCCGAGAATAAAAATTCTGAATAATCATCTCCCGAGAGAGCTCATGATTGGGGCATGAATATAACATTGACTTAAGCGTCCCCCAAGCTTGAGCGATGCTTTCTCTTTCGCAAGGCCAGAAATTATATATGTAATTACGATCATGATGAACAAGATGCATAGGATAGAACTTCTGGTGAAATTCCGACTTCAATCGCTTATAATTTCAAGATCCCGTATCATCACATAGCCTATACCATGTCAATGCATCTCCCTTCAAAGATAAAGGGAAGACCTTCCTTTTGACAACATCATCGGGAATACCTGCAAGCTTAAATAATGCACAAACTTCATCCACAAAGATAAGGTGTAAGTCGGGATGCAATGTTTCGTCTCCTGCAAAAGGATTAGCTAGCATTTTTTCTATCATACCCGAAGGAATCTCAAAGTGAATATTTTCATAAAGTTCAGTAGGTTGAGGAGCATCTATTTGCTCTTCTGGTTGGGGCGAAGATACCCCAAACAGGCCCCTCAAAGGATTAGTTTCCATAGTGACAAGTAACAGAAAATTTCAGCACACTATATAAATGTTTCCTTACCAAGTTCCACTCACCAAAAGCGCTACACTCCCCGGCAACGGCTCCAGAAAAGAGTCTTGATGACCCACAAGTACAGGGGATCTATCGTAGTCCTTTCGATAAGTAAGAGTGTCGAACCCAACGAGGAGCAGAAGGAAATGATAAGCGGTTTTCAGTAAGGTTTTCTCTGCAAGCACTGAAATAGTAGGTGATAGATAGTTTTGTGATAAGATAAATAGTAATGAGCTAAAAAGTAAATAAAGTAAATAAAGTGCAGCAAGGTGGCCTAATCCTTTATGTTGCAAAGGATAAGCCTGGACAAAATCTAATAATGAAGAAGGAGCTCCTGAGGACACATTGGGAATTATCGTCAAGCCAGCTTTCATCACGTTCATAAGATTCGCGTTCGGTACTTTGATAATTTGATATGTGGGTGGACCGGTACTTGGGTACTGTCCTAACTTGGACAAGCATCCCACTTATGATTAACCCCTATTGCAAGCATCCGCAACTACAAATAGGAGTATTAAGGTAAACCTGACCACATCATTAAACATGTGGGTCCATATCAACCCCTAACGAAGCAACGCATAAACTAGGGTTTAAGCTTCTGTCACTCTAGCAACCCATCATCTACTTATTACTTCCCTATGCCTTCCTCTAGGACCAAATAATGGTGAAGTGTCATGTAGTGGATGTTCACATAATACCACTAGAGGAAAGACAACATACATCTCATCAAAATATCGAACAAATACCAAATTCACATGTCTACTAATAGCAAGACTTCACCCATGTCCTCAGGAACAAACGTAACTACTCACAAAGCATATTCATATTCATAATCAGAGGAGTAATAATATGCATAAAGGATCTGAACATATGATCTTCCACCAAGTAAACCAACTAGCATCAACTACAAGGAGTAATCAACACTACTAGCAACCCACAGGTACCAATTAGTGGTTTTGATACAAGATTGGATACAAGAGATGAACTAGGGTTTTGAGAGGAGATGGTGCTGGTGAAGATGTTGATGGAGATTGACCCCCTCTCGATGAGAGCATCATTGGTGATGACATTGGTGATGATTTCCCCCTTCCAGAGGGAAGTGTCCCCGGCAGAACAGCTCCGCCAGAGCCCTAGATAGATTCCGCCAAGGTTCCGCCTCGTGGTTGCGGAGTTTCGTCCCGTAAGCTTGCCCACAATTTTTTCCAGGGTAAAAGTCATGATATAGCAGAAGATGGACGCCGGAGGCCCACCAGGGGGCCCAGGAGATAGGGGCGCGCCCTGTGGGGGCGCTCTGTCTCTGGACAGGTGTGGGCCCCCTGGCCTATTTCTTTTGCTCATAAATTCTTATAAAATCCAAAAAGTTGTTCCATGGAGTTTCATGACTTTTGGAGTTGTGCAGAATATGCTTCCAACGTTTGCCCTTTTCCATCCAGAATTCCAGCTGCCGGCATTCCCCCTCTTCATGGTAAACCTTGTGAAATAAGAGAGAATAGCCATAAGTATTGAGATATAATGTGTAATAACAGCCCATAATGCAATAAATATTGATACAAAAGCATGATCCAAATGGACATATCAACTACCCCAAGCTTAGACCTCGCTTGTCCTCAAGCGGAAGCCGAAATCGAAAAATATGTCCACATGTTTAGAGATAGAGGTGTCGATAAAAATAAAATACGGACATGAGGGCATCATGATCATTCTAATAACAACAACATATATGGATTTTGTCATATGATTTCCTATGCTCAAGTAATAAGCAATTCTCAATGTCAAGTATGGTTCAAAAACTTCATTGGGAACTAACAAACTATAATCTCATTCATTGAAGCAATTGCAATTTATCGTAACATCGGAAAGAGTCAATAATAGAGATTTTCAGCAAGCTCACATACTCAACTATCTCGTAGTCCCATATAATTATTAACACTCACGCAATACTTGTGGTTATAGAGTTTCAGCCGGACACTAAGAAAGATAGGGGCTTATTGTGTTGCCTCCCAACGTATTCACCTTTAGGTGATATCAACAATAATAGCCTATGCCAACTTACATCCAATTGGATATATGTATCATGATCTTTCAAACATGAGGAGCTTGCCAAAGGATAAAAATAAAAAGGGAAAGGTGAGAATCACCTTGACTCAAGCATAAAGTAAACATAAAGTAAAAGATAGGCCCTTCGCAGAGGGAAGCAGAGGTTTTTCATGCGCGTTTAGGGTTGATGCATAAAGTCTTAGTGCAAAAGAACGTCACTTTATATTGCCCCTTGTATGTGGACCTTTATTATGCAGTCCGTCGCTTTTATTACTTCCACAACAAGTTCGTACAAAGTTTATTTTCTCTGCACTAATAAGTCATACATATTTAGTGAGCTTTTTTTATTGCTTGCACCGATGACAACTTACTTGAAGGATCTTATTCAATCCATAGGTAGGTATAATGGACTCTCATGGCAAAACTGGGTTTAAGGATATTTGGAAGCACAAGTAGTATCTCTACTTGGTGCAAAGAATTTGGCTAGCATGAGGGGGAAAGGCAAGCTCAACATGTTTGGAAGGTCAATGACAATATACTTTAAGTGAGATGTCGGAAAACATAAACCATTACGTTGTCTTCCTTGTCCAACATCAACTCTTTTAGCATGTCATACTTAATGAGTGCTTCACAATCATAAAAGGTGTCCAAGATAATATATTTATATGTGAACCCCTCTTTCCTTATCACTTCCTATTAATTGCAATGATGACCAAGCTACGTTCATCAACTCTCAACAATTTTTATGCCTCATACTTTCTATATGTGAAGTTATCACTATCCATAAGATCAATATGAACTCTTTTGTTCTTTCTACCTTCTCAAGATCATAGCAACATAGCAAATCCTTGACTCAACACTAATCTTTATTATAGATAGCACACGGACTCGCTTACCTAAAGAGCTCACAATGCAAAACTCAAAACTACTTGATATCAAAACATCAATCTACTAGATCAAGATACTACTAAAAAGGATCGAACTAAATAAAGCGGTAAAGATAAGAGTGTGATGGTGATACGATACCGGGGCACTGCCCCCAAGCTTGGCAGGATCCCAGGGGAGTGCCCATACACATGTGATTATTTCTTCGGAGGTGGTGAAGTAGGAGTTGTTGCATTTTTCTTCTCTAGCTTGCGTCTGAGGCTAAAATTTTCCTCCCTCAGATCCTCATTCTCGAGCTCAAGTTTCATTATCCTTTTGCATAGTGATGCCTTACTGTCCTGCAAAAAACGTGGTGGGATAGATTGGACCTTAGGGAGGCTTGACTTCTTGAATTACACATGCATATCACCAGGTTGAGGTAGTGGATCGTCCTCTTCATCGGAGCTTGTCTCCTCCTTTCTCTTTGGATCATAGTCTTCTTCTTCCTCTGTGGTCCAGCCATAATGTTCCACATCACCATATACTTTTGGGTTTGCAGTATAATCAACCATGTAGCTCTTTCCCTCCGAATCTTGGGACGACATCTTGTTCCAAATCTGCAACAGAAACAGCTCGAAACGAAAACAGGGGATATTTGCGTGATACGGTGGTCAAAACCTTTGGGAGTATATATAATGAATTTTTACCGACCAAAATACGTAACATACAAGAAAACGGAGTCTGGGAGGCACACGAGTTGCCCACGAGATAGGGGGCGCGCCCTACAAGGGGGGCGGGCGCGCCCTCCTCTCTCGTGGGAGCCTCGTGTCCCTTTCGGACTACTTCTTTCGTCCTAAAATTCTTAAATAATCCAAAACTGATAAAAATTGCCATTAGAGTTGTTTTGGAGTCGGTTTACTTACCGTACCACGTACCTATGCCTTTTCGGAGTCTGGAACGTTCTGGAAAATGTCTCTTATGTATTCCTCAGGGGTCATGGTTTCAATAATATTAGTTTCAACATTTATAAGATTACCTGAAATATAATGTTTAATTCTTTGACCGTTTACCACCCTCGGATTTGTCCCTTCGAAGTTGTTGATTTTTATAGCACCAGAACGATAGACCTCCTCGATAACGTAGGGACCTTCCCATTTTGACAGAAGTTTTCCTGCAAAAAATCTTAATCGAGAGTTGAACAATAACACATAATCTCCCACATTAAACTCACACTTTTGTATCCTCTTATCATGCCAGCGTTTGACTTTTTCTTTGAAAAGCTTGGCATTCTCATAAGCTTGGGTTCTCCATTCATCAAGTGAGCTAATATCAAACAACCTCTTCTCACCGGCAAGTTTGAAGTCATAATTGAGCTCTTTAATAGCCCAATATGCTTTATGTTCAAGTTCAAGAGGTAAATGACATGCTTTTCCATAAACCATCTTATATGGAGACATACCCATAGGATCTTTGTATGCAGTTCTACAGACCCATAATGCATCATCAAGTTTCTTGGACCAATTCTTTCTAGATCTATTCACAGTCTTTTGCAAAATTAATTTGAGCTCTCTATTGCTCGACTATACTTGACCACTAGACTGAGGGTGATAAGGAGATGCGATTCTATGATTGACATCATACTTAGCAAGCATCTTACGGAAAGCACCATGAATAAAGTGTGAACCACCATTAGTCATAAGATATATAGGGACTCCAAACCTCGAAAAAATAACTTCTTTAAGCATTTTAATAGAAGTGTTATGATCAGCACTACTAGTTGGAATAGCTTCTACCCACTTAGTAACATAATCAACAACAACTAAAATATGTGTATAACCATTGGAGGTAGGAAACGGTCCCATATAATCAAATCCCCAAACATCAAACGGTTCAATAACAAGAGAATAATTCATAGGTATTTCTTGACGTCTACTAATGTTACCTATTCTTTGACATTCATCACGAGATAAGACAAACTTACGAGCATCTTTGAAAAGAGTAGGCCAATAAAAACCAGATTGTAGTACTTTGTGTGCAGTTCTATCTCCAGCGTGGTGTCCTCCATAGGATTCAGAGTGACACTTGCGTAGGATTTGTTCCTGTTCATGCTCAGGCACACAACGTCTAATAATACCATCTACTCCTTCTTTATAAAGGTGTGGATCATCCCAGAAGTAATGTCTTAAATCATAAAAGAACTTTTTCTTTTTCTGGTATGTGAAACTAGGCGGTATATATTTAGCAACAATGTAATTAGCATAATCAGCATACCAAGGAGTAGTACGAGAAGCATTGAAAACCGCTGATTGTTCACCAGGAAAACTATCATTAATAGGTAGTGGGTCATCAAGAACATTCTCTAACCTAGACAAGTTGTCTGCAACGGGATTCTCAGCCCCGTTTCTATCAATAATATGCAAATCAAATTCTTGGAGCAAGAGGACCCATCTAATGAGTCTAGGCTTAGCATCTTTCTTTTCCATAAGATATTTAATAGCAGCATGATCAGTGTGAATAGTAACTTTGGAATCAACAATATAAGGTCTAAACTTATCACATGCAAACACAACTTCTAAGAACTCATTTTCAGTAGTATCATAATTTCTCTGGGCAGAATCAAGAGTCTTACTAGCATACTGGATAACATTCAATGTCTTATCAACTCTTTGCCCTAAAACAGCACCTACCGCATAATCACTAGCATCGCACATAATTTCAAAAGGTAAATTCCAATCAGGTGGTTGAACAATAGGTGCAGTGATCAAGGCTTTCTTAAGTGTTTCAAATGCTTCTACACAATCATCATCAAAGACAAAAGGAATATCTTTTTGCAATAAATTAGTCAGAGGCCTAGAGATTTTAGAAAAGTCCTTAATGAACCTCCTATAAAAGCCGGTATGACCAAGGAAACTTCTTATACCTTTTATGTCCTTGGGACATGGCATCTTTTCAATAGCACCAACTTTGGCTTTATCAACTTCAGTACCTCTCTCGGAGATCTTGTGCCGCAAGACAATGCCTTCATTAACCATAAAGTGAAACTTTTCCCAATTCGGGACGAGACTAGTGTCTTCGCATCTCTGCAAAACTCGATCAAGGTTGCTCAAACAATCATCAAAAGAGGATCCATAGACAGAGAAGTCATCCATGAATTCCTCGCAAATCTTTTCACAAAAATCAGAAAATATAGCCATCATGCATCTTTGAAAGGTAGCAGGTGCATTACATAAACCAAAAGGCATACGTCTATAAGCAAAAGTACCAAAAGGGCAAGTAAAAGTAGTTTTAGATTGATCCTTTGCTGACACAGGTATTTGAGAGAAGCCAGAATAACCATCTAGAAAGAAAAACTGTGTGTGTTTGGATAGCCTTTCTAGCATTTGATCAATAAAAGGTAAAGGGTATTGATCGTTTTTGTAGCTTTATTTAACTTACGAAAATCAATTACCATCCTATAACCTGTAATAATCCTTTACGGGATCAATTCATCTTTATCATTAGGAACAACGGTAATACCTCCCTTTTTAGGGAAACAATGTACAGGGCTTACCCATTCACTATCAACAACGGGATAAATAATACCTGCCTCAAGAAGTTTTAGAATCTCCTTTCTTACCACCTCCTTCATTTTGGGATTTAATCGTCTTTGAGGATCTCTAACTGGTTTGGCATCTTTCTCCACCGAAATTTTGTGTTGACATAATGTGGGACTAATGCTCTTAAGATCATCCAGAGTATATCCAATAGCAGCTCGGTGCTTGTTTAGAGTTTTCAATAATCTTTCTTCTTCTTTCTCTGAAAGATTAGCACTAATAATAACAGGATATATTTCTTTTTCATCAAGATAAGCATACTTGAGATTATCAGGTAAAGGTTTGAGTTCAAACACGGGATCACCCTTGGGTGGAGAGGGATCCCCAAGAATTTCAACGGGAAGGTTATGTTTCAGCATAGGTTCTTGTTTAAGGAACACTTCATCTATTTCTTCCCTTTCCTTCATAAACATATCGTTTTCATGGTCTAGCAAATATTGTTCTAACCGATCAGTTGGAGGAACAGCAATGGAAGAAATACCAATAATCTCATCCTTACTAGGTGGTTCCCTTTCACGATGTTGTTTACTAAACTTAGCAAAATTAAACTCATGAGACATACCAGCTATGCCAACAGTGACAATATTCTTTTCAAAATTAATTTTAGCACTAGCAGTATTCAAGAAGGGTCTACCAAAAATAATGGGACAAAAATCATCTTGTGGGGAACCAAGAACAAGAAAATCAGCAGGGTATTTAATCTTCCCACACAAGACTTCAACATCTCTAACAATCCCTGTAGGTTTAATGGTGTCCCTATTAGCCAGCTTAATTGTAACATCTATGTCCTCTAATTCAACAGGTGCAATATCGTGCATAATTTCTTTATATAGATCATAAGGTATCGCACTAGCACTAGCACCCATATCACATAAGCCATGATAACAATGATCTCCTATTTTAACAGAAATAACAGGCATGCCTACGACCAGTCTACGTGTCGTAGTATCGGGTCTAGCAATATTAGCAGTCTCACCCAAGAAAGAAATAACATGCCCATCTAAGTCCTCATCCAAGAGATCTTTAACCATAGCAATACTAGGTTCAACATTAATTTTCTCAGGAGGTGTATAAGTCCTAATATTACTCTTACGAGCAACAGTCGAAGCTTTAGCATGATCTTTTATCCTAATATGAAAAGGAGGTTTTTCAACGTAAGCAGTAGGAACAATAGGATCACTATAGGTAATAGTCTTTTCTTTGACTGTAATAGGTGCAACTACTTTCACTTCAATAGGAGGATTATATTCAAACCACTTCTCTTTAGGGAGATCAACGTGAGTAGGAAAAGATTCACAAAAAGTAGCTACTATCTCAGATTCAAGTCCATACTTAGCGCTAAATCCACGAAAAGCATCGGTATCCATAAAAGATTTAACACAATCGAACTTAGGTGTCATACCTGACTCCTTACCATTGTCGGAACCCCAATCTTCAGAGTTGCGTTTAATTCTTTCCAACAAGTCCCATTTGAAATCAATAGTCTTCAGCATATAAGAACCAGCAAGAGAAGTATCGAGCAGGTTGCGATTATCAAGAGAAAGCCGAGCATAAAAATTCTGAATAATCATTTCTCGAGAGAGCTCCTGATTGGGGCATGAATATAACATTGACTTAAGCGTCCCCCAAGCTTGAGCGATGCTTTCTCCTTCGCGATGCCAGAAATTATATATGTAATTACGATCATGATGAACAAGATGCATAGGATAGAACTTCTGGTGAAATTCCGACTTCAATCGCTTATAATTTCAAGATCCCGTATCATCACATAGCCTATACCATGTCAATGCATCTCCCTTCAAAGATAAAGGGAAGACCTTCCTTTTGACAACATCATTGGGAATACCTACAAGCTTAAATAATCCACAAACTTCATCCACAAAGATAAGGTGTAAGTCGGGATGCAATGTTCCGTCTCCTGCAAAAAGATTAGCTAGCAGTTTTTCTATCATACCCGAAGGAATCTGAAAGTGAATATTTTCATAAAGTTCAGTAGGTTGAGGAGCATCTCTTTGCTCTTCTGGTTGGGGAGAAGATACCCCAAACAGGCCCCTCAAAGGATTAGTTTCCATAGTGACAAGTAACAGAAAATTTCAGCACACTATATAAATGTTTCCTTACCAAGTTCCACTCACCAAAAGCGCTACACTCCCCGGCAACGACGCCAGAAAAGAGTCTTGATGACCCACAAGTATAGGGGATCTATCGTAGTCCTTTCGATAAGTAAGAGTGTCGAACCCAATGAGGAGCAGAAGGAAATGATAAGCGGTTTTCAGTAAGGCTTTCTCTGCAAGCACTGAAATAGTAGGTGATAGATAGTTTTGTGATAAGATAAATAGTAACGAGAAAAAAAGTAAATGAAGTAAATAAAGTGCAGCAAGGTGGCTCAATCCTTTATGTAGCAAAGGATAAGCCTGGAAACAATCTAATAATGAAGAAGGAGCTCCCGAGGACACTTTGGGAATTATCGTCAAGCTAGCTTTCATCACGTACATAAGATTCGCGTTCGGTACTTTGATAATTTGATATGTGGGTGGACCGGTACTTGGGTACTGTCCTAACTTGCACAAGCATCCCACTTATGATTAACCCCTATTGCAAGCATCCGCAACTACAAAAAGGAGTATTAAGGTAAACCTAACCACAGCATTAAACATATGGCTCCATATCAACCCCTAACGAAGCAACGCATAAACTAGGGTTTAAGCTTCTGTCACTCTAGCAACCCATCATCTAGTTATTACTTCCCTATATCTTCCTCTAGGCCCAAATAATGGTGAAGTGTCATGTAGTCGACGTTCACATAACACCACTAGAGGAAAGACAACATACATCTCATCAAAATATCGAACGAATACCAAATTCACATGACTACTAATAGCAAGGCTTCACCCATGTCCCCAGGAACAAACGTAACTACTCACAAAGCATATTCATATTCATAATTAGAGGAGTAATAATATGCATAAAGGATCTGAACATATGATCTTCCACCAAGTAAACCAACTAGCATCAACTACAAGGAGTAATCAACACTACTAACAACCCACAGGTACCAATTAGTGCTTTTGATACGAGATTGGATACAAGAGATGAACTAGGGTTTTGAGAGGAGATCGTGCTGGTGAAGATGTTGATGGAGATTGACCCCCTCTCGATGAAAGGATCGTTGGTGATGATTTCCCCCTTCCAGAGGGAAGTGTCCCCGGCAGAACAGCTCCGCCAGAGCCCCAGATTGATTCCGCCAAGGTTCCGCCTCGTGGCGGCGGAGTTTCGTCCCGTAAGCTTGCCCACGATTTTTTCCAGGGTAAAAGTCATGATATAGCAGAAGATGGACGCCGGAGGCCCACCAGGGGGCCCAGGAGATAGGGGCCGCGCCCTATAGGGGGGCGCCCTCCTGTCTCCTGGACAGGGTGTGGGCCCCTGGCCTATTTCTTTTGCTCATAAATTCTTATAAAATCCAAAAAGTTGTTTCATGGAGTTTCATGACTTTTGGAGTTGTGCAGAATAGGCTTCCAACGTTTGCCCTTTTCCATCCAGAATTCCAGCTGCCGGCATTCCCCCTCTTCATGGTAAACCTTGTAAAATAAGAAAGAATAGCCATAAGTATTGAGATATAATGTGTAATAACAGCCCATAATGCAATAAATATTGATATAAAAGCATGATCCAAATGGACATATCAACTACCCCAAGCTTAGACCTCGCTTGTCCTCAAGCGGAAGCCGAAATCGAAAAATATGTCCACATGTTTAGAGATAGAGGTGTCGATAAAAATAAAATATGGACATGAGGGCATCATGATCATTCTAATAACAGCAACATATATGGATTTTGTCATATGATTTCCTATGCTGAAGTAATAAGCAATTCTCAATGTCAAGTATGGTTCAAAAACTTCATTGGGAACTAACAAACTATAATCTCATTCATTGAAGCAATTGCAATTTATCGTAACATCGGAAAGAGTAAATAATAGAGATTTTCAGCAAGCTCACATACTCAACTATCTCGTAGTCCCATATAATTATTAACACTCACGCAATACTTGTGGTTATAGAGTTTCAGCCGGACACTAAGAAAGATAGGGGCTTATTGTGTTGCCTCCCAACGTATTCACCTTTAGGTGATATCAACAATAATAGCCTATGCCAACTTACATCCAATTGGATATATGTATCATGATCTTCCAAACATGAGGAGCTTGCCAAAGGATAAAAATAAAAAGGGAAAGGTGAGCATCACCTTGACTCAAGCATAAAGTAAAACATAAAGTAAAAGATAGGCCCTTCGCAGAGGGAAGCAGAGGTTGTCATGCGCGTTTAGAGTTGATGCATAAAGTCTTAGTGCAAAAGAACGTCAATTTATATTGTCCCTTGTATGTGGACCTTTATTATGCAGTCCGTCGCTTTTATTACTTCCACAACAAGTTCGTACGAAGTTTATTTCCTCTGCACTAATAAGTCATACATATTTAGAGAGCAATTTTTATTGCTTGCACCGTGACAACTTACTTGAAGGATCTTATTCAATCCATAGGTAGTTATAATGGACTCTCATGGCAAAACTAGGTTTAAGGATATTTGGAAGCACAAGTAGTATCTCTACTTGGTGCAAAGAATTTGGCTATCATGAGGGGGAAAGGCAAGCTCAACATGTTTGGAAGGTCAATGACAATATACTTTAACTGAGATGTCGGAAAACATAAACCATTACGTTGTCTTCCTTGTCCAACATCAACTCTTTTAGCATGTCATACTTAATGAGTGCTTCACAATCATAAAAGATGTCCAAGATAACATATTTATATGTGAACCCCTCTTTCCTTATCACTTCCTATTAATTGCAATGATGACCAAGGCTACGTTCACCAACTCTCAACAATTTTTATGCCTCATACTTTCTATATGTGAAGTTATCACTATCCATAAGATCAATATGAACTCTTTT
Organism: Aegilops longissima; assembly: GCA_021605205.1. NCBI lineage: Eukaryota > Viridiplantae > Streptophyta > Magnoliopsida > Poales > Poaceae > Aegilops > Aegilops longissima. The sequence goes on along the minus strand of CM038679.1, from coordinate 482,883,076 downwards.
GTTTTTTCTACCTTCTCAAGATCATAGCAACATAGCAAAGCCCTTGACTCAACACTAATCTTTATTATAGATAGCACACGGACTCGCTTACGTAAAGAGCTCACAAAGCAAAACTCAAAACTACTTGATATCAAAACATCAATCTACTAGATCAAGATACTACTAAAAAGGATCGAACTAAATAAAGCGGTAAAGATAAGAGTGTGATGGTGATACGATTCCGGGGCACCTCCGCCAAGCTTGGCAGTTGCCAAGGGCAGTGCCCATACACATGTGATTATTTCTTCGGAGGTGGTGAAGTAGGAGTTGTTGCATTTTTCTTCTCTAGCTTGCATCTGAGGCTAAAATTTTCCTCCCTCGGATCCTCATTCTCGAGCTCAAGTTTCATTATCCTTTTGCATAGTGATTCCTTACTGTCCTGCAAAAAACGTGGTGGGATAGATTGGACCTTTGGGAGGCTTGACTTCTTGAATTCCACATGCATATCACCAGGTTGAGGTAGTGGATCGTCCTCTTCATCGGAGCTTGTCTCCTCCTTCCTCTTTGGATCATAGTCTTCTTCTTCCTCGGTGGTCCAGCCATAATGTTCCACATCACCATATACTTTTTGGGTTTGCAGTATAATCAGCCATGTAGCTCTCTCCCTCCGAATCTTGGCACGGCATCTTGTTCCAAATTTGCAACAGAAACAGCTTGAAACGAAAACAGGGGATATTTGCGTGATACGGTGGTCAAAACCTTCGGGAGTATATATAATGAATTTTTACCAACCAAAATACATAACATACAAGAAAACGGAGTCCGGGAGGAACACGAGGTGCCCACGAGACAGGGGGCGCGCCCTACAGGGGGGGCGCGCCCTCCTCTCTCGTGGGAGCCTCGTGTCCCTTTCGGACTACTTCTTTCGTCCTAAAATTCTTAAATAATCCAAAACTGATAAAAATTGCCATTAGAGTTGTTTTGGAGTCGGTTTACTTACCGCATCCACGCACCTATGCCTTTTCGAGTCCGGAACATTCGAAAATGTCTCTTATGTATTCCTCAGGGGTTATGGTTTCAATAATATTAGTTTCAACATTTATAGGATTACCTGAAATATAATGTTTAATTCTTTGACCGTTTACCACCCTCGGATTTGTCCCTTCGAAGTTGTTGATTTTCATAGCACCAGAACGATAGACCTCCTTGATAATGTAGGGACCTTCCCATTTTGAGAGAAGTTTTCCTACAAAAAATCTTAACCGAGAGTTGAACAATAACACATATTCTCCTACATTAAACTCACGCTTTTGTATCCTCTTATCATGCCAGTGTTTGACTTTTTCTTTGAAAAGCTTGGCATTCTCACATGCTTGGGTTCTCCATTCATCAAGTGAGCTAATATCAAACAACCTCTTCTCACCGGCAAGTTTGAAGTCATAATTGAGCTCTTTAATAGCCCAATATGCTTTATGTTCAAGTTCAAGAGGTAAATGACATGGTTTTCCATAAACCATCTTATATGGAGACATACCCATGGGATTTTTGTATGCAGTTCTATAGACCCATAATGCATCATCAAGTTTTTTTGGACCAATTCTTTCTAGATCTATTCACAGTCTTTTGCAAAATTAATTTGAGCTTTCTATTGCTCAACTCTACTTGACCACTAGACTGAGGGTGATAAGGAGATGCGATTCTATGATTGACATCATACTTAGCAAGCATCTTACGGGAAGCACCATGAATAAAGTGTGAACCACCATCAGTCATAAGATATCTAGGGACTCCAAACCTCGGAAAAACAACTTCTTTAAGCATTTTAATATAAGTGTTATGATCAGCACTACTAGTTGGAATAGCTTCTAGCCACTAAGTAACATAATCAACAGCAACTAAAATATGTGTATAACCATTGGAGGTAGGAAACGGTCCCATATAATCAAATCCCCAAACATCAAACGGTTCAATAACAAGAGAATAATTCATAGGCATTTCTTGACGTCTACTAATGTTACCTATTCTTTGACATTCGTCACAAGATAATACAAACTTACGAGCATCTTTGAAAAGAGTAGGCCAATAAAAACCAGATTGTAGTACCTTGTGTTCAGTTCTATCTCCAGCGTGGTGTCCTCCATAGGATTCAGAGTGACACTTATGTAGGATTTGTTCCTGTTCATGCTCAGCACACAACGCCTAATAATACCATCTACTCCTTCTTTATAAAGGTGTGGATCATCCCAGAAGTAATGTCTTAAATCATAAAAGAACTTTTTCTTTTGCTGGTATGTGAAACTAGGCGGTATATATTTAGCAACAATGTAATTAGCATAATCAGCATACCAAGGAGCAGTATGAGAAGCATTGACAACCGCTGATTGTTCATCAGGAAAACTATCATTAATAGGCAGTGGGTCATCAAGAACATTCTCTAACCTAGACAAGTTGTGCCAACGGGTTCTCACCCCTTCATCAATAATATGCAAATCAAATTCTTGGAGCAAGAGGACCCATCTAATGAGTCTAGGCTTAGCATCTTTCTTTTCCATAAGATATTTAATAGCAGCATGATCAGTGTGAATAGTAACTTTGGAATCAACAATATAAGGTCTAAACTTATCACATGCAAACACAACTGCTAAGAACTCTTTTTCAGAGTAGCATAATTTCTCAAGCAAGATCAAGAGTCTTACTAGCATACTGGATAACATTCAATTTCTTATCGACTCTTTGCCCTAAAATAGCACCTACGGCATAATCACTAGCATCGCACATAATTTCAAAAGGTAAATTCCAATCAGGTGGCTGAACAATAGGTGCAGTGACCAAGGCTTTCTTAAGTGTTTCAAATGCTTCTACACAATCATCATCAAAGACAAAAGGAATATCTTTTTGCAATAAATTAGTCAGAGGCCTAGAGATTTTATAAAATTCCTTAATGAACCTCCTATAAAAGCTGGCATGACCAAGGAAACTTCTTATACCTTTTATGTCCTTGGGACATGGCATCTTTTCAATAGCATCAACTTTGGCTTTATCAACTTCAATACCTCTCTCGGAGATCTTGTGCCCCAAGACAATGCCTTCATTAACCATAAAGTGACACTTTTCCCAATTTAGGACGAGACTAGTGTCTTCGCATCTCTGCAAAACTCGATCAAGGTTACTCAAACAATCATCAAAAGAGGATCCATAGACGGAGAAGTCATCCATGTATACCTCGCAAATCTTTTCACAAAAATCAGAAAATATAGCCATCATGCATCTTTGAAAGGTAGTAGGTGCATTACATAAACCAAAAGGCATACGTCTATAAGCAAAAGTACCAAAAGGGCAAGTAAAAGTAGTTTTAGATTGATCCTTTGCTGACACAGGTATTTGAGAGAAGCCAGAATAACCATCTAGAAAGCAAAAATGTGTGTGTTTGGATAGCCTTTCTAGCATTTGATCAATAAAAGGTAAAGGGTAATGATCTTTCTTAGTAGCTTTATTTAACTTACGAAAATCAATTACCATCCTATAACCTGTAATAATCCTTTGCGGGATCAATTCATCTTTATCATTAGGAACAACGGTAATACCTCCCTTTTTAGGGACACAATGGATAGGGCTTACCCATTCACTATCAGCAACGGGATAAATAATACCTGCCTCAAGAAGTTCTAGAATCTCCATTCTTACCACCTCCTTCATTTTGGGATTTAACCGTCTTTGCGGATCTCTAACTGGTTTGGCATCTTTCTCCACTGAAATTTTGTGTTGACATAATGTGGGACTAATGCTCTTAAGATCATCGAGAGTATATCCAATAGCAGCTCGGTGCTTCTTCAGAGTTTTCAATAATCTTTCTTCTTCTTTCTCTGAAAGGTTAGCACTAATAATAACAGGATATATTTCTTTTTCATCAAGATAAGCATACTTGATATTATCAGGTAAAGGTTTGAGTTCAAACACGGGATCACCCTTGGGTGGAGGGGGATCCCCAAGAATTTCAACGGGAAGGTTATGTTTCAGCATAGGTTCTTGTTTAAGGAACACTTCATCTATTTCTTCCCTTTCCTTCATAAACATATCATTTTCATGGTCTAGCAAATATTGTTCTAACAGATCACTTGGAGGAATAGCAATGGAAGAAAGACCAATAATCTCATCCTTACAAGGTGGTTTTCTTTCACGAGGTTGTTTACTAAACTTAGCAAAATTAAACTCATGAGACATACAAGCTATGCCAACAGTGACAACATTCTTTTCACAATTAATTTAAGAATAGCAGTATTCAAGAAGGGTCTACCAAAAATAATGGGACAAAAATCATCTTGTGGGGAACCAAGAACAAGAAAATCAGCAGGGTATTTAATCTTCCCACACAAGACTTCAACATCTCTAACAATCCCTATAGGTTTAATGGTGTCCCTATTAGAAGGCTTAATAGTAACATCTATGTCCTCTAATTCAACAGGTGCAATATCGTGCATAATTTCTTTATACAGATCATAAGGTATCGCACTAGCACTAGCACCCATATCACATAAGCCATGATAACAATGATCTCCTATTTTAACAGAAATAACAGGCATGCCTACGACCGGTCTACGTGTCTTCGTATCGGGTCTAGCAATATTAGCAGTCTCACCCAAGAAAGAAATAACATGCCCATCTAAGTCCTCATCCAAGAGATCTTTAACCATAGCAATACTAGGTTCAACATTAATTTGCTCAGGAGGTGTATAAGTCCTAGTATTACTCTTACAAACAACAGTCGAAGCTTTAGCATGATCTTTTATCCTAATAGGAAAAGGAGGTTTTTCAACGTAAGCAGTAGGAACAATAGGATCACTATAGGTAATAGTCTTTTCTTTGACTGTAATAGGTGCAACTACTTTCACTTCAACAGGAGGATTATATTTAAACCACTTCTCTTTAGGGAGATCAACGTGAGTAGCAAACTATTCACAAAAAGTAGCTACTATCTCAGAGTCAAGTCCATACTTAGCGCTAAATCCATGAAAAGCATCGGTATCCATAAAAGATTTAACACAATCGAACTTAGGTGTCATACCTGACTCCTTACCATAGTCGGAACCCCAATCTTCAGAGTTTCGTTTAATTCTTTCCAATAAGTCCCATTTGAAATCAATAGTCTTCACATATATAAGAACCAAAGACAGAAGTATCGAGCAGGTTGCGATTATCAAGAGAAAGCCGAGCATAAAAATTCTGAATAATCATTTCCCGAGAGAGCTCATGATTGGGGCATGAATATAACATTGACTTAAGCGTCCCCCAAGCTTGAGCGATGCTTTCTCCTTTGCGAGGCCAGAAATTATATATGTAATTACGATCATGATGAACAAGATGCATAGGATAGAACTTCTGGTGAAATTCCAACTTCAATCGCTTATAATTCCAAGATCCCGTATCATCACATAGCCTATACCATGTCAATGCATCTCCTTCAAAGATAAAGGAAGACCTTCCTTTGAAAACATCATCGGAATACCTGCAAGCTTAAATAATCCACAAACTTCATCCACAAAGATAAGGTGTAAGTCCGGATGCAATGTTCCGCCTCCTGCAAAAGGATTAGCTAGCAGTTTTTCTATCATACCCGAAGGAATCTCAAAGTGAATATTTTCATAAAGTTCAGTAGGTTGAGGAGCATCTCTTTGCTCTTCTGGTTGGGGCGAAGATACCCCAAACAGGCCCCTCAAAGGATTAGTTTCCATAGTGACAAGTAACAGAAAATTTCAGCACACTATGTAAATGTTTCCTTGCCAAGTTCCACTCACCAAAAGCGCTACACTCCCCGACAACGGCGCCAGAAAAGAGTCTTGATGACCCACAAGTATAGGGGATCTATCGTAGTCCTTTCGATAAGTAAGAGTGTCGAACCCAACGAGGAGCAGAAGGAAATGACAAGCGGTTTTCAGTAAGGTTTTCTCTGCAAGCACTGAAATAGTAGGTGATAGATAGTTTTGTGATAAGATAAATAGTAACAAGAAAAAAATTAAATAAAGTAAATAAAGTGCAGCAAGGTGGCCCAGTCCTTTATGTAGCAAAGGTTAAGCCTGGACAAAATCTAATAATGAAGAAGGAGCTCCCGAGGACACATTGGGAATTATCGTCAAGCTAGCTTTCATCACGTTCATAAGATTCGCGTTCGGTACTTTGATAATTTGATATGTGGGTGGACCGGTAGTTGGGTACTGTCCTAACTTGGACAAGCATCCCACTTATGATTAACCCCTATTGCAAGCATCCGCAACTACAAAAAGGAGTATTAAGGTAAACCTAACAACAACATTAAACATATGGGTCCATATCAACCCCTAACGAAGCAACGCATAAACTAGGGTTTAAGCTTCTGTCACTCTAGCAACCCATCATCTACTTATTACTTCCCTATGCCTTCCTCTAGGCCCAAATAATGGTGAAGTGTCATGTAGTCGACGTTCACATAACACCACTAGAGGAAAGACAACATACATCTCATCAAAATATCAAACGAATACCAGATTCCCATGACTACTAATAGCAAGACTTCACCCATGTCCTCAGGAACAAACATAAACAATCACAAAGCATATTCATATTCATAATCAGAGGAGTAATAATATGCATAAAGGATTTGAACATATGATCTTCCACCAAGTAAACCAACTAGCATCAACTACAAGGAGTAATCAACACTACTAGCAACCCACAGGTACCAATTAGTGGTTTTGATACAAGATTGGATACAAGAGATGAACTAGGGTTTTGAGAGGAGATGGTGCTGGTGAAGATGTTGATGGAGATTGACCCCCTCTCGATGAGAGGATCGTTGGTGATGACGTTGGTGATGATTTCCCCCTTCCGGAGGGAAGTGTCCCCGGCAGAACAGCTCCGCCAGAGCCCTAGATTGATTTTGCCAAGGTTCCGCCTCGTGGAGGCGGAGTTTCGTCCCGTATGCTTGCCCATGATTTTTTCCAGGGTAAAAGTCATGATATAGCAGAAGATGGACGCCGGAGGCCCACCAAGGGGCCCAGGAGATAGGGGGCCACGCCCTCCTATCTCCTGGACAGGGTGTGGGCCCCCTGGCCTATTTCTTTTGCTCATAAATTCTTATAAAATCCAAAAAGTTGTTTCGTGGAGTTTCAGGACTTTTGGAGTTGTGCGAAATAGGTTTCCAACGTTTGCTCCTTTTCCAGCCAGAATTCCAGCTGCTGGCATTCCCCCACTTCATGGTAAACCTTGTAAAATAAGAGAATATCCATAAATTGAGATATAATGTGTAATAACAGCACATAATGCAATAAATATTGATATAAAAGCATGATGCAAAATGGACGTAATAGTTCACCACACCACTGGATTACGGATGAAGAACAGAAGCATACATGCAGTGCAAAAGAAGATCACTTGCTCTGTATAGTTTAATTTACATGGTATGAAGAAGGAACTTGGTTGTACAACTGAAAAATTAAATTTAGAAGGACAAACTTTTGTTTATAAACTACATAAGAAACTTTAAACATGCAATTTGGTGCAAACACCAAAAATAAACAGCTATTGCAGTCACGCCTAACCAAATATACACAACAATGGTTGAAGGCTTGAGAAGGACAAACTTACATTATTGGTAAAGACAGGCTCTATAAAGACCTTGTCCATGCTGATGGGGGGCAATTCAAGAAGTTTACCACAGAATCTTCTTCAAAAGCATTGCCTTTATTCTACATTTTGTTAAGAGTAAATATAGATGTGATAATATACGAAAAAATGGAGAATATTTAAGATAAGATGAAGAGTGATGCTACATAACCAAGTAGCTATAAATGTAAGTGCAGCGATACAGCAAAAGGTACAGCCAAGAGCAATGCACAACTAAAATTCTTCAAGACCAACCTTATGGTAAGAGTAAATATAGATCGATGTGTAGAAAATAGAGGCAAAGGAAAATAAGCTGCAGAGTGATGGTACATGAACAACTACCTGTCATTATAAGTACACTGATAAAGGACAACATGTACTTACAAGAACAATGCAGAGCTAAAAAACATTGGCATTGGATATATTCTACACTAATGTAACCATTCATACAGATCAGATAATTTGGAGCGAACAATTGATAAGCAAGCTATCATGCATACTGCTGTCACATAATGAACTAGGTATGTATGCAAGTACAGTGATACAGGACAACAGGTACTAACAAGAGCAAAGCAGCGGGCAGCATATTTGCGATATCCTGTCGTTCTTGTCAAACTGGAATTCTTCTTCGAGCAGATTTCCTGCAAAAAAGATCCGTAAGGCACATGCGGAAAAGTAGAAGTTCAAATTGTCATGTGATTTCATAGACAGTACCTCATCCTGGGAACGAGACCAGTGCATAACAAGGTTTTTCCATTCAATGTCTTCTAAATTTAGCACCGGAGACTTCACCGGAAATTCGTTTATAGACTTGCCATCAAAGTGTGATTTCCTCAGGTAACAACAATACTGCTGCAATGCTTCCTTGAAAAGCACAAGCAATCTTTGCTCGTCATGACTATCCAGATTGACCCTCGCCTAGTTACAACAATGTAATGTAAATCATTGATGTGTTCAATCAGCAGAAAACAGGAAAATAATAACCATGAATAATAGCACTTACACGTAAGTTGGACAAGAAGATGTGAAAATGGTGTTTGTCTTCACAATAATCTTCCCATGATGGGAATATATGCACGTAGTCCCTAACCACATTGAAAGCATTGTCTTTTAAACTGGGAATAAATGGAATGGGGTTCCTATCTGCAGGAATTGGCCGTCTATGCAGTTGGGATAGGTCTTCGGCCGGTGGACTTGTTGTACTTTTTGCTGGAGTGGGATTTTTCTGTGGTACAGCTGGTGCTATGGAAAATGAAATTGGTATACCTTTTGCTGGAGTGCTGGTCCTGTGTGGTGGGGCTAGTGGTGTGGCTAGTGAAGTATGGGTACAGTCTGCTGGAGTCGGTCCTACGTTTTGTGTCACTGGTTGTACAGCCAATATAAGTGGGGTGATGTCTGATTTCTCCGGCAGCACCACGTTTTTCAAGGACTTTGCTGGTGCTCCTTCAGGTTCGGCAATCACCCTCTTCCTTTTTGATGTCTGATGCACAAGAACAGCATTTGAGTGGAAAAACATGGTATGATGATAGATGGAATATGTATTGATAATGGATGGGCATGGCATCTCGATATATATGATGAGTAAACTAAGTAGATGGCGGTGCAACAAAGTAGAAGAACTGCAAGACAGCATATGCAAGATACCCGCAATGAATAATATATTGCCAAACTAGAACAGGCACCTTGATGGGTGAACAGGACAGGCCATCTGCCTTTGACTCCTCGAGGTTAGAATAGTCATTAGGATCATATTCTAAACAAGAATCAACAGGTGGGGAGCGTATGAGTTTCATTGCATCCAGAATGGCACTCAATGCTTGGTGCCAATTTTGTAAGTCATTGCAATGTTTAGCTTCAAGAGTGGACTGCTGCTAGTGCGACACAAAGCAGCTACACAGATCATAGTGTAGATATAACGGGAAAACCTTAAGCATCAGAGTAAAATCAGCAAAGTGGAACTTGCTGGAATATATGTGCTAGTATTGCCGGTACGGCTAGAAAGGCTTCGGATACCAGCTATCTTCAAGTGAAGGTGTGGTACTGTTAATATCAGTGTAACTCTCAAAGGCGACACAGCTCCCCGCATTTCCTTGCTATTCTTATAGGATTCAAGTGGGCAGGCCACTACAAATCCTATTCCTATGTTTACAAGATCCTACGAATCGAAAAGGCTCAAAGTGTCCATCACAACCGACCGCATAGAACTCTACACTACAAATGTCCCTGCTCATCTTCAGTACAAGGAACATACTGTACTACTATCATACTCCTTCCATTCCAAAATATAAGTTTTGGTAGAGATTTCCACTATGGATCACATGCAGTTGTATCCAGATACATTTTAGAGTGTAGATTCACTCATTTTGCTCCATATGTAGTCCATGGTGGAATCTATACAAAGACTTGTATTTAGGAACGAAGAGAGTACATATTAAAGAAGAACGGAAGAGGAACATGGTAAAGAAGAGCAAGCAGATTTTGGATAATAAAATGTTGGTTGCGCAGTGCCCACACATGATGAACCAGAGCGCATTAAGAATGCAACTCCCAGCTATCTCCCGACCATTTCAGGCGGTTGGATGAAGATCCTACGTCTCCTAACCCATCTTCTTCCTCGTCTCTGAATCTTCCCATACAGAACACCGCACGGGCCGCCGGCCGGACCACCGGCCTTCACCGCCTGTGTTCCTCCACCACCACCACCCCCACCCCCGCCCCAACCCCCACCCGCGTCGAGTTTTCTTCATTCGACGAGGACCCAAAATCACCCGAGCCCCTTCGATCGCACCTACGTACTCCGGCAAGCTCTGAAAAATCGAATGGCCCAATTTTTAAATTTAGTCTACTGTGATTTAACTAGTGTGGAATATAAAAGGGGAAAACCATAAGCATTGGGAGTATAGTGTTGAGCGTGCCATGGCGGATCTGAAGGTGCAAACCGGACAAAGGCAACTTCGCAACCAAGACAAGAAATCAGAGTAAAGCAATGGCGATCTATTTTCTTGCTGCGATAAATATGTTGAGAAGATACGAAAGAGTACCGCCTCTGGTTCGGCGCCGTGTACGCATCTGCTGAGAATTTGACGGTGCTGCGGTAACGATGGCTGTCGGTGGCATGGAAGCAGATCTAGGAGGGTAGACAGTGGCGGCAGGGCGCGGTGGACGAGACGGTCGTAGAAGCGGCGCCGGCAAGGTGGGCGACGGCGGGGATGAAGCGAGAGGACGGGATGCAAGGATCCCGGTCCGAAGCCATGGATGAGAGAGGTCGATCTCTTGTAATGGACGGCGGCGTCGGTATCAGCTCCGGCATGGTGGAGGAGGACGGCGGTGGATGGGGTGGCAGACGGCGGCGGACGGAGGAGGGTGGTGTGGAGAGGGTGTTTTGGCGCCCACGGAGTACGAATGGGGAAAAGGGAGGTAGAGAGAAAGGGGGGAACCATGTATTCAGGGCGCGCTTGTCTCAAATGCGAGGAAATTTATAAACTTAACCCCCGTTTCAAATTTCTACTACATCACAGCAACATTAGTCGGTTGGGGATAGGACGGTAATCTCGCATACACCGAATATTTGCCGATTTAGAGTTTGTTTTTGGCGCCCACCGTGTATGAATATGAATCGGGAGGAGTCGATTTCGCCGAGGACACACTGTGTTTTGGCGCCCATCGTGTATGAATCCGGATGAGAGGCGGTTACGTCACGTTTGGGTGAAATTACAAACCTACCCCTGTCGAAACCTATAGAAATCCAGCAGATAGGCTTTGCGTGGCAAGGATAGGCAGTAGTGATTTCCATCTCGCAGATTTTGGTTTCAAGATTCTTGTGACTTTCCCCGCTTCGTTCAAATTTTGTAGAGTGCACGTTTACCGTGCCAACTCAATTCAAATCCCGTTTGTATTCTTTTTTTTCGGGCGGGATCCATTTTCAATTGGAATTACATTCTATGTACATCATTTTTTATATACTTTCAAAAGCACAACAAAGAATTATGTTCCTTTATATGTATAGTATGATTTACAAATACAACGATCTCGAAATCTTAAGGTTGAATTCAAAAAAAACTAACCAAATTATGTTCTACTAAAATGTATGGATCGGTAATATCTACATATTAAATAACATAGATGTGCGTGAATTCATATGAGTATGCATGTTTGATAGATCAATTTTGGCTCGAGTATGGATTACATGTATCATCATCTCGAATTCAAATATTTGAATCCCTTTTTTGTTCACTCCTTTCACGCCCATCTCTCTCGCATGCATGCTCCTTCAGTAGCTATCACTCCCTTTTCTCCAGCTCACCCAAGACGCTCACGCCATGTTTCTCCATCCTCGCAAACATGGTCTCTCGACGCCTCCCTTGAGAAGTGTCACACTCTACCTATCATTATACATTACACGGTTTTCATTATCTCTCACGCCTCTCACTGTTCTCTGGTATCACTCGTTACCTAAGCTTTCTTTTCACCGCCACACACACAGTCTCCACTGCCTTTCACTTTGTCTTTCTCTCTATGGGATTCTCTCACACACCCTATATGTCTCTACATATGACTCATACCACTAAAATTACTCTCTCTCTCTCTCTCTCTCTCTCTCTCCTGTAGACACAACATTTGTTGCGATCTCCTTTTTGTCTCCATTCCAGACTGACATTATTCATTTGTTTACTAATCAGACAACCCCGACTACCGTCTCCTCTCTCTCTCACACAGAAACACACACACACAACTCCTGCTTCCACTCCCCTTCCCGACTACCGTCCCTCTCTCACACACACAAAACTCTCGCTTTCGCACCCCGACTCGTATTTATCTCACAAACATTTATCGACTAGCTAGCCTCTAGATAGGTTTATACACCCGCACACTCGTGCTTCCACCATCGCATACATGTCTCTCTCCCGCTCCTTGTATCAATGTAGATTTTTCTTCCCTTCTTGAGACATGCCCTCTCGATCGTGCACACACACACTATCGCCTCATTTTAAGCCGATACCTATTGCACACACACTCCTTGTGTGTTTGTCACACATGCACTCCGTCCTCCTCCACTCTCCCTCTCTCTCACACACACATGGGATTTTTGCAACAACTAGCAAGATGCCCATGCGTTGCACGGAACATCAAGATGCATTTGTATGAGTAGTTTATCTTGTGGGGGAAAGGATGAACGAGGTAAGGCCTTATTTGCAAATGTGGAGAGGGGTGTGGGTATCTTTTTGCAAAATTGCCATAGTTTCCATCATATCCGTCAGATATAGATCGGACGACCTATATTGTAGGATGGCAGGCACACGATCATCACCGACAATGCTTTTTATAAGAGTAGGGATAAAAAATAGAGTTGGTGATGATGGTGGGCCTGCCATCCTACAATGTAGGTCATCCGATTTATATCTGACGGATAGGAAGGAAAATATGGCAATTTACCCGCACTCTTAACCACATTTGTAGATAAGGCCTTCCCTCGTTCATCCTTTTCTCCCACAAGATCTTGCTGTTCCGTGCAACGCACGGGCATCTTGCTAGTAAGAGTAGAAATTAGACATATACCACTTCTCGAATCTTGACACCAACAACATTCCTCCCTTATCTCATCAAAACCGCCAAAGGAATATATTTTGAGTGAAACATAACATATTTTTAGTGATATACGTATTTCAAAACTAGACTTTTTTTCTATCAAATCGGTGAATATGTATTAATCTACTTTGATCGTGTGGCAACGCATTGGCACATTGCTAGTAGTTATTATAATTTTTTGGACACCAGACAAACAGTGGAGTAGATATACGAAGAGAAGAGGCACACACACGCAGTCGGCCTCTCGCTGTCTCGCACACATGAGTGTTACGTAAAGGCGACATTAACAAATAAACCCTAAAACCCTAGGTGCACGATTGCTGCATTCGCGGGTACCGGGTACGTGGTGGAGCACCTTTGTAGGAATAGTCAGCTTGCGTGATAATTTGATCCGTAGGAGTTGATGGTCGGGACCACAGGTGAACAACTTGGAGCGCGGTGGCTTGCCAGTTGCCACAGATCGAGTAGCCACGTTTAAAATATCGTTTTTAGCGGGGTTAAGAGTTCCGATTTTCAATGGCGCCTTATAAGTAGTAAGTAGATTTTAGAACGATTGGTATGGAGCGAAAATGGAATTCATAGTACTACGCACCTCCTTGGCGTGTGGTTGTATGGTTTTTTTATGGTGGAGGTTGTATGGGTTTATGTTGCAGATGTTGAACCTGGTAGTTCTAGGGCAAATACTATGGTTTAGATTTAGATGCTGGTTTTCAAGAATGAAAATCGGAAGGGAAACCCTTCTTTGATTAAAAAAACTACTACCTCCATTCTGGTTTACTAGTCCCCATCGTACTTTGGGTCAAAGTTTGTCCACGAATTTTACTTGTAAATGTGAATGGAAAACGAGATTTTGTTATACTCAAACAAAAAAGGACTGGAGGGAGTGATTGGTCTAACACGGACGCGACCTCTCATAGCGCGGGCATTGAACCGGCGCGCCGGCCAAGAGGGCCACACTCGCTGCAGGCCCGGCTGAGCACGCCTCCTCGCCGCGTGCAACCATCTTAAGACTACCCCACCTGCCTTCATCGAATCCGCGCATGTGCCGGCAACTCGTCCTTCCGCGAGCCAGCAGGCATTTTAGAACACAATAAATGACTAAAATATAATTAATTTATGCATGGTCTTGACTTGTTGTGCTCGCACTGGTAGCAGGAACTAGTAGAGGATTTTCTTTATTTATAACTCTCCTCACATTTTTTTTGGCTTTGAAGCGAATCATGGTTGCGGACATTATGTATGAATGTGCAAATATCTGTGAACATGAGTTTGATGTGGAAGTTGAACTTGGAACGTCGGGCTTGCGCGTGAACTATACCATGTCCAATGCTTCGTATGTTATTGTTTGGAAAGTAATTGTTGTTATTACATGACCCGAAAAAAACATTTTGTGCCACATCAGTAGATGCACGGACATCACAACAGGCATGCTGACTGGATAAACATTTGAACCTAGCTATTATGAAGGAAATTTTGTATTGACAACAGTTTTAGATAGCAGGAGATGCCTAGCCTGCTCTGCCTCTGCTAGCTTATTTCTGGCTTCTTCCATCTCTTCTTTGGCTTGGGTAAAGAGAGCATCCGATTGCTCTTTTCGCTTCTTCAGAACTCAACTACATTCTCAAGGGCTGCTGCACGCTTTCTTTCAGCCTTTACTAATGCCACGAGGACACGAACAGTGACGACTCCACCGGCTTGTGTGTAATCCAGCATCATCTGGAATTTGCACCTTGTGTCTAATCCAGCATCATTAGGGAACTGCACCTTGTGTGTAATCCATCCTCATTTTGGAAACATGATCTCGAGGTTGACCATACTTCCCTCCTCGCAGAACTGCATCCCGACATGAAGTTACTTTTTTTAGATCAACACTCGAGCAACCTAGATCCATTTAGTACAAGCCGATAAATGTAACTCGAGAAGTGAATTCAAAAGGAAAAATAAATAAAATAGACTACAAGGTGAGAACACCCACTTCCTACATCAAGCTAAAAACGAAAGCATTAGGACGATTAAGACTCTTCTTATTACACATCAAGAACACCACGCTTAAGAGAAATGAAACTACAACATATACACATCTAAGAACACGAGGCTACACGAAAGTAATTGAAAGGGTGTTACTTACCAAAGCTCGCTTTACAGTTCGGTGCAGCTCCTCTTTAACTTGCCACGCCCTTGAAGATGTCCCGAATATCCGTGTTTGGTCTTCATTGCTCCTCTGCATGTTCGCACTCGTGGTTTTAAAATCTCAACATGGCAAGAAAAATATACTAGTAGTAATACTCGCGCATCTTGTGGGCAACATTAAAGCACTCGTCTGCCATGTTAGAGCATCTCCCAACAGAATCGCAACACACGGCGCTTTAAAAAGCATTTACAGTGATGAGATCGAGAAGTAGATACTAGAGAGTAGAGGATAGTTCTCTGCTATCTCTACTCTCTTCTCTACTGTTATATTTATTTTATATTTAATATTTAATATTTATCTCTACTTCCTTTACTGTCTACTTTTTTCTCTATACTTTTTTCTTGCAATATAGGCCGTCCGATTTATATTTGACAGATAGGAAGGAAACAAATGGGAATTTTGCAAAAAGATACCCATACCCCTCTCCAGATTTGCAAATAAGGCCTTCCCTCGTTCATCCTTTTCTCCCACAAGATAAACTACTCATACAAATGCATCTTGATGCGTGCAACGCATGGGCATCTTGCTAGTTCTAAAAACCTTTCCATCATTTGCCACACTACTGGTTGCAGATGAAAAACCTACCCAAGCACAGCGCGATACAGGAGCGATGCACAATTACAAGCTGATATTCTGTTGGACAATGGAGGCTATAACCAATTACTTTTACGGGAACAATAGCACCCAGAAAATCTGAAGGGTAGGTATGAACAAAATTGGAACTGCACATGTACTGCTAAGTGATTCAATACACACATTACCAATCGAGGAGGAGAACGATGGTCGCGGCGGCCTCTGTGAGTCATGGTCGGCAACATGAGTCAGTTCATTGTCCACGACGGTGGTATTTCTGCGCTTACGCCGGCTTCCGTGAAGCAGATCCGAGACCATGGAAGACGATGCGGGAAGAGGCTCTGTGTACGACAACGACGGTGGACCGGCTCCAGTGCGGCGTACGAGGTAGTCGATGAGGCAGATGCGCTGCGGTGGACGAGTGCACCGATGTAAAGGGGAGGAGCACAAAGGCTGCGGTGCCGTGGAGAAGTCTATTTTGCGGTGGGGATAGAAAATGGGGAGTACTCAGGTGTACTACTCTGGGTGCCGGGGTGGGGTTGGCTGGGTAGGGTGAACTGAAGTTACGAAAACAGCCCCCTACCAAGCGTCATCCGTAGGCCTGTTCTGAAGGCTATGATGGTAACTTCCCACTGCTCGAATCAGGGTCGCGGGATACTTTCCCGCCGACCTCAAAATTTTGTGACACTGGACTCCCCGTTTGGCGTGTTGAGTGATTGGGCTAAGCAACTAGCGAGTAGTAGTAGTAAACTCTGCATATTAGGTTTGACCGAAGTCAAAATTCCTAAACTTTGACCAAGTTTATAGAAAAAATATAAACATTTACCATAACAAATATGTATGATGTGAAAGTACATTCAATAATGAATCTAGTGGTATTTATTTGTTATTGTATATGTTAATATTTTTTGTTATAAGCTTTGTGAGAGTTTAGAAAACTTGACTTTGACCAATGCTAATACGTGGACTTAAATAAAAACGGAGGGAGTAAACATTTGTTTTCTTAGTTTGTAGTGAACTAATCATTTGTTGAAATTATGAAATAAATATATTAGGCTATTGACTTCGAATGTAATGGTCTATACAATTCAATAGTTACAATCATTGTCGAATCCCAAGATGTATACAAGGTTTATAGTACTTCACAACATGCTCAAACTCACATAATCCCAGTAAAATGAGAATATAAATGCATTTCATAGTTATTACTTTGTAGGATGCAACAAAAACAACCATAACTCTACATCAGCCATTATAGAAGCAACATTTGGACATATCCCAATGTGTGAACGAAACGCGCAGAGAGAGCTTTCGAAGATGGAGCAGATAGGGCAGGAAAGATTGTATGTATGAACCTAACGAGACACAGAGAGAGAGATAGAGAGAGAAAGAGAGAGGAAGAAGTTAGGTCTGTGAGAAAGATGGATACATGTAATATACATGAGATGCGTGTGCATCTGGATTCTGTATACGTGGAAGGATAAGAGACAACATGTTTGATGAGAGAGCTGGAAAAACATGGACGAGAGGGGAAGGATCTCGTGGGTTGAGGGATTGACAATTTTGTGCGGGGGAGAGAGGGATTGGTAATTTTGTGCAAGAGAGAGAGAGGGTGGGGGGAGGAGTCAGTCAGCCGTCATCACATCACCCTGCTTCCAAATGACCCCACATTCTCTAGCGCGGTGTGGTCGCTGTCTTTGATCTGCTCGATGCCCTCTTTGAAGATTGAGGTGTTGTGCATGTTGGGGTGCAAAGAAGCACAAGCGAGAGTGGTCGTCGTATAACCTTGGATGGGGTTGAATTGTGTGCTCGGGCGAGTGTGTGTGTGTGTGTGTTGTGTTGGATGTGTCTTTCTCTATGTGTGTGTGTGTGTGTGTCAGATATTGAGAGAAAACAAACCTAAGGAGAGAAATGGGTATTCACGAAGAGATTGTGCAGGCCTTGAGGTGGGCAGGGGCAGGGTGAGGGTGTCAAAATGTGCGCGTTGATGCATGTGTTGCATGCGACCGTGCGAGGGACGAATGAATCGAGAGAGATGGCTGTTGTGTTAAGGATGCTCCTTTCTCTGTCTCTCTCTCCCTCCCTCTCTCCCTCTCTCTCTCTCTCTCTCACACACACACACACAAGTAAACTAGAAGACCGTTCTCTCATGTATACACAACGTATCGGCATCTGTCCATGTCTCACTCATGCATGATCATTTGCACATTCCCACCTCTCTATGTCTCAGATCACACGCACACCATCTCCACATTGCCCTTCCGCCACAACACACATATGGACACATACACACGCTTCTCTCTCACCACACACACAAAATCAGTATTAAAAAACTAGGGCGCACCTAAAACATCCAAATCCAAATAAACACGAACTAGAGCTAAATTCAAATATATGGAAATATTGCAGCGCCAAGAACTTTCACTGGAAAAAAATTGAGTAATATTCGAGGATTGTTTTCACACACACAAAAGGTTCGGTGGATGTCCTTCAAGCGCGACACGGTGACGCACTGCTCGATCGACCACACGCGACAGCGTTCACGCTTTGCACAGGATTCCGTGATCGTGGCTGTGGTACTAACTAATAAAACCGCTGCCTAAGTCTAATGTTTACGGTACTAGTACGGTTTTCTTTTAAGTTTGACCAACCTTATATATAAAACTAAAGTAAGCTCCCACACGCCAAGACTCATCAATATGCCGCCGCCGCCGTTGCGCATGCCGGCGCCCGCCTGCTCCGGCCAACAATTTCTCGCCCATCACCGCCGTGTTGCCGCCATCCCTGTGCCATGAAGCCGAAGGCTCGCCCATACACGTCGTCTGCAGTCCCTCCTTGCGATGCCGCCGCGCTGCCAAGCACGCGAGCAGTTGATGGAGCCGCGTCTATGCACGCAGCGTACGAAGAGGAGGACGAGCGCATGCTCCAGCACGCCGGCGAGGAGGAACTAGCGTGTCATTGTTGTCTCCGCCCGCACGGAGGAGGCGGGCATGGTGGCTGTCGTGGTGGAAGCCGGTTGCGCGCGCGTCGAGCCCGCAAACTGGGTGCGGATGCGGAATCTACCTTCGAGACCTTGAATGCCACATGGATCCTGCAACCTGAAGGAGCAATTTGGGTCAGTCGACTCATGTGAGCCGTTTGATGGAACATGGATGGCTAGAAGGGCTTCTTCCTTCGCTCCGTAGAACTTCTTTCACAAATCGACTGACCCAAATTATACTACTAGTACGAACGTATTAAGTACAGTAGGAACACGAAGATACGAGCAGTAGTACCAACTGCAAGAAGAACAATAGTAAGACATAGTACTAGTACTACTGTACGTACTAAATAGTTCAAATAACGAGAAAGAACATAAACATAGTTCTGCTGGGGCCTCAGCACAAAACACCCTTGAAAATAAACTAAGCAACTAGTCCGCTTGACACTACAAGAGAACCAGCATGAGCGATTTACAAGCCACCTACTGAATCCGAGTCCACGCCCTCGACTTCGCCCTCGCCCCTCTTCCTCTTCCTCTTCGCACGACGCTTCTTTGCTTGAACCGACACTGGCTCGCTTCTTCATCCAACCCTTGTAGATATTTAAACAAAGGTAGGCATCCATTGCTACGCATGGATGTTATCTTCATCTAATGTCTTCGACTCCCATGCATGATGAAACTCGTGGTGAGGTTTCTTCGCTTTAGCGCATTTAACGATCAATCATGGCTGCTACCAGGGTCAGCATTGAAGGCTGAGAGGAGGACACCAGGCTTGCCTTCTGGAGATCGAAGGGCTGGCCTACAACGAGGCCTATCCGACCCAGGATTTCCTTGTTGTTCCTAAAGTCTACAGTAAAGAATTTGACTCAGCCGCCCTTGAGGAACTTCTTAAATTCCTCGCACTCAACATCGGCATGGCATATGTGGTAGACCAAGCGTAAGTAATGCTTGCAAACCTGGATCATGGTGGGCTTCTTCTTCTCTTCCTCCTTTAGTTTCTTCTCGCTTCCCAGGACTGTGGTGTACTCAACATCTAGCCCGTTGACCCACTCATCATTTGAGTTTTCGAACATGCGTTTGAAGCGAGCAAGGCATTCTTTCACCGTTGCGGAAGAACGGGTGTAGATGACGTCGAACTCATCGCCGGTGATGGTTCTAACATTGTACTCACCGCCGATCATGGAGATTTGGGACGCCATGGATTTGGGAGGAGGGTTAGGATTAGTGGAACTACCGTAATGTGAAAGGACGGGCCGACTAGGAGCGAACTGTTGTAAGGTACTGTACTACTAGTAGAAGATGGGGACGAGTAGGGCGTGCGAACGGCGTGGGGTTGCTGGCTTGCCCGGTGGATAAACAGCTGCAAGCGCCCAAAGAGTTCTCGAGAACTATGCGGGACCCACTAGATGTCATGTCTACTAGACCCATATCGTAGGCCTGACGGTATACCTTCTGCCTGTTCGCACGCCATGACGGCGCGTGGATGTAACTTCACTTAATTCCGTCGAACGTCGTGCCTCCCACGACCTTCGCCTCCGTCGCGCGGTCGTGCCCTTTGAGACTTCGACCGGCTATAAATGAGCAATTTTTTGCCTTTTTTTTAGACAAGCATTTTTTGCCTACTCCGCATGCATGATACTCCCTCTGGTCATTTTTACTCCCGTCAACCGTTTGCAAAGTGTTTGACCAAATTTATACTTTTTTTGAACACCACCTTATATTAATTAACCGGCCACACCGGTACACTCATTCGATACAATATTCGCCACACCAGTACATTATTTACAAGAATACCATCTAATCTATTGTCAAAGCTATACTTAGCGATTAAGTGTGCCACCTTATTGGCCGAACGGCTAATCTTTGACAATTGAAGATTGTTGATCAACTTCGAGATGCTCAACGCTTTCATCTTCAGGTCACGCATAGTAGACATGTCATAGTCCCCCGATGCAAGAGAGGCTACCACAATAGCGCAATCAGTCTCTAAAATTACAGGATTATGAAGAGAAATACCTATGTAGAGACCGGCAATGCAAGCCCTAAGCTCCGCTTCCTCCACGCTTTGACAGGCATCAATGAAATCCCACGACCAAATTTATACTAAGAATATCAATATCTACAATACTGATTATAATGAGTATAAGAACTACGTTTTATAATGAGTGTAGAAATATTGATTTGACATTGTGAATGTTGACACATTTTTCTATAAGTCTGGTGAAAGTAGAGGTACATTGACTTCAGACAAAACTTAAATGCACAATGCAGACTAGTTCCTCCGTCCAGGTGTGTGCCATGTACTATCTTGTCATCACAACAAGGTTAGCTATTAGAGTACCACTACCTCCCTTCTAGTCTAAAGGGCTCGATTCAAAAATTTCACCTACTCTTAGCAAGATAGTAGAGGCGGCGGAATAGTTTTTTAAGTCTGCAAAAGTACTCAACTAATGCTGTCGTTCTTCACAAAAATGTGTTTACCAATGCATGCATGAACACTAGTTACTCTAACCCCCCTCTCTTCTTTAATTCTTTGCCACATCAGCATGTTTGCTATTCTCGTGTGCATGATACCAGCTAACATACCACCATTATGGCCAGCCTTAATCATCGCATGCAATAATTTAGTGCACCTTGAAATATGAACATGTGTGGGGCGTGTATGTTTTTAATGACTTGAGACTATACCTAGCTCGGCATGTAAGATGACTTATTATGCACCGTTCCCCATACCTGCAGGAAGCCCGTTCGTCTCCAAATCTTTTCCTCTCCATGTGTGGAAACAATATGCCTACCAAACTCTCCTTCTCCCTCTGGCGGTCCCACCACTCCACCCCGTGTGAAAAAATCTGCATGCATGACTCTCCTCTCCCCACGCTAATCCAATCCGTTGTGACCAGCAATATTTCCACCCCTCTGCTCCCCCGTAATTTACTCCAACAAATATGCCCACATAGCTGTTACTTAACTGCAGGTGCATTGGGTTATTGACATATGGGCCCAACACGGGTCTGGCCCACATGTCAGTGACGCAAATGGACCTACAGTTAAGTCAGTGCAGCTCAGTCCATATCTTACGTAGGTGTGCCATTGCTCGCTATAAATACTGCGCCTCCCATGACATCGCTATCTCCTCCCCTCACGCTCACGCTCATCGCCATCTCCTCCCTCCCTCTCACGCCGACCACCATGGCATCGCCTCCCAAGCCCTAGGAGCCCTCGCTGCATCGCACGGACGGTCATGCGTCGCTGCCTGCTCTCGCCGCCACTAGTCGAGGAGGACGCGCGGTGTTCCGCCTCGCCGCTACGCGACTGCCGCTGCCTGCTCGCGCCTTCACTAGTCGAGGAGGACGCGCCGGCGCTCGTCCTCGGCGCGACACCACGCTGCCGCTGTTCCGCTCTCACCGCCACTAGTCGAGGAGGACGCTGCGGTGTTATGCTTCCTCGCCGCGACGCGCCAAGGTGGACGCGGCGTGCTCCCGATCTCACCAAAGACGCTGCGCCGGACGGCGTCGGCTCCCTCGCTACGAGGAGAACACCGCGCCGCCCGCCGAGCCCCCAGCCTTGAGGAGCTTTGAAAGAAATGGATGTCGCCTTGTGGGAGGCTTTGCCTCCAGCAGAGCGCCAAAATAGAGGTGGAGAAGAAGGCCAAGGAAGAGAAGCGCACCATGCTGAACAAGCTGCCCGGGAGGCCTATGTCGCGTCCGAGAGAGTCGTGCAATTGGCTCTTTGGTCAAGGCTCGTGGGCGAGGGCCGTGAGGGTGGCGGAGGATCACCACACCGTGAGGCTGAGGCTAAGGAAGAGGCGCGAGCCAAGGCTGCTGGGAAACGGCCGCACACTGGCACTCGTGGCGCGCCGCAAGCGCCTCCTGCGAAAGGCCGTGGCTTTTAGGAGGAGTATAATTTTGTTTCAGAAGGCGATCTCATTAGTTTTGGGACGCAAATGATAAATCCCGAATGTTCAGGAATTTTTAGCGCCCTTAATTAAGTATGTAAAAGGAAAGTTTGGAAACCTTGTGTATTCAGACGCATTTTGCAAGTACGCGTATATAGCACAAACTTTACTATATACTATCACACTACACGTCTCTCTCGATATATGCTTGCAGACTGTGCTACTCCCTTCGTCCAGATCAATAAGTCATCTTTGGTTGTGCACCGTGACCAAGAAGGAGGGAAGACTTATACACCTAGACGGAGGGAGTACTACTATTACTTATGTACGTGCAAATGCACATTTTAACATTACGATGCGGTTTTTGTAAAAGTAGAAAACAACACTAGTCAAGCTTGTGAAACGACTCAATGCAAAACAAATGCAAAATGCTCGCTTGATTGTTTACTTTAGCTTCCTTCTCTGTGGTTATTTCTCCGTCAGATTTTGTACGGAGTATCTCACCGGTTGGAAAGGCATGCAAATTCCCAAACCGCTTCCTACACCTCAGACGATTTTTTTGCCTAACAAGTTCTGCTGCAATTGAATTCCAACTTGAGTACTACTACTAGTAGGAGTACTAGGGGCCAGTTCTTTTAGGCTTCTAGATTAGTAATCCCATAACTACTACCTCCGTCCTGGTTTATTGGTCCCCATTGTAATCTGTGTCAAATTTTGATCATAAATTTAACAAATGAAATGTTAGTGCATGTCACATGCACTACTCCATCCGTATAGGTGAGTAACTCATCTTAGGCTGTGCACCGTGACCAAGGAGGAGGAGAAAATGAGAAACATTAATGTTTATTTGCTAATTAATAGTATTGCATGCAATGAACTAACCACTGCATGTCGTGTTTGATATCTCAAGTCATTAAAAGCATGCACACTCTTTATCTCTTATTGGTTGATATGTCAAGAAACAAGAAACGAGGTAGAAGTTAATGCACCGCGCCTAAGTGTTTTGGGATTATTTGGTTTTCGTAAGATGACTTACACACCTAGACGGAGGGATTACAATGGTGAGGAATAAACCAGTTAAATCTTTGGTCAAAATTTAGCACAAATTACAATGGTGAGGAATAAACCAGGACGGAGTAGTAGTTTAGAAGCCCAAATAAATGAGTGAGGCGCCTTATTGTTACTGGCCCACTGTGACTAGTCTTGTGGGAAAAGTTGGGGAAGCCGCCAAAAGAACTGGCCCTAGGAGTAGTAGCTAGGATCGAAAAGTAGATGAACCGAGAAAGTAAATGCAGAGAGATGAAATGCAAAAAATACGGAGGGATGTGATGGTTGCTTGTCCGTTTATTTTACCAGGCCACTTATTACTGGGAGAGGTTGGGTTTTGTGATATGACGGCTTTACTGCCGCGCCACGAGTGGGGTGAGAGGTGAGACTCCCGTGCAGCGCTGCCCTCTACACTTGTAGGAGTACTACATCGGTCGTGGTTTATTAGTCCCCCATTGAATTTGAGTTAAGATTTAACTGACAAAATGTTAGTGCATGTCAACAAAAACTATATCGTTGGATTCGTATTTGAACATAGTTTTGAATGATATTATTTTAGGTGACATGCATCAGCATTTATCGTACTATATATAATGTTAGTTCAATTTTTGGTCATACTAATCTATAGTAGTAAGGTGCCCGTGCGTTGCACCGAAGGGTGAAATGCATTGATCGGGGAGTTGTTTATTTTGACAAAGGATGTGGGGGTCATCTCATGTAACGGTATCGAGAGGTTTCTTCAGATATTATTTCATCTCTAGAGCTCACAAACATCCGGGTGAAATAGATAAAAAGGTATCTTTTGCAAACAAAAGCGTTCAACTATTCAACCTGCATCCAAAACTTGTGAAGAAATAACACTTATTGTGCTTTGCAAGAAATGATCTTTAATAATTAGTTTTTGAGTATTGATTGTTATACATGTTGGCTACAGATGACATGGCACTTTCTTATAGTCAACAGTTGGCTATACTATTAAGTAATATTAACCATGCCCTTATACACCTAGACGGAAGGATTAAATCAGATGACTTATGAAAGGGCAGAGGAGATGTAAGAAATGGTTCATCGTAAGTCTTTCACCAAGATCAGTAGTAAAATTCATACATGGAAGATTCTAGAGTAAACATAAACGGATACACTTTTATTCATGCGCGATATCTAATAGAGCAAGATCCTTCATGGAAGTCTCCACATGCTTAGACGGCAGATTACATTGAGCGAAGACTAATGATCAACATTTAACTTGATAATGCGATGTCCAGTGAACCTCCTTGAGTCCCCTGCATCGCGGCGCGGGTAAAGGATGCCATGGGTTTTCCAAGTCCACATTGGCGGGATAGTCCCAGCTCCCCAGAGTCCAAGTCCGTTCGATGAGGCCGGTGTCACCGCCACGCGACGCGGAGGGGTAGTAACACTGACCAAGCACCCGTACATCAGCCTCATGTCAGAGTCAGCGTCAGCGGCGTCGCCCCTGACGTACATTACGGAGATGGGGGGCGGCCTGTGCGGGCCTGGCCGGTGCCCACGATAAGGAGGAAGACGCTGTCGTCCTCCTCCGAGACTAGCAGGCGGCGGTGATCCTCCAGCGACTCCGGCTTGGTGAACGGGTAGCACGTCTCGTACTTGATGTTCTCCGCCAAGGGCCAGCAGTGACCGCTGCACGCATCCGTGAGGTGATGCACCATGTCCGCCGGCGAGCCACAAAACGGCATCGGGCACTCATAGCAGTGGACGAAGGGCCTATTTCAGGTTTTTGAATTGTTGGAAATATGAGCAAATTACTATGATATTTAATCCAAATAAATAGGAAATAGATCATGACAGCATTGACAGAGATTAAACTAATCATGCGAACTAGCATAGCAGATGAACATATCACATACTAGAAACATGAATTCTACCACGATCTCGAACATGAAGGATAGAATCACATACGGTGCAGCAGGAGCAGCACCGCCGGTGTTGACGTTGTCGCCTATGTCGTCGAGGATGAGGTTGCCAAGGTCGGGAAGAAGTCGCTCGTCGTGAAGTCGCATCGCCAGCAGTCACATGAAAAGCGCCTCCCCAAAACCTGATCGCCTCTCCCGTGCACAGATCACGAGAGGCGGGTTCCGAGGCTCTGCTGTCCCTTCTCCCGGTGCACGCCGAAAGGAGGGATGGAGAAGACTTGCTTGGCGGCGCAATGATCTGGAACGGTGGTGAGAAACTATATAGTGCGGGCCGGGTAGGTCGTGGGAGTATAGCTCTGTCCTCGGCTCGGCTCAATCCCGCAACCCGCGGCGCGTCGTGACGAGGCGTGGCGTGGCGAGGCGAGCGAGGAGGAGGAGCGCGCGTGTAGGTCTCCTCTTCTCATGCTCATACAAGTGGTAGAAGAGCTCACCTTATAAAGGCCTACTAGCAAAATTCCAACATCGACCAGGCCGTCCATGAAACGGGAGTGGCTGTAGGGGACATTGCGCCAGTTGAATGTATGAGCAAGTTACTATGAGATTTAATCCGAATAAGCACAAAATAAATCATGACGGCTATAACAGAGATGAAACTAATCATGTGGACGAGCATAGTAGTAGGATACAGAGTAGAAACATGAATTCTACCACAATTTCGAACAGGAAGGACATAAACACATACGGTGCAATGGGAGCAGCACCGTTGGTGTTGAGGTTGTCGCCCATGTCCAAACACCACGTAGACACGGTCTTTAAGCACGGTTCGTAGTCGTTCCACGCTCGGGCATTGAAGTTTGTAACTATTTTAGATTAGAATATACTACTCCTCCGGTGCTAGTAGTAGAGCAGAATCCTACTCTACTACTCTACTCAAGCAAGTTAGGGCATAGCACTGTAGGGAGTACCAGTACTGTGATCACTCAAGCAATTTTTCTGCCATCGACATGACCCTACGCTGCTGGTATGTGTCTCGTAAGTCAAGCGGCGTGCTGTAGTCATCATCTCCTGTCCACTTCCCGCAGCACATATTCGCTTGTCCAGCTTTGTCCGCACATAATCTCGTCCAATCTTCCATCCCCGCTAAGGCATCTCCCCCCTTGTCCGAAACCCAAGCACTAACAATGGCAGAACCAAGCAGTGTCCGCCGAAAGAGTGGCTGGAATTCGCTCCCCACAGAGGTAATCAAGCTCATTGTTTCGCTGTGGACAATCTCAAGACCATGCCACTCGCCAAGGCTCGCCGGGCTGTACCGCTTACTCAAAGCCCTCAGGCGAAGCTTTTAAGCCAGCTCCTTGCTTGCCGATGCCACCGATCTTCGTAAACCGCGGTCACGCAGCATAACGACCGTAGGGTGGCGAGCATCAACCCCTTGACTGCGATCCGATCCCCGCCAGCCTCAACTACATTAACGGTATGTACTCGGGTCAGCAAGAACACGCCTTGATGGTGCTCGCCGACGGTCGCGCGCTTGGATGCTCGTGGAGGTCTACACCCGCGATTGATCCCCTTCCTTCGATTAACATCGCACCGCTTTGGCACCGCGCCCGTAATACTCGTAATCTCATCAGAGCCAACATGATACCAAGTTTGATTTGCTCAAGGTTGTAATCTGCCAAGTGCCCACAATGTCTCGCGAATTATAAAGACTTCAAAGCTAATTATGCTTCTTCAACCGCGGTCTCGCTTATCTCGACAGTGTCACTTTAGTAAGTGGATAAATCTGCACGCCCATCGCGGGATCATACATCCTCCATGTTTCTCTCGATGCCATTGAACACAAGGGCTTCATTTACGCCTCGACTCCTTCTATGGCTGGACGATTGCTGGCCTACTCCAATATCACTACAAACGGCTGTTACAAAGAAGATGTTACTTTCCTATGATATCATTATGGCTTGCTTATATTATCGCCAACATTTTTGAAAAAATATTCATGCTCATAACATGTTGTTCTTAAGATTGACTAAATCAAGAGCCCTTTTTTATTTGACTCCAACTTGATATGATGTTGTAGGCTGCCTGGTGTCCCTGCCCTTCCTAATCCTAGAACCTTTCAAAGAAAAGCGACATGGCGCTTGCAGGTGGTTCCTGCCCGATCGACGATGGTGAAAGATTGATGATCGTCAGACGCACTGCACGTGTTGTTTCGCGGAATACAATCACAGCCACCGCAAGGTCTTTGAGCAGATCCCAGCTTCTCCGGGCCTTCGTGAATTTTTGACCGAGGCTGGTAAGTAGCCTTGGTACACGCCTCTGCTTGTCGGACTAAATTATCCGATTAACTGTGAGATAACCTACGGCAAGGATCATGATGGTAGCGCCGATTTCGCTCATCGTGCAAAACTGTGTGTACATAGTGTACCATGGGTCTCGCATGCACCATACCATGATATGTGCCGCCACGCCTGCAGCCCAAAGTAGGAGAGAGGGTCGCAAGTATCGACTTCCCGGGCCGGAGTTTCCGTCAGCACCTATCTCGTTCAAGCCGCCACCAATCTCCACAGCTTAATAAATTGTAACGCCTAACCGAGCCGCTTAGTTAGATGCGATACTTGGTGTAGTAGGATCTTTATTTACTTTGATGCAAACACTTGTTCTTTTTGGTAGCCCTTTGTAATGATGGCTGATGTTTGGTTTTGAAGAGAGAGCTACGCCTTCACTCTTCCGCCTGCTTATCGCTTCGCTGCACCCCAGCCCTGGTTGTCATTGTTGTTGTTTTCAATGTACAACAAGAGTATATTTCAGATGTTTGTTGAATAAATGTGTTGTTAGAATGACAAACACAATGTTTTGGAAGTCGCTGCATGGTTCGATCCTTTAGTGCCCTGCACTGCACGTAGCGCATACTATTTTTCAGACGAACACATTTTCCACTTGTTGATAACATGCAGCCCATCGATGAAGGCCCAATAGAGAAGCCCATAATTAATCGGAAGGGAGGCTCACATGAATCCGCCCAGTACATGCTCATGGTCCCTAAACATAAATAAGTAAATAAATAAATAAAGCTAAATGCTCATGCACCAGTTCTTTGGGAAAATAGGTAGCCCAGTATTTCTTTTTGAAGAATACCCAAGCTAGGCCTATTTGTTTTCTCCGAATTACTGGGCAGCAAATCTTTCAAGACAAGGAGGGATGCATTCCAGCCTGGCTCAATGTCTGTTAAAAGTATTATCAAAAGGGGTTGAAAATTCCAAAAAAATTATAACAAATGGGATAAGTTTCTTTTTTTGTTTTTGTTCTTCACTGATATCTTATACGTATTTCATTGGATTTAACATGACATAGTACTAATTTATTTTTAAATTTGTTTTAGTATGGCTATTAATTTTTGGATTAAGAATATTTTGTTCCCCAGCAAAAATTTGCGAATTTTCAAAATTTCCCACATATTTAGTTAATTTTTTGACCCTGCTACTAACCAGAAAATGGCCAGCAATTCTAAAAATGGAAAACGGGCTGCAATAAATTCCATATGAATTAGAAAATGAGTAAAAATTATAAAAATAATAGCAAATGGGATGCACACGCCACAGATTTCGAGGCTGACTTGTTTACGCAAGGCTTTGTCAGTGAACACATGATTCTAGCAGCAGTGACTGTTGGATGTCCATCCAACGGCTGACGTGCTTCTTCAATCTCTGATCTTCCTGCTCTAGCCGACTAAACTAGCGCCGGCAGGACTGCTCGCTCCCTCCTCTTGTGGCCCGCCAGATGCCGCATGTGCTTCCCCGCCCACCCTACTCCCTCCGCTGGCCTGGCCGCACGCAATCAACTGCCTCCTTATTACGCCAAAAAAATGATTCCTCCCATCGACATCCGGGCGCACTGTTGGGAGGCTGACCAGGCCTACTAAGTTGACGCGACGCATGGCTCGTTAACTTAGTCAACAAACGATTCTAGCAGCAGAATAGCTTGATTTGAATCAACGGTCCTGCTGCTTCTTCAATCGCTGCTCTTCTTGCACCACCGCCCAAACCAGCGCCGGGAGACCGCCTGCCCTACCTCCAAAGGGTCGGTCAGGTTGCCATTGAGGCCTCATCGCCTTACTACTCCCACCGCTAGCTGCCCTCATGGCGACGGCAGCCTCACACCAAGCGGCCGAACCAAAGGAACCTCGATTCTCTCCACGTGGCATCCACCGCTGCCTTTCCCGGCTCCGCCGCCCCTTCCTAGGCCTCGCCGTCGTCCACCGCCTTTGGTGCTCTCGGTGCGGCGTGGTCAACATGGTCAACGATATTCCATCGAAGAGTATCAGACGTGGAGAGGCCGACAACAGGTCCACGGCCACAACCCAGTTTTTTGTGATTTTCCAAGTAAGTCGCTTTGTCAGCCTGTTGGGCTGCAAATCTTTCAAGACGAGGAGAGCTTTCATTCGGTGGCCAAAAATGGCCCATCACTAATGAGAAATGGCTGTACATTTTAAAACACATCAAACCGCAATTAGTTTCAAATATCTTTTTTCATTTCGAGATTTTAAATTACATTAATTTTTATGCATGGAGAATTTGTTGGATTTTATATTGATATACATTTATTTTGAAAATCAGTTTGAATGTGATTCAAATTTCGGATTAAAACAGTTCGACCACAATCAAATATGCAAAATTTCGATAATTTTTAACCGTGGCTACAATATGGGCTATAATGCTAACAAAAACAATATGGGCTCCAAAAAAAACCTTAATAATTAGCAAATGGGCTGTAAATTATTAGAAATAATGGCAGATGGGATGTATGCTGTTTTCCACAGATTTGAGGCTTTCCTAAAAAGGTTGACGACAAGCAAAGGACTATTGGATGGCCATCCAACGGCCGTCGTGTTTCTTCAATCAATGCTCTTCGCCCAAATGCTCAAACAAGCGCCGGCGAGACTGCTCGCTTCCTCCTCCCCGCTGCCGGGCTTTGCCGACGCAGCAGGCCTCACCGCCCCATCAGATTCCCATCGCTGGCCTAGCCATCCTCTACTCACCCACACTGTTGTTATTCTCTCGGCGATGGCGCATTTAACCAAGAAACCTCGACAACAGATTCCCTCCGCGGGAAACAACCGCCAAGTCTTCCCCGCCTGTCGCTCCTTCCTAGGCCTCGCCGCCCCCACCGCCTCGGTGCTCTCGACACGGCCTGGTCAATATGGTCAATGACCGATATGCATCCGAGGTGGACAGACGTGGAGAGGTCGATAGCTGGGTCCACGGCCGCACGCAAGGAAATGCCTCCTTATTACGCCGCAAAATAATGATTCCTCCACCGACATCGGGACCCACCGAAGGGCCTCTCAGATTTCACTTAAAAATGTTACCGCTCTTGACAGCTCGACCCACTAGCTATATCTTCACACGCAAGGAAGTGCCGCCTTATTACGCACAAAAATGAATACTCCCCGTTAGCTGGGACCCAATATAGTGGCAGGCTGACTTAGGGCCTACTAAGTTGACGGGACGGAGGGCTTTGTCAACTTAGTCAATATGCACGATTCTAGCTCCAAAGGACCGACGATGTCCATCCAACGGCCGTAGTGCTTCTTCAACCTCCGGTCTTCTTGCTCCACCGCCAAAACAGCGCCGGTCGTGCCTCGTGCTCCTGCCTCCTGTGTGGCTGGGCCATGGCGCGGCGGAGGCCTCACCGCCTCTACTACTCCCACCGCTGGCCACGCCATCCTCTACTCACCCACACCCTCGTTATTCTGCGGCGACGACAGCCTCACACCGCAGGGAATCGTGAACCTCGTGACTCCACTCACGCTGGGCATCCACCGCTGCCTTCCCCGACTCGCGCCGTCCCCTTCCTAGGCTCGCCGTCCGTCCACCGCCTGGTGCTCTCGGCGCGGCGTGGTCAATGTGGTCAAGGAACGACTTCCATCGGACGTGGATCGACATGGAGAGGTCGATACCGGGTCCACGGCCGCAGCAAGTAAGTGCCTCCTTATTACGCAAAATAATTATTCCTCCACTCGACAGCGGGGACCCACCGGATGGGCCACCATATTTTGCAAAAAACGTTTGCCCTCGATCGCCGGGACCCACCAGCTACATCTTCGCACACAAGGAAGTGCGTCCCGGCAAAAGAAACGATTCGCCGACCGCCGGGACCCACCAGCTACATCTTCGCAGTAAGGAAGTGCTCGATACCAGACCCACCTGGTCGGGCGTATGTAGCGTTGTCATTCGTAGCGTAACATGTACGCATATATATACCGGTGGATGTACAGCACGCACGCGTCGTAGTAGAGGCGCCAGACGCAGTCGTAGTAGAGGCGCCGCGTAGCATGTACACGCACGCACAGCCGCCAGGGTGCAAGAAAGAAAATACGCCATGTATGTGTACATACGGCGGGGTCTCGACGCCTACTCTGCAGACATACGCACGCCAGGGCTCGTGCATGGCTGGGTCGGAACGGAGAAACATCATCGCTGCCGTGTTCATGGGGAGGCAACGGAATGCGCCGTGTTCATGGGGAGGCAACGGAATGCGCCGTGTTCATCGGCAGCAACGGAACGCTGGGAGCCAACCGCTGGGTCGGAATGGAATGTGTGGTCGGTTCATCGGGAGGGCTTGATGGAACAGTGACGGAAACGAGGCTCCGCGCATCGCACAACGGAGGAAACGGCCTTGTGTTCGACCGCCACGCTTGAAACGGGATCCTGTTGATCGAGGGGTCCGCGCATCGCAAAACGGAGGAAAAGGACCTCCACGGTCAAACGGGGTCCCGTTGATCGAGGGTGTGGCGCATCGCAAAACGGAGGAAACGGACCTCCTACGGTCAAACGGGCATCCCGCTGATCGGCAGGGTGTGGCGCATCGCAAAACGGAGGAAACAGACTTGTGTTGGAGCGCCACGGTCGAAACGGGGTCCTGCGGGAGAGGTGTGGCGCATCGCAAAATGGGACTCCACGGATACTGTTCATCTCCACCGCCGACCTCCTCCACCCTCCACAGCTACCTCGACCTCCTCCACCTCCATGGGCTCCTCGCTGATCCAGCCTCCACCGCGGCGCTACTCCACGGGCTACTCGCTCAACCACCCTCCACCGCTCACTGCTCATCCAGCCCTCCACACCACGGGTCCTGTTCAACCACCCTCCACGGGCACCCTCCACCGCTCACTGCTCATCCAGCCCTCCACACCACGGGTCCCGCTCAACCACCCTCCACCGCTCACTGCTCATCCAGCCTCCACCACACCACGGGTCCCTGTTCATCCAGAGGCAACGCCACCGCCATCGCTCATCCAACCCCCCCAACGCCACCGCTCATCCCAGAGGCAGCATTGATCGGCTTCGCTTAGCAGCAGAGTAAAGGAATCGCTAGATCGGGTTCGCTAACAACCATCGATCGATCGCCGGGTTCAAGAACACGTAGCTCGCAGGCAATCGCCGGGTTCGCTAGAGCCCAACGCCGCCGGGTTCGCTTAGAGCTAACGCCGCACACACGCCAGACGCGTACGAGAAACACGATCGCTTCGCCCCGACCTCCCACCGTAACCGGGAACTCCCCGAAATTTTCCTCCCCCTCACTTCTACCATGGTTTTTTCCATCATGGACGGCCTAAAGAATGTCATGCAGCTGCGTATCTGGCGCGCCCAGGACGAAAAGCCCATTTTCTGTAATGATTTTTTGTCATATAAGTAGGAGCCCACCACATCTATGATGATACCGGGTTTTGTCACAATTATTGTCATAGAAGTGTCATATGTATGACAGAATATTTCGTTCGGCCCAAAATGTCACGGATGTGTCTTTTTTTGTAGTGATCTAAGTGGGAGTTCTTAATTAATATGATTAATTGAACTTAAATTTATCATGAACTTGGTCCTTATAGTATTTGCATATCTATGTTATAGATCAATAGCTTGCGATGTAGCTCCCCGTTTATTTTTGATATGTTCCTAGAGAAAACTAAGTTGAAAGATGATAGTAGCAATGATGCGGACTGGGTCCGTGGCCTAAGGATTATCCTCATTGTTGCACAGAAGAATTATGTCCTTGATGC
Organism: Aegilops longissima; assembly: GCA_021605205.1. Classification (NCBI taxonomy): domain Eukaryota; kingdom Viridiplantae; phylum Streptophyta; class Magnoliopsida; order Poales; family Poaceae; genus Aegilops; species Aegilops longissima. The sequence continues at coordinate 482,849,242 of CM038679.1, read as the reverse complement.
ACCACTAGGTGACGAACCTGTTGCAGGAGCAGATGCAAACATTATGAACGTTTTGCAAGCTCGGTATGATGACTACTTGATAGATTAGTGCACCATGCTTTACCTCTTAGAACCGGGACTTCAAAAATGTTTTGAACGCCATGGAGCATATGAGATGTTCCAAGAGTTGAAATTAGTATTTCAGACTCATGCCTGTGTCGAGAGGTGTGGGACCTCTGACAAGTACTTTGCCTATAAGATGGAGGAGAATTGCTCAGCTAGTGAGCATGTTCTCAGAATGTCTGGGCACTACAATCGCTTGAGTCAAATGGGAGTTAATCCCAGATAATATAGTGATTGATAGTGTTCTCTAGTCACTATCACCAAGTTACTAGAACTTCGTGATGAACTATAATATGCAAGGGATGACGTAAACGATTCCCGAGCTCTTCACGATGCTGAAATCGGCAAAGGTAGAAATCAAGAAAATGCATCAAGTGTTGATGGTTGACAAGGCCACTAGTTTCATGTAAAAGGGCAAACGAAAAGAAAGGGAACTTCAAAGAAGAATGGCAAGCAAGTTGCCACTCCCATGAAGAAACCCAAAGCTAGACCCAAGCCTGAAACTGAGTACTTCTACTGCAAAGGAAATAGTCACTAGAAGCGGAACTACCCCAAATACTTGGCGGATAAGAAGGATGGCAAAGTGAACAAAAGTATATATGATAATACATGTTATTGATGTATACTTTACTTGTGTTCATAGTAGCCCCTGGGTATTTGATACTGGTTCAGTTGCTATGATTAGTATCTTGAAACAGGAGTTACAAAATGAACAGACACTAGTTGAGAGCGAGGTGACGATGTGTGTTGGAAGTGATTCCAAGGTTGATAAGATCACCATCACACACTCCCTTTACCTTTGGGATTAGTGTTGAACCTAAGATAAATGTTATTTGGTGTTTTAGTTGAGCATAAATGATTGGATCATGTTTATTGCAATACAATTATTCATTTAAGTCAAATAATAATTGTTATTCTGTTTACATGAATAAAACCTTATGTGGTCATATACCCAAGGTGAATGCTTTATTGAATCTCGATCGTAGTGATACACATATTCATAATATTGAAGCCAAAAGATGCAAAGTTAAAATTGATAGTGCAATTTATTTGTGGCACAGCCGTTTAGGTCATATTGGTGTAAAGCGCATGAAGAAACTCCATGCTGATGGACTTTTTGAATCACTTGATTATGAATCACTTGATGCTTGCGAACCATGCCTCATGGGAAAGATGACTAAGACTTCGTTCTCCGGAACAATGGAGCGAGCAACTAACTTATTGGAAATAATACATACTGATGTATGCGGTCCGCTGAGTATTGGGGCTCGCGGCAGGTATCGTTATTTTCTGACCTTCACAGATAATTTGAGAAGATATGGGTATATATACTTAATGAAACATAAGTGTGACATATTTGAAAAGTTCAAAGAATTCCACAGTGAAGTGGAAAATCATCGTAACATGTAGCGACCCGACCTCAGATGGTCAAGTCACCGTGCTTCAGTGTCATCCCTGGATCAGTAATGCTGACACACACAATACTCGAAGGATTTATTACAGAGTAGCAATCACACACTTATTACATCGAATGTCTCAGAAGAGAACTTATTACAATAATATGGCTTAAGGTCATCTAATGCGATAACAACGGAAGGCTTGGAAGATAAAGTGCGTCCATCAACTCCAACGGCATAGCTGAGCTGCACGGCAACGACCTAACGAACCTTACTCCTCGACTGAAAAGTCTCCAACATAATACGTTGCAGCCCGAGAACGGGTCAGCACATGGAATATGCTGGCAATATAACACAGTAGAGAAAGAACAAAATAATGCTATCACTACATGCATATTTGGCTGGTGGAAAGCTCTATGGTTATAGTTTTGCGAAAAGCCAATTTTCCCCTACAACAATGGAGTAGATTTTAATTTAACTATCATGGTGGTTGAAACATTGAGAAGGTATAACCCCAACTCAATCCCAATTAAAGTAATTAACAACCCAACAATATTAATTAAGAGTGACGAGATACATGTGATAACCCAAGTACTAGATACTCAACATTGTCCATAACCGGGGACACGGCTAACCATGATTAGATTGTACACTCAGAGAGGTTTATGCACTTCTCCCCACAAGAATCGATCGCCTCCGCTGATTTCTCGTGACCGCATGGTGTTTGAGAAACGGATGACCGAGACACAATCTTTCGTAAATATTAACTCTCTACTCCGGTAGACCATACCAAACCTATAAAACCCACTACACCGCTGATCTACCTCTTCAAGAGCTACACGTAACCTACTCAACTATGCTAGAGCCCATAGTAGCTTGTGGCTGCACACGGAAGTTTCTAGCATGAATCATCTCAGCCCCCTTTAAGCCCGGTGGCGGTCCATAGGAAGATCACACGGTACCCCGGGATTTCCAAAAATGCATAACACTGGTTCCCTGTGTGCCTCAATCCACCCAGATGTTAATTTTAAGTTGCCACCTTAAGTTGAACCATTAATTAACAATCTCACATCTGTCATGGATTCACTCAAACCCAACCACGTCTACGAGCATAGCATAGCAATATAAGCAACACGTAGAAGTAACTCCCAAGGGTTTGATAGTAACAGGGCAATAGGTTCTACCTCAACAACTACTTCCCAACCCACAAGTTAATGTCATACTAATCATGCAATGTTTGAGGATAGGAACTAATGCATAAAAACTGGGTATGAAAAGAGTATGATCAATGTGTTACTTGCCTTGCTGACGATCCGCGAAACCTAGAGACTCGTAGTAACACGCTTTGCACTCCGGGAATTCTATCGCGAGCAAACAATAACATACATAAGCGACAAGCAAAGATGCACAAGCAAAACTCAAATAAATGAGGCTGACCAGAAAGTTCAACTTAAGAACTCCGGTTCGCAAAAAGAATCAAACCAAACGGAACAACGAAACTCAAACGGCGAAAGAAACAAGATCCGTTTACTAATCTAAACTAAGGTCAAATTTTACAGTATCAAAATCTTGTTTAAGTTGTTTAGACAGAAATAGGGTCTCGAGACGAAGATCTAGGCGCTTGAATCGCCTCGATTCCACTAACGAGCTAAAAGATAAATGAAACTAAGATCGATCGTAAATCACGATCGAAAAAATCGCGAATAAATCCGAGAAAAGAAAACTGATTTAATGACTAACAAACGAACATTCGTTGTCTGGATCTAAACGAAGAACGCGTTCGTTAAAACTAACGAACGAGCGAACGCTCGCTAAATAAATAAACCGGAGAAAAACCGATCTATTTAAAAAAACGAGAACTAGGGTTTCTAAAAAAACCGAACGGTTTTAAAAAAACCGGCGGCAGATCCGGCGGATACCTCCGGCAAGGGGGGGTCCGCGGGCGGGCGGCGGGCTTGGCGGCGGAGGCAGCTAGCGCGGGCGGCGGCTGGTGGCGGCGAGGCGTCGGGCTCGGCGGCGCGGGCGGCGGGCGGCTCTGGACGGCGGTGGTGGTGGTGGTTTGGGCGGCGGGGTTGGCGGCTTATAAGGAGGGGCCGGCTTGCTTGGAGGAGGGGGCAAGCGGCGGCGAGGCGGAGTCTGGCTCGGACTTCGGGTTCAAGCGGGCGGCGGGCGGCGCTATGCTGGGAGGCTATGGCGGCAGGTCGGGTTTGCTCTACCGGGCCTTAGGCTCACCAAGGGGAACTCTTTTTAAAATAATTCACGATGTAAAATAAATCCTATAAAATAAAATAAAAATCTAAAATTCAAAACAAATTTTCACCGCCTAAATGAAATATTTAGAACGAGATGAACATTTTCTTGGCCCTAAAATGCAATTTTGAAAACGTGCAATTTTTCTAATGCAAATAAAATCCAAATAAACTCAAATAAAATCGAATAATTGATTTTAACATTTTTCCTCCGATATTTCAATTGTTTTGGAGAAGTCATATTATCTCCTCTCATTTATTTTTATTATGAAATATTTTTCAAAGAGAAAATAATTAAAATCAAAGATCCTCGTTTCAATATTCGATAAAAATCAAATATGAAACCCGGAAAATCCCGAACTCTCTCCGAGGGTCCTTGAGTTGCTTAGGATTTCGAGGATTGCAGAACGAAGATGCAATAAAATATGATATGCATGGATGACCTATGTATAACATTTCAAATTGAAAATTTGGGATGTTACAAACCTACCCCTTAAGATGAATCTCGCCCCTAGATTCGGGTTGGCTAGAAAATAGGTGCGGTGGTCGCTATAATATCATCCTCTCGCTCCTGTGTGGCTTCCTCCTCGGTATGGTGGCTCCATCGAACCTTGCAAAACTTAATAACCTTGTTGCAGTGACTCGGCCGGCAAAGTCAAGAATCTTCACCGCTTCTCCTCATAAGTCAAACCATCGTCCAACCGAATTGCCTGTGGGTATCAGATTCTTAATGGTATATCAGCTATCTCAGCATGACACTTCTTCAACTGTGAGACATGGAACACATCGTGAACTCCTGACAATCCTTCTGGTAATTCCAGCTTGTAGGCAACTTTTCTCCCGTTCGTTCCAAAACACGATACGGTCCTACAAATCTCGGAGCTAGTTTTCCCTTAACTCCAAAACGTTTCACTCCTCGCAAGGGTGATACTCGGCTCTGTATCCAATTTCATAGGTTACCTCCTTGAGTTTCGTGTCTACATAACTCTTCTGCCTAGACTTCGCAATCTTCAATCTATCACGGATCAGTTTAACCTTCTCCTCAGACTCCATGATCAAGTCTGGTCCAAACAGTTGTCGGTCTCCTACCTCATAGCACATCAGTGGTGTTCTGCATCTGCGTCCATACAGAGCTTTGAACGGTGCCATCTTCAAAATGGCCTGGTAGCTATTGTTGCACGAGAACTCTATGTAAGGCAAATTGTCATCCCAACTAGATCCATAATCTAGGGCACAGGCTCTCAACATGTCCTCCAGAATCTGGTTGACTCTCTCGGTCTGTCCATCCGCTCATGGGTGAAATGTCAGATCAACTCCAATCTTGTTCCGAAACTCTGGTGTAACTGATGCCAAAACTTTGAAGTAAACTGTGTTCCTCTATCTGATACGATGGTCCTCGGAACTCCATGCACACATATGATCCTGGTCATGTATATCTTGGCCAACTTCGCACTTGTATAGGTTGTTTTCACTGGGATGAAGTGAGCCACTTTGGTCAAGCGATCCACTACTACCCATATTGAATCATATCCTGCTTTGGCCCTGGGCAATCTGGTGATAAAATTCATGCCAAGTTTATCCCACTTCCACTCGGGTATCGGCATAGGCTGCAATAGTCCTGCTGGCTTCTGATGCTCTGCCTTCACTCTCTGACATACATCACATACGGCTACATACTCAGCAATATCCTTCTTCATACCACTCCACCAGAAACGTTCTTTCAAATCCAAATACATCTTGGTGTTTCTGGGGTGTATCGAGTATGATGAGTCATGAGCCTCCTGAAGTATTAACTTCCTGATCTCTGGGTCATTGGGCACATAAACTCGGTCCTTGAACCATAAGGTGTCGTGCTCATCCTCACGAAAACCTTTGGCCTTTCCTTTACTCATCTTCTCCTTTATCTCAGTAATCTCTTAGTCATTCTTCTAAGCTTCTCGAATCTTGTCCAGCAATGTCGACTGAACCTCCATTGTCACAATGAAACCTCTTGGAACAATCTCCAACCGAAGTTCCATGATATCCTCAGCTAAATCCTTCGGCCATCCCTTACTTTCAAGGATATTAGCATAACTCTTCCGGCTCAAAGCGTCTGCTACGACATTGGCCTTTCCTGGATGATAGTGTAGCTTCATATCGTAATCTTTTATAAGCTCCAACCATCTCCTCTGCCTAAGGTTCAACTCCTTTTGCATGAAAATGTACTTCAAACTCTTATGATCCGTGTACACATCACAATGATTTCCGATAAGATAATGCCTCCAGGTTTTCAATGCATGCACTACGGCTGATAACTCCAAATCATGCGTGGCATAGTTCAACTCATGGGGTTTTAGTTGTCGTGAGGCATACGAAACAACTCTTCCATCCTGCATAAGCACACATCCAAGTCCTAAGCGAGAGGCGTTGCAATAAACTTGGAACTCCTTATGTATATCTGGCAGTGTTAGCACTGAGGCTGTAGTCAAACGTTTCTTCAATTCCTGAAAACTTGCCTCGCAATCTTCTGTCCAGTTAAACTTAGTATCCTTCTTCAGTAATTCAATCATTGGCTTAGCAATCTTGGAAAAATTCTCAATGAATCTCCGATAATACCCTGCGAGTCCAAGGAAACTGCGGATCTTGCTAACTAAACTGGGTGCCAACCATTCAGTGACTGACTGAACCTTGCTGGGATCCACTGCTATACCCTCTCCTGATATAACATGCCCAAGAAATCCAACTTCCTTCAACCAAAACTCGCACTTGCTGAATTTGGCGTATAACTGGTGTTCCCTGAGTTTCTCGAGAACTAAACGCAAATGCTCCTTGTGCTCCTCTCCGTTCTTCAAGTATACCATAATATCGTCAATAAACCCCACAACAAACTTGTCCAAGTACTCCATGAAGACCTTGTTCATCATGCTCATGAAATAGGCAGGGGCGTTAGTCAGTCCAAACGACATGACCGTATACTCGTATAATCCATACCGCGTGGTGAACACTGTCTTTGGTATATCCTTCTCTCGAATCTTCAACTGATGGTATCCCGATCGTAGATCGATCTTTGAAAACACCTTGGCTCCTTGCAGCTGATCAAACAGATCATTGATCATCGACAGTGGGTACTTGTTCTTAATCGTTACTTCATTCAAGGCTCGATAATCAACAACCGTCGTTAGGGATTTATCCTTCTTCTCAACCAAAAGCACTGGGGCTCCCTAAGGTGATGAACTCCTTCGAATGTAACCTTTCTCCAATAACTCCTTAATCTGCTTCTTAATTTCCTCCAGATCATTTGCGGGCATCCGATAGGGTCTCTTGGATATTGGCCCCAGCACTGCAATAGCTCTATCAAAACTCGATGTCTCGATCCAAAGGCATGCCCGTAACTCTTCCGAAAACATCCGGTAATCCTTTACTACGTGCACTTCCTCCCAACAACTCCCGTGAGGGCATTCACTTGGCTCCTCCTAGGCGCATGCCTAGATACATACTTAATCCTTTTTCCCACGGGTGGTGAGATAAATTGATTTGCTAGCACACCAATGCTTCCTCCATATTTGGCATCCAGTCCATACCTAATATCACATCCAATCCTTGTGACTCCAAGATAATTAGGTCGACGGAAAACATGTGTGCCAATGGTTAGGGTATCTGTTGCACCATCGGCTAGCCATGTACTCGCCCAAAGTAGCTTACTAAAAGAGGGTCCTAAGGGTTTGGGTTGGTAATTTAAACTTATCCACAAATCCCTTGATATGTATGAATGCGATGCACCAAAGATCGAAAAGAACAAGAGCGGTAAATGACTTAACCAAAAACTTACCTATTACCGCGTCCGGCTGCTCTTCAACCTCCTCCACGTTAATGTGGTTCACTTGTCCTTTGTTGAATGGATTAGGCTTCTTCCCAGCGCTCCCATTTCCGTTTCCGTTCCTTCCTTCAGGGAAATCATTGGCATAGTGCCCTGTCTTTCCGCACTTAAAGCAAGTAACTTGACTTAGGTCTCTTTTGGTGGGTGTAGCTGGGTTGGAGCGGTTTTGGTTGTTACTAACTCTGTTCCCATTTCCGTTCTTGGCACCATTGTGGTTATGCGATCCTCCTCCAGTGTGGTTGTGACCTCCATGGTTATGAACAAGTCCTCCCGAGTTCGGGGTTAAGCCAGGATTCTGCTGAGCTCCTGAGTTATACTTCCCTTGTCCATACTTCCTCTTGCGGCTCTCAATCTGCTGCTGCTTCCCTTCAATCATAAGGGCCTTATCTACCAACTCCTGGTAGTTGTTGAAAGTTGCCACCATCAACTGCATGCTCATCTCATCATTCAACCCTTCCATAAATTTCTCCTGCTTCGCGGCATCTGTAGCCACATCATCAGGGGCATAGCGTGATAACTTGCTAAACTCATACATGTACTGAGCCACAGTATGGTTCCCCTGGCGTAAGTTGTGAAACTCGTGCTTCTTCATCTGCATGGCTCCAGTTGAGACATGGGTTGTGCAAAAATCTTGTTGAAACTGGCCCCAAGTGACATTGGCTATTGGAAAAGTAGCCGTGTAATTCTCCCACCATGAGGCTGCTGGTCCATCCAATTGATGTGCGGCAAAGCGCACCTTCTCAAAGATCTCGTGCAACCTGCGGGGTCAACTCCCTTCGATACGGGCGAGCCAATCATCAACAACTATTGGCTCGGTGCTACTTTGAAAACACCGCGTCAGTAACCTTAGAAAACGGGCTAGGTTGTCCATCGGGCGGCGGGTTATTGTTGTTGTTGTTTCTCGGTTCGAACAAGCAATCGCATCAAGGCATTCTCGCTGCTGGATCAACTGGGTGAGCTCCGTGGAAAGCAAACCGTGTCACGTCTCGGAGGCATCTGATGGGTTTAGATGGAAGCGATTAGAATAGAAAAAGATCTAACGAGAAAACACTACCCATATGCACATGAGGCAAACACAATCATTTCACTCAATCAATCATGCAAGGGCATACAAACGGTCTAGAACTATCGCATAAGTGCTCAACTGCTACTAAATACATGGGGGAAATACTACTAATATATGGTGGTCATCTAGAAATTTTGATCGTTGGAAGACTCCATGATGTCTGCTCCAGCTTAGTCTTCGTAGTCATCATCACTTGGATCGGAATCGTGTCGCCGATGATGATGTAGTTGTCCGGGCAAGTGAGGTCGTCGTCTTCTTCTTCCGGTGCTGGTCCTCCCATGAATACTCTGATCTTCTTAACCAGGTCGTCGTTCTTCTCCAGTAGTGTCTTGATTTCTTCCTCATATCCATCGCGTGTTTAACTTGAGTTCTTCCTCCAGCTCGATGATCCTAGTCTTCGCCTTCTTCAACTCCATCAGGTCTGCGCACATCTGGTTCTCCTGACGTCGAATGTGCTGATTGAGCTCCTGGATGAAAGCTGCAATGGATCTATCCTTCTTGGTGCTGATTACTTCCCATTGCTCGTCTCGGCGCCCACATATTTGATAGATTGTGTCCTTAAGCTCCCTGTTGTAGACTTCTCCAATACGTCCCATGGTAATGCGAGCTGCCATGCTCTTGCCTAGACTCCAGGTGGGTGCTTTGAAAGAAAATTCTATGGGTTTAGAAGTTGGCGAGAACGTCCTTCCTGGAACTTGTACTTGAATCATCCAGCGTTCCTCTTCTGGTAAGGTGGCATTGTACATCCCGGTGAAGCTTGGTATTCCAATGTTCAAGTACCTAGTGACTTCCTTCAAGTGGCATCCAAAAGGTGTGTCTTCATCCGGTTGCGCAAACTTGTTCTTCATCTCCGCTATCCAAAAGAGTGGAAAATGGAGAGGAGTCGAAATGAGTAGAGAAGAGTGACCTATGGTTTATCTTAGTGGTCGTGTCCTACACTCAGCGTGTGCTCGATACCATCTTGTAGCGACCGACCTCATATGGTTAAGTCTCGTGCTTCAAAGGTCATCCCCGGATCAAGAATGCCGACACACACAAGACTCAAGGATTTATAACAGAGTAGCAATCACACACTTATTACATCGAATGTCTCGTAAGAGAACTCATTACAATAATATGGCTTAAGGTCATCTAATGCGATAACAGCGAAGGCTTGGAAGATAAAGTGAGTCCATCAACTCTAACGGCATAGCTGAGCTGCACGGCAACGACTCCAACGAACCTTACTCCTCGTCTAAAAGTCTGCAACATAATACGCTGAAGCCGAGAACGGGTCAGCACATGGAATATGCTGGCAATATAACACAGTAGAGCAAGAACAAAATAATGCTATCACTACATGCATATTTTGCTGGTGGAAAGCTCTATGGTTATAGTTTTGCGAAAAGCCTTTTTTTCCCTACAACAATGGAATAGATTTTAATTTAGCTATCATGGTGGTTGAAACATTGAGCAGGTATAACCCCAACTCAATCCCAATTAAAGTAATTAACAACCCAACAATATTAATTAAGAGTGACGAGATACATGTGATAACCCAAGTACTAGATACTCAACATTGTCCATAACCGGGGACACGGGTAACCATGATTAGATTGTACACTCTGCAGAGGTTTGCGCACTTTTCCCCACAAGAATCGATCGCCTCCGTTGATTTCCCGCACTACATGGTGTTTGAGAAACGGATGACCGAGACACAGTCCTTCAAAAACATTAACTCTCTACTCCGGGTAGACCATACAAAACCTACAAAACCCACTACCTGCTGATCTTCCTCTTCAAGAGCTTCACGTAACCTAATCAACTATGCTAGAGCCCATAGTAGCTTGTGGCTGCACACGGAAGTTTCTAGCATGAATCATCTCACTTCCCTTTAAGCCTGGGTGGCGGTCCATAGGAAGATCACACGGGTACCCCGAGATTTCCAAAAAAACAGACAACACTGGGTTCCCCAGGTGCCTCAATCCACCCAGATGTTAATTTTAAGTTGCCACCTTAAGTTGAACCATTAATTAACAATCTCACATCTGCCATGGATTCACTCAAACCCAACCACGTCTACGAGCATAGCATAGCAATATAAGCAACACGTAGAAGTAACTCCCAAGGGTTTGATAGTAACAGGGCAATAGGTTCTACCTCAACAACTACCTCCCAACCCACAAGTTAATGACATACTAATCATGCAATGTTTGAGGATAGGAACTAATGCATAAAAACTGGGTATGAAAAGAGTATGATCAATGTTTACTTGCCTTGCTGACGATCCGCGAATCCTAGAGACTCGTAGTAACACGCTTCGCACTCCGGGAATTCTATCGCAAGAAAACAATAACATACATAAGCAACAAGCAAAGATGCACAAGAAAAACTCAAATAAATGAGGCTGACCAGAAAGTTCAACTTAATAACTCCGGTTCGCAAAAAGAATCAAACCAAACGGAACAACGAAACTCAAACGGCGAAAGAAACAATATCCGTTTACTAATCTGAACTAAGGTCAAATTTTACAGTATCAAAATCTTGTTTAAGTTGTTTAGATAGAAATAGGGTCCCGAGACGAAGATCTAGGCACTTGAATTGCCTGATTCCGACTAACGAGCGAAAAGATAAACAGAAAGTAAGATCGGATCAGAAATCGCGATCAGAAAAATCGCGGAATAAATCTGAGAAAAAGAAAAAATGACGAACAGACTAACGAATGAACGTTCGTTATCTGGATCTAAACGAAGAACGCGTTCGTTAAAACGAACGAACGAGCGAACGATCGCTAAATAAATAAACCGGAGAAAAACCGATCTATTTAAAAAAACGAAAACTAGGGTTTCTAAAAAACCGAACGGTTAAAAAAACCGGCGGCGGATCCGGCGGATACCTCCAGCGAGGGGGGGTCCGCGGGCGGTGCGGGGTGGGAGGCGGCTCGTGGGCGGCGGGCTTGGCGGCGGAGGCGGCTAGCGCGGGGCGGCCGCGGCTCAAAGCGGCGGTGGTGGTGGTGGTTTGGGCGGGGGGTGGCGGCTTATAAGGAGGGGGCAAGCGGCGGTGATGTGGAGTCCGGCTCGACTACGGGTCCGAAGGCGGCGGGCGGCGCACAAGACGGGAGGCGGCCGCTGCTGCAGTCGGCTGGCTTGGTTGGGCCTTAGGCTCACCAAGGAATTCTTTTTTAATAATTCCACCGACAGAAAATAAATCCTATAAAATAAAATAAAAAATCTAAAAATGCCAAAACAAATTTTCACCGTCTAAATGAAATATTTAGAACGAGATGAACATTTTCTTGGCCCTAAAATGCAATTTTGAAAACGTGCAATTTTTCTAATGCAGATAAAATCCAAATAAACTCAAATAAAATCGAATAATTGATTTTAACATTTTTCCTCTGATATTTCAATTGTTTTGGAGAAGTCATACTATCTCCTCTGATTTATTTTTATTATGAAATATTTTTCGGAGAGAAAATAATTAAAATCAAAGATCCTCGTTTCAATATTCGATAAAATCAAATATGAAACCCCGAAAATCCCCAACTCTCTCTGAGGGTCCTTGAGTTGCTTAGGATTTCGAGGATTGCGGACCGAAGATGCAATAAAATATGATATGCATGGATGACCTATGTATAACATTCCAAATTGAAAATTTGGGATGTTACATAACAAGAAAATAAAGTTTCTACGATGTGATCGTGGAGGTGAATATTTGAGTTATGAGTTTGGTCTTCATTTGAAACAATGTAGAATAGGTTCACAACTCACACCACCTGGAACACCACAGAGTAATGGTGTGTCCGAACGTCGTAACCGTACTTTATTGGATATTGTGCGATCTATGATGTCTCTTACCGATTTACCACTATCGTTTTGGGCTTATGCTTTAGAAACAACTGCATTCACGTTAAATAGGACACCATCTGAATCCGTTGAGACGACACCATATGAACTGTGGTTTAGCAAGAAACCTAAGTTGTCGTTTCTTAAAAGTTTGGGGCTGAGATGCTTATGTGAAAAAGCTTCAACCTGATAAGCTCGAACCCAAATCGAAGAAGTGCGTCTTCATAGGATACCCAAAAGAAACTGTAGGGTACACCTTCTATCACAGATCCAAAGGCAAGATCTTTGTTGCTAAGAATGGATCCTTTCTAGAGAAAGAGTTTCTCTCGAAAGAAGTGAGTGGGAGGAAAGTAGAACTTGATGAGGTAGTTGTACCTTCTCCCGAATTGGAAAGTAGTTCATCACAAAAATCAGTTCTAGTGATTCCTACACCAATTAATAAGGAAGCTAATGATGATGATCATGAAACTTCAGATCAAGTTACTACTGAACCTCGTAGGTCAACCAGAGTACGGTCCACACCGGAGTGGTACGGTAATCCTATTCTGGAAGTCATGTTACTTGACCATGACGAACCTACGAACTATGAGGAAGTGATGATGAGCCCAGATTCCGCAAAATGGCTTGAGGCCATGAAATCTGAGATGGGATCCATGTATGAGAACAAAGTATGGACTTTGGTTGACTTGCTCGATGATTAGCAAGCCATTGAGAATAAATGGATCTCCAAGAGGAAGATGGACGCTAATAGTGGTGTTACTATCTAAAAAGCTCGAATTGCTGCAAAACGTTTTCGACAAGTTCAAGGTGTTGACTACGATGAGATTTTCTCACTCGTATCGATGCTTAAGTCTTTCTGAATCATGTTAGTAATTGCCATGTTTTATGAAATCTGGCAAATGGAAGTCAAAAACTGCATTCCTTAATGGATTTTTTAAAAGAATAGTTGTATATGATGCAACCAGAAGGTTTTGTCAATCCTAAAGGTGCTAAAAAATGTGCAAGCTCCAAATGATCCATCTATGGACTGGTGCAAGCATCTCGAGTTGGAATATACGCTTTGATGAGTTGATCAAAGCATATAGTTTTATATAGACTTGCGATGAAGCCTGTATTTACAAGAAAGTGAGTGGGAGCACTACAACCTTTCTGATAAGTATATGTGAGTGACATATTGTTGATCAGAAATGATGTAGAATTTTCTGGAAAGCATAAAGGAGTGTTTGAAAGGAGTTTTCAAAGAAAGACCTCGTGAAGTTGTTACATTGAGCATCAAGATCTATAGAGATAGATCAAGACGCTTGATAAGATTTTTCAATGAGTACATACCTTGATAAGATTTTGAAGTAGTTCAAAATGGAATAGTCAAAGAAGGAGTTCTAGCCTGTGTTGCAAGGTGTGAAGTTGAGTAAGACTCAAAACCCGACCACGACAGAAAATAGAAAGAGAATGAAAGTCATTCCCTATGCCTCAGTCATAGGTTCTATAAAGTATGCTATGCTGTGTACCAGACCTATTGCGTACCTCGCCATGAGTTTGGCAAGAAGGTACAATAGTGATCCAGGAGTGGATCACTGGACAACGGTCAAAATTATACTTAGTAGAAGAAGGAAATATTTCCCGGTTATGGAGGTGATAAAGAGTTCATCGTAAAGAGTTACGTCGATGCAAGCTTTGACACCGATCTGGATGACTCTGAGTCTCAATCTGGATACATATTGAAAGTGGGAGCAATTAGCTAGATTAGCTCCATGCAGAGCATTGTAGACAAAGAAATTTGCAAAATACATACGGATATGAATGTGGCAGACCCGTTGACTAAACTTCTCTCACAAGCAAAACATGATCACACCTTAGTACTCTTTGGGTGTTAATCACATAGCGATGTGAACTAGATTATTGACTCTAGTAAACCCTTTGGGTGTTAGTCACATGGAGATGTGAACTAATCACATAAAGATGTGAACTATTGGTGTTAAATCACAGTACGATGTGAACTAGATTATTGACTCTAGTGCAAGTGGGAGACTGAAGAAAACATGCCCTAGAGGCAATAATAAAGTTGTTATTTATATTTCCTTATATCATGATGAATGTTTCTTATTCATGCTAGAATTGTATTAACCGGAAACTTAGGACATGTGTGAATACATAGACAAAACAGAGTATCCCTACTGTGCCTCTACTTGACTAGCTCGTTAATCAAAGATGGTTAAGTTTCCTAACCATAGACATGTGTTACAATTTGATGAATGGGATCACATCATTAGAGAATGATGTGATGGACAAGACCCATCCGTTAGCTTAGCATAATGACCATTTAGTTTTATTGCAATTGCTTTCTTCATGACTTATACATGTTCCTCTGACTATGAGATTATGCAACTCCCGAATACCGGAGGAACACCTTGTGTGCTATCAAACGCCACAATGTAACTGGGTGATCATAAAGATGCTCTATAGGTGTCTCGTGGTGTTTTTTGACTTGGCATAGATCAAGATTAGAATTTGTCTTCGTGTATCGGAGAGTTATCTCTGGGCCCTCTCGGTAATGCACATCACTATGAGCCTTGCAAGCAATGTGACTAATGAGTTGGTCACGGGATGATGCATTATGGAATGATTAAAGAGACTTGCCGGTAACGAGATTGAACTAGGTATGATGATACCGATGATCGAATCTCGGGCAAGTAACATACCGAGGACAAAGGGAACAACATATGTTGTTATGCGGTTTGACCGATAAAGATCTTCGTAGAATATGTAGGAGCCAATATGAGCATCCAGGTTCCGCTATTGGTTATTGACCGGAGATGTGTCTCGGCCATGTCTACATAGTTCTCGAACCCGTAGGGTCCGCACGCTTAACGTTCGATGACGATTTGTATTATGAGTTATGTGATTTGATGACCAAAGTTTGTTCGAGTCCCGGATGAGATCACGAACATGAAGAGGAGTCTCGAAATGGTTGAGAGATAAATATCGATATATTGGAAGGCTATATTCGGACATCGGAAAGGTTCCGAGTGATTCGAGTGTTTTTCAGAGTATCGGGGAGTTATAGGAATTCACCGGGAGAAGTAATGGGCCTTATTGGGCCATACGGGAAAAGAGGAGGTAGGCCAAGAGGAGGTGGCGCGCCCCACCCCCATGGGTCCGAATTGGACTAGGGGAAGGGGGCGACGCCCCCTTGCCTTTTCCTACTCTCCCTCTCTTTCCCTCTTTCCTTCTCTCCTACTCCGAAATGGAAAGGGATTCCTACTAGGACTTGGAAGTCCTAGTAAGACTCCATACTCTTGGCTCGCCCCTAGGGGCCGGCCTCTCTCCCTCCCTCCTTTATATACGTGGGTAGGGGGCACCCCAATGGCACACCAAGTCTTCTCTTAGCCGTGTGCGGTGCCCCCGTCCACAATTACACACCTCGGTCATATCATCGTAGTGCTTAAGCGAAGCCCTGCGCCGGTAACTTCATCATCACCGTCACCACACCATCATGCTGACGGAACTCTCCCTCGGCCTCAACTGGATCAAGAGTTCGAGGGACATCATCGATCTGAACATGTGTTGATTGCGTAGGTGTTGTACGTTCTATGCTTGGATCGGTTGGATCGCGAAGACGTTCGACTACATCAACCGCGTTACTAAACGCTTCCGCTTTAGGTCTATGAGGGTACATGGACACACTCTCCCCGCTCGTTGCTATGCATCTCCTAGATAGGGCTTGCATGATCGTAGGTAACATTTTGAAATACTGCGTTCCCCAACAGTTGTGACCGCAATCAAGTCCACAATTTTCTCTCAATGTAGGTGTGTACGCGGAGTGGAGTAAGTGCATGCATGTGTGTGCCTGAGGTGGAAGCACGGCATGAATTATTTCCTCTAGTAATAGACGCCGTGCTATAACTACCAATGCTATTTTTCAGGCCGATCAGTAGCACGCTCTATAAACGGTGACGGAGGGAGTAGTATGAGAAGATTCAAAGAAGAGCGTATTGATGGTTGCTTCTTTCGAGCAACTTACAGTGGGAAAGGTGGGGTTTATGATTTGACTTCTCATTACTGACTATTAGTGCGGCGCAACGACCGGGCTGAGTCTCCCATGCAGTTGTGCACTTCTCCCTCCATTCTTAAATATTTGTCTTTCTAGAGATTTCAACGAGTGACTATATATGAAATAAGATGAGTGAATCTACACTCTAAAATATGTCCATTAGAAATTTCTAAAAAGAAAAATATTTAGGAACGGAGGGAATATAATTTTGTGCATGGCACATGGACCCGGATGCTGAAGAGGCTTCTGTCAATTCTATCAAGCTTACAGCATTTGTTTACATATTTGATGTACAATACAAATAATTTTCTAGCAACATGAAATTATACAATGCTCTGAGCTTCTAGCTTTTGTTTCGTGTGTCTTGCCATCCATGCTCTTTCGGAAAAAAATAAAAAACTAACTTCCTTGCTAATGCATCTCAATGATTAGCATATCAGAGCTAATATTTACATCACAACTAAAGACAAAGTTGTGAGAAGGTGCTAAATTAAAATTGATCCATGCTTTTATTGGCAGCAACTTTCCCCCAGCTCTGTCTAAATCAACAAGGCATGTTGGAAAAAAAGTAGCTGTCTGGAGCATGCAACATTTCAATCATTTTGTGCAGTTCCACTAAAATAGAGCTGAGTGTCCCTGTTCCAAAGATATTAAGTGTGATTACGATAATAGAGGATTGTTGATGAAACAATAAACACACAAATAGAAGCCGGTCACCTTTGCAGTTTCTCTTAAGACTAACTAGTTGGAGAAGATTAAGCAAATAGCTGGAGAAGAATAGGCTCGGGGTTGGATGAGGAGGATAGAGAAAAACCAATCTCCCTTTGTGCAGTCGCACTGAAATGTAGAGACGTCGCCCGTGTGACATTTTAGTACAACTGCACAAAACACTCTTAAGAAAAAAGTAATTTCTGCAGTTCACCAAAAGGTCGCAATAGCAACGAGGTGAAATGGATAGCCCTGTTTGCAAAGAAGAGATAGAAAGGAAACAATTACTGGCCAATAGCAGTTGATGACACATACGACGACAAAAAACAAGCATATTCCTTGTCCTAATGGAAGATAAGAACACAGAGGTGTGAGGACGAGATTGCAATATGGAAAGTACGCCGGACGAGGTACGTTTTGGGCAAAGAACTATGGAAGATCCACATGCAAGATTTTCCACATGCAGCGACATGGGAAGATGGGCAGTGGAGCAAGGCCAGAGGGGATACCCGGGGGTCATCGGGTTGTAACTAGGAGAGTGGCGATGGGTGGGATCTGCCCATACTGCGGCAGCAAGCAAGTGGCGTAGGCCCTACCGCGCCGGAGCTTGGTCAGAGAGAACGACAGGTACCATAGATCGGGACATACTTCCTCGGCACCATCAAACGGAGAAACAATGCACATCCTCTGTAACGCCCTCGATGCGGCTATATCTCCCACGTGTCGAAGCACGACTTAGAGGCATAACCGCATTGAAAGCAATGTCGCAAGTGAGGTAATCTTCACACCACCCATGTATTACATAAGGGAAAAAGATACATAGTTGGCTTACAATCGCCACTTCACACAATACATGAGTAAAACATTACATCATACAGATACAATCAAGGTCCGACTACGGAACCAAAATAAAAGAAGACTACCCCAAATGCTACACAGATCCTCGATCGTCCCAACTGGCTCCACTACTGATCAACTCAAACGAAACAACACAATGAACAAGATCTTCATCGAGCTCCTCCTTGAGCTCAGTGCATCACCGCACGGCTTCGCCGGCACCGCAAACTGGGTTTGAAGTATCTGTGAGTCACGGGACTCAGCAATCTCACACCCGCGAGATCAAGACTATTTAAGCTTAAAGGTAGGACAGGGTAGTGAGGTGGAGCTGCAGCAAGCGACTAGCATATATGGTGGCTACATACGCAAATGAGAGCGAGAAGAGAAGGCAAAAGCACGGTCGAACAACTATGATCAAGAAGTGATCCTAGAACAACCTCGCAAGCATAACTCCAACACTGTGTTCACTTCCCGGACTCACGAGAAGAGACCATCACGGTTACACACGCCGTTGGTGTATTTTAATTAAGATCAACTTCGGTTTTCTACAACCGACATTAACAAATTCCCATCTGCCACATAACCGCTGGCACGGCTTTGAAAGTTCAAACCCTGCAGGGTGTCCCAACTTAGCCCATGATAAGCTCTCGCGATCAACGAAGGATATTCTTCTCCCGGAAAACCCGATCAGTCTCGAATCCTGCCACAAGACATTTCACAGCAATAAAACAAGACCAGCAAAGCCGCCGGATGTGCCGACAAATCCTGATAGGAGTCGACGTACCTCGGTCTCGTGGCACACCGGATAAGTCAGCCTACGAGTAAAACCAGCCCTCGAGTTGCCCGAGGTGGCCCCAGCCTGCTCGGTTCGACCAACACTCGAGGAGCACCGCCCGGGGCTAAATAAAGATGACCCTCGGGCTCCGAAACCCAAGGGAAAAAGGGCATAGGTGAGGCAAATGGTAAAACCAATGTTGGGCCTTGCTGGAAAAGTCTTATTCAAAGCGAACTTTCAAGGGGGTCCCATAAATCACCCGACCGTGTTAGGGACGCAAAAATCCGGGAACATAATACCGATATGACGGAAACTAGGGCGGCAAGAGTGGAACAAAACACCAGGCATAAGGCCGAGCCTTCCACCCTTTACCAAGTATATAGATGCATTAATTAAATAAGATATATTGTGATATCCCAACAAGTAAACATGTTCCAACAAGGAACAACATCTCCATGTTCCAACAAGGAACAAACTTCATCTTCACCTGCAACTAACAACGCTATAAGAGGGGCTGAGCAAAGCGGTAACATAGCCAAACAACGGTTTGCTAGGAAAGGTTGGTTAGAGGTTTGACATGGCAATATGGGAGGCATGATAAGCAAGTGATAGGCATCGTAGCATAGGCATAGCAAAAGAGCGAGCAACTAGCAAGCAAAGATAGTAGTGATATCGAGGGTATGGTCATCTTGCCTGAAATCCCGCAAGGAGGAAGAACGAATCCATGAAGAAGACAAACGGACGAAGTCGAAAGAATCCTCACAACTCCGGAACGGAACCGAAGCTAACGAGAAAAGCAAACCGGAAACAAACAAACAACATAGTAAACAACCATCACATAACCATGTCATGATGCACAATCAAGTATGATGCATGTCCGGTTTAATGAGGCATGGCATGGCAATATGCACAAACAAAACTACAAGTTAAATGGAGCCCAATATGCAACGAGTTGCATATTGACGAAACACCACATCAATTATTTAGTTCACTCTTGTTTAGGCTACCCAACAATATTAAATGTTATTAAACATGGCAAGGGGGTGAAGCATATGAAACTAACTATTTAGGCAAGATTAAATGAGGCCGGAAACAACAACAACAATTCCGGAAAAATCCTCATATGCATATTTCAAATTTGGTACTGATCTGACCTAAAGAATATTTTAGAGTTGTTAAACATGCAAAGTAATGCTACCATGTTAAACTAGGCATTTTTCTACCCCATTTACATATATAATTTATTTAAATCCGAGATACGGTTATTTAGTTATGAAATAAATCATTTTAGCATGGCATTTAAACAAATTAATGCAAACAACAATTTTAACCATTTAAATGTCGTTATCATGATGCGGATGACATGTGCAAGTTTATGCAATTTTATGAAAATGTTGACAAGAGCATGATATGAAGCATTATGTCACCGTGGTGGAAGAAAGGGGTGCCACGGCAACGAATCCGAAAATGGTGCCACGGCAACATATCGGTTCCGATAACTCGATTGAGATATCGGTACAAAGGAAAGCGTGACGGAAGCGAGTCATGCAAGATGGTGGGTGATCTCGATACCGGGTTCCCACGGAACGGTGGCATGGCAAAAGAGGGCATCGCAAGGATGATTCGATCACGGTCGATCATCTCGGTGGTTATACCTTCAAGCGTGCGTCGGCGGAAAGCGTTCAGAGGGAAATAGACGCTCACGGGTCGCCGAGGGAAGTAGTGGTACACGGCGACGGTAGAGGAAGTAGTGTTTCACGCTCGTTTTGAAGAGGTACTTGACGGGTCCGAATCCTTCGTGGTTGTCGTGGTACTTGCGGTCTCGCTGATGGTAGTCGTGACACGGCGAGGGGAAGTAGACGCTCATGTTCGGCGGTAGTGGTACATCTCGCCATTGGAAGTAGTCGCTCATGTCCCGTGGATGTTCGGGGTCCACGGGTCTTCGAGGGTCGACGGTAGTGGTACATCTCGCCATCGTGGTACTTGTCGGATCCGGTCTTGGCGATTCAGGTTTCGTAGGGGTACTTGTCGATATCTCGAGACGGTCTTGCGATCCGAAGGGTACCGCAGTTTGTGAAGTCGATCTTGACGGAACCGAATGTCCTCGAGGGTAGTCGTGGTACTTGTCGCATCCACGTAGTCGAACTTGACGATCCGTACTTGGCATTCCGTGTGGTAGTCGCTCGCCGCCCGATAAAGTGGTACTTGGCGGTCTTCAAAAAAAACACTGGTAGTCGCGGCAGGGGTACTTGACGCATCCACGGAAGGGTCTTGGCGTCCTTGGCGGATGAAGACCGCGAGGCGAGGTGGAGGCAGGACCAGATGGCGAGGCGGCAAGCTTGGCTCGGGCGTCGGGGCCACCACCTCCGGCAGGGCCGCGGCGGGAGGAGACACGGGAGGCGGCCGACGGAGCAAGGCGGCATGGCGGCCGGTCTTGGCGCAGGGAGGCGCGACCATGGCGGAGGACGAAGGATCCGGCGAGGCAGCAGAGGGATGGCGACGCTCCTGGTCGCAGCGGCCGGAGGGCGACGGGGCAGAGAGGCGCGATGGAGGTCGCCGGCGCGGAGGCTCGCTGGTCGGCGATGGAGGGCACCGCACGGGCGCGGGCGAGGTGCGAGCGGCGGGCGCGAGGAGGCCACCGGGGGTTCGGCCTGGTCGCTGACGAGGGTGACGGCGGATCGGGCGCGGCGTCGGCGAGAGGGTCGGGCGTAGTGGGGCGACGAGGGAGAGATGAGGGGGAATCGGGAGAGATGGGGAGATCGGGCGCGAGAGAGGAGAGGTGGGGCGCACAGGAGGCGCTCGAGGGGAAAGGGAGAGGGGATCGAGAGGGAGGAGGCGAGGGGATCCAGCGCGGGCGGCGCTCCCTGGCGATGCGGTCGGGAGGAGGGGAGGAAGGCTGCGGGCTAGGGTTAGGAAGGGGCTTTAGGTGGGCCTCAAGGGGTCTGGTGGAATGGGCCGGCCTGGTGGAGGAGAAAGGCCAGGGGCCGGCTGGGCCTGCGGGAGGCGCTAGGTGGGCTGACGAGGGGGGCTGGACTGGGCTGGCTGGCTCTCTCTCACTAAAAAAAGAAAAGAGAAAAGAAAAGAAACGAAGATTAAGAAAGAAGAGAAAGATAGGTTAGAGGAAGAAGTTGGACACACGGATAATTTTCCCGGGCTCACAAAAATATGAAGAATTTAACAAAAATGGCCCGAGGATTTTTGGTGGAACTCCGGAAAATGATGAAAGAAATATTGGCAAGGTTTGGGGACCAAACTTGAAGTAGAAAGGGCATTGGAATTTTGCAAGTGGGTTATGGTGATTCCAAAACAATGGAATATTTTTAATATAGCTCCCTTATATTGGGAGGATATGTTATAAAGAGAAGTCACCATGTGAATCCCTCGGTTTAAATGGATCGAAAAATCCATACAATTTATTTAGTTGAGTTTTTTAAAAAAATTAATGATATGATGGCATGATGACATGATGCAATGCAAGAGATGACAAGATGAATGCACAAACAAAACAAATCACACGACAAAACTCGGAAACCCTGGAAGGCAACTGAAGCTCCGATCTTGGGGCCACA
This sequence comes from Aegilops longissima, assembly GCA_021605205.1. Taxonomy (NCBI): domain Eukaryota; kingdom Viridiplantae; phylum Streptophyta; class Magnoliopsida; order Poales; family Poaceae; genus Aegilops; species Aegilops longissima. The sequence goes on along the minus strand of CM038679.1, from coordinate 482,826,808 downwards.
ACACTCCACCACTATTTAGAGGATCTCGTCCCGAGATCTAGGATGGCACCGAGAAAAGCGGAGAGGAAGAGGTAAAACAAAGTTGCTTCTTTGACAAACGAATGAAACCAATGAACCTTGAGAGGTTGAACGAAATGAAAGAAAGAAAACAATGAAGATGAACAAAGTTGAAAACACTCTGTTAGAAAAGAGGAACATGGGATACGACGAGAACCAAGAGGTTTAGTGATAAGATAGATACTGAAACCACTCCGGTTAAAACTAGATAGACAAGGAATAAGATTGATAAAATTTGGGCAGCACTCCGACTGTAAATGGAAGGAATTAGAATCATGAACTTTAGAAGATGGGATGATACTTCATGAAATCAACAACACACTTCCTCCGGAACTATTGAAAAATGGCACAAGGTAAGAAAGATTTCAGACAGCTCTCCGGTTGAGGAAGCAGGCAAAACTTGATAAGATGAGAGAACTCGAATGAAAACATGACACTCCGGTTAAATGGATAATGCAAGAAAAAGAACATGATCTTTACAAAACGAAGTGATGGGTGAAGAGAGCAACATCACAATGCCTCCGGAAACAAAGCATGATAGATAGAAAGTTGGAATGAATAGAACGAAGAATGAAACCAACATCTCCCACCATAAATGAATTTGAAAGAGCATCCTTACGAAGTAGGATTGAACGGAGTTGTTTGAAAAACAACAACGATAAGGATAAGCTTGTAGTGGGCTTATGAAAACATCTCCAAATTATGAGGTGAGCTTCTGCCACCAACGGAAACAATAGATTGGATTGAGAGCAACACGGAGATGAAAACTTCTTTCGCTGAGAGGATAGTTAAAACTTGGATCATTGATAAGCACCACAAATAGCAACAATCCTTAGGGAAAGCTTTAGGTGAAATATAGCCCAAGATAACTCCAATGAAGAGATTGATGGATTTAAAATACCTCATTCTTGACAACATGTGAATCATGAAACACGAACTCAAATTGTCGAGAATGACATAACACCACCTCAAATGATAAGGTAGAACGAATTGCACTTCGAAATGCAAGAAGAAGAATACTAGAACTCCTCAAAACAAAACATGTGTTGGAAACCATGTTTATTTTAGAGTATAGCTTGGCGGATCTTAACTCCGCGAGAAATCTTGATGAACAATTGAAGAATGAAAAGAATCCTTGAGGAAGCACCATGTAGAGCCTCCATGATGAACTCCGGTAACCAAAAGGGTGATAAAAGAAAGAGAAGTAGACAACACAAGGTGAAGCCTTGCAGTGATAAGATGAAGCTTTGAAATGATATAGCCGAGAAAACTTGGAACTCCGGAAAGAAAGATGAACAAATGAAATCAAGAATTTTGATGAACCTCCGGAATAAGGAATTGAACTTACTCGATGAAACAAGAATAAGAATTACATTATGCTGATCCTTCACCAATTTAGATTGATGACAAGCAACGGATTTGGCATACTACTTATTCCCGTTGAAAAAAAATGATTACAGATAGAGATATAGCGCAAACTTGAGAAGGTATTGATGGAACCACCGGTGGGATTTGGAAACAACAAATGAATTGATATGATAAAGAAGGGAGTGAAATCTTGAACGAACCACCGTAAGAATTAAAAATGAACATAGCAAAGGCACAAATCACCGGGAAGAATTGGAAAATGAATGAAGATATTTGAGGGGATTTAGATACAAGTTAACGCAGAGATCCCGAGCTGATTAGATAATACTTGAATGATGCACCGGTAAGATTTGGGGAACAAGAGCTGAAAGCTGGAATGAATAATTCTGAGATGATGGGCTCAGAAGAATCAAACTGAAAAGACTCCTGAATTGCTCCAGATGGGTGAAAAGAATTCTGACAATCAAAAACAATTATGAGAGGATGGCATCAAACTAGAACCATGAATCTTGAAGAGAATGGAGCAAGATTTAAGAGAAACTCTTCTTCGGTCTTCAAAATTCCAGAATGACGACGAGAAACACCACCATGAATTGTTGAGGCACTCCGGAATGAAAATTAGAAAGGTTGAACCAACAATGAAAATAATTTGAAAGATCTTGGAGAAAGACATTTGACTGATGATAATTCATCCTTACATCAAACTTCGAAAAGAATTTGGGAATAGCTCCGGGAAAATAAAAGAGTCAGGTAAGATCCTGGAAAAAGACCTGTGGGTTAGGGCCCACTCAAAAGAACCACCGTTGAACAATTGTTTGAAATAGATATTGCACCGGTAGAATTAAATGGCTTGAATGAGATAATTATCTCCAGATAGCTTGAAAGGATTGGGAATGGAAATGCGAATCTTCTGAGATATCTTCAACACTCCAGAACAAATGAATAGCGAGAAGTGGATGATTAAGAGATGCACCGACATGAGAAAGCATTGTGAAAAGAGGAAAAGGGATAAGATCAACACCGAAATCTTGAACTAAATCCACCGGAGAAGAAAATTAGAATGGAAAAATGATAAGGTTGAAGCTTCCTTAGCGTCTTCATGAGAAATCACCGGATAAAACATTAAAGGAAAAGAATGAAGAAACTTCTCTCAATAAAATGGATACTTGATTAAGAAATCTGAGTCCTTGAAGAAAAAGGGGTGGGAGGGCGGGAAAACAAAAACAACTTGGGACGGATGAAACAAACACCGTTGAGAAAACTTAGAATTTGATCTTGCGAATGTTGGAATAATCGGATTCACTTGAAGAGAAGCACGCCGGTTGAGAAAAGAATTGACATGACAAACTCAGTGATCAAGAAGGATTAGTATTCACATAGCAATATGAGAACACCATTTAGGAAAGGTATGGAATCAACACTTGGCATTGAAGCAACTTGAATACCACAAATAAAACAAAACAAGGATTTGGCTTGCAGAATAAGCCGGAAACAAACATATGATAGAGATTTACCCAAACCCATATCATGCATCTGTCGGAAAGATATCCTAGGAGCTACTTGAATTCCCACCTATAAACTCCCGAAACTTTCTGGTTATGCAATCTGGTGTTGGGGATACAGGGGACACAAAATATATCACCCAAACTAACAATACCTGGATGATAGACTACTCATATCAATAAGGAATTCTTCTTTTCCGGGATCCCATTCGACAGTAACTCCAAAGTTAAGCGTGCTCAGCTTGGAGTAGTTTCAGATGGGTGACCGACCGAAGTTGTTCTCCGTGCGCACGAGTGAGGACAAAGTGCGAAAAGACTAGTATTGATCTGTGGGGCCGCCTAGATCCCGCCAGAGTAACGACCACCGGCGGTGTGTCCGGGCGTTATAAGTTGGTATCGAGCCGACCCTCGCGGTTACACGGATGGTTGCGACAGGTGCACGGTCATGTTGTTCATGACGCTTGTGACCCGTCATGGCAGACGCGACATGGCACATGTACCGACTGGATGCACGACGGTTGTGCCAAGAGGGAACGTTCTCGTGGTCTGACGAGGACGCCGGTTCCTCCGAGTGGGGGTGTATGTAATAGCCCGGCTTATTAGGGATGATAGACTACTCATATCAATAAGGAATTCTTCTTTCCGGGATCCCATTCGGACGTAACTCCAAAGTTAAGCGTGCTCAGCTTGGAGTAGTTTCAGGATGGGTGACCGACCGAAGTTGCTCCCGAAGCGCACGAGTGAGGACAAAGTGCGCAGAAAAGACTAGTATTGATCTGTGGGGCCAGTCTAGATCCCGCCAGGAGTAACGACCACCGGCGGGTGTGTCCGGGGCGTTACATCCTCCCTTTCCGCCGGCGGACGGGATGTGGCCGGATCAGTGACCAATGGTGAGAGAGAGAGAGAGGCCACCGCCGCCTTGTGTGAGATACTCTGAAGAGAGACAAACCCCGGCAGGCAAGCTCCATTGTATATAGTGGATTGGGCTACCTTTTTCTCCATAAAAATTGTTTTATATTCTATGTATGTGACATTGAGCGATATACCATTATTTAAAAATAACGCGCCAATGCATCAAGTCGAACTTTGTTTCGTGCACGCGTGGTACACGACCTCCGTAGGTAAACAACCGCTACACGTGCTCAAATTAGCACGTGGGTTGCCATTTCATACAGAAATGAGCTCCACCCTGTACAGCATGGTTGTGGTTGGGCATGAAGCGTGAGTATGTGCACCTATTCCCTTCGTGCACATACATCACCTACGTGGGGTTGTGTGAGAGAGATAGAAACGTAGAGGGATATAGTGTGTGGGTTCATGAGTGTTTGGGGGGGCTGACAGCTAGACAGGGAATATGTGTCGATGATATTTCAACCAAAAAATGTAACATATGCAATGTGTGTGAAACAGAAGCTTGGATATATCATATATATATAGAGGGGGCGATCCACGAGAGGAGAGTGGAGGTATCATCGGTGTGAGGTATCCATAGAATCAAAGAGAGGAATGACGTGTGTGTGTGTGTGTGTGTGTGTGTGTGTGTGTGTGTGTGTGCGATCGATAAAGAGTGCCATCGAATTTGTGTGTGCCCACGTCAAAGATATAGGGTGGCTGGCCTACTGGAACGTGAGAGGGGACAAGTGCAGTTTGTCTCTGTGGCATGGATACCTACCTACAGCGCTCGACTATCGGTGTGTGGGGGTGGAAGGGGTGAGGCCTAACTATAGAGGTACAATGGTTTGTATATGTGTGGAGGAGGTGAGAGACCTACCTTATGTATTGAGGGAGATCGATCGGCATCCATGCATATGTGTAGGAGAGGAATAAGGTTGGGAGAGAGACAGAGCTAGAGTGCCGGAGGGGTTGGTGGTGGAGTTGCTTCTCACAAATGGTGGCAGAGGCTTGTTAGACAAATGGAGGGTGAGGGAGTCCTGGACTAAGGGGTCCTCGGGCGTCCGACCTGTTGGACATGGGCCGGAATAATGGGCTGTGAAGATACAAGATCAAAGACTCTCTCCCGTGTCCGGATAGGACTCTCCTTGGCATGGAAGGCAAGCTTGGCGACCGCATATGAAGATTCCTTTCTCTGAACCGACTTTGTACAACCCTAGTCTCCTCCGGTGTCTATATAAACTAGAGGGCTTAGTGCGGAAACGGATACATTCATACAGGCTAGACTTCTAGGGTTTTAGCCATTACGATATCGTGGTAGATCAACTCTTCTAATACTCATATTCATCAAGATCAATCAAGCAGGAAGTAGGGTATTAACTCCATAGAGACGGCCCGAACCTGGGTAAACATTGTGTCCCCCGTCTCTTGTTATCATCGACCTTAGACGCACAATTCGGGACCCCCTGCCCGAGATCCGCCGGTTTTGACACCGACATTGGTGCTTTCATTGAGAGTTCCACTGTGCCGTCCCCAAAAGGTTCGATGGCTTCTTCAAACGTCAACAACGATGCTGTCGAAAGGGAAACCTTCCTCCCCGGACAGATCTTCGTGTTCGGCGGCTTAGCACTGCGGGCCAACTCGTTTGGCCATCTGGAGCAGATCGACAGCTACGCCCCTGGCCATCAGGTCAGATTTGGGAGCTTGAACTACGTTGCGAACATACGCGAAGACTTGACCTTCAACGGATTCGAGACCACAGCAACCGCTCCCTATCCCTACGATGAACATGATTTAAATCTGTCATCGGACCATACTGAGGAAATTGCACCAGTAACCGCTCCGGCCTTAGATCCATAGCAGACCGCGCCATCCGGGGACGGGAAGCTCAACCCCGCCACGGAAGCCGCAGACTCCGCAGCGTTGCAGTCGCATGCAGACCCAACCTCGGGTGATATCTGTGTCTCCGGAACCTCGGACTTGTTTCCGGTGATAAGTTCCGAACCATGTGTGTCTGCTTATGTCGAGCTGGATTAGTCAGTGATCACCGAATTCAGTGCAGCGGACATCTTCCAGCACTCGCCTCTAGGCGACATGCTGAACTCAATAAAAAATCTATCCTTAGCGGGGGACTCACAGCCAAACTATGTCCGGTTCGATCTGGAGGCTGATGATGGGGAATTTCGCTTCCCACCTGCCACCCACTACATAGCCACTGTCGAGGACTTAACCGACATGCTCGATTACGGCTCCGAAGACATCGACGGTATGGACGATTTTGCAGATAAGGAGCATGGCCAAAACCCACCGTTTATCGGATGTTGGACGGCCACTTCTTCGTACGACATATACATGGTGGACACACCCAAAGAGAATAATGGCGAGGACAAGGAAAATCCAGTAGAGGATGAGCCTCCTAAGACACAATCAAAGCGCCGCCGTCAGCGGCGCTGCTCTAAATCTCGCCAAAGCAAGGACAGCAGCACCAGCACAGGAGACGATCACACTCCGGACGATGCCGAAGACAATGAAGATCCCGGCGAGCAAACAACCGAACAGGATGAACGGGAACACGGGCACGTCAGCCCTGACGAACAGGCCATAAATGAAGACTCGGAGGACAGTAACTATCTTCCACTCTCTGGGGATGAGGAGAGCCTCGGCAATGAGGATTTCATCATGCCTGAGGAACCCCTCGAACATGAGCGCTTTAAACGCCGGCTAATAGCCACTGCAAGGAGCCTGAAAAGGAAGCAACAGCAGCTTCAAGCTGACCAAGATCTGCTCAATGATAGATGGACCAAAATCCTAGCCGCCGAAGAATACGGCCTCAGTGGCCCAGCTAAAAATTATCCGAAGCACAAATTGCTACCTCTGTTCGATGATGAGGCGTCGGTGCCCATACCATCATCACACAATGCGGCTAATCGACCACAACGCGGTCACGGTAGAATGGCAACTCAAGCCGAATACCAGCCCACCCCACCTTGCCGTAAAGGTAGGGATAAAACAGCTCAGGGTTATTGTCGGTGTCAAAACCGGCGGATCTCGGGTAGGGGGTCCCGAACTGTGCGTCTAGGCGGATGGTAACAAGAGACAAGGGACACGATGTTTTTACCCAGGTTCGGACCCTCTCGATGGAGGTAAAACCCTACTCCTGCTTGATTAATATTGATGATATGGGTAGTACAAGAGTAGATCTACCATGAGATCAGAGAGGCTAAACCCTAGAAGCTAGCCTATGGTATGATTGTTGTTCTTCCTACAGACTAAAACCTCTCCGGTTTATATAGACACCGGAGAGGGCTAGGGTTGCACAGAGTCGGTTACAATGGGAGGAGATCTACATATCCTTATCGCCAAGCTTGCCTTCCACGCCAAGGAAAGTCCCATCCAGACACGGGACGAAGTCTTCAATCTTGTATCTTCATAGTCCAAGAGTCCGCCAAAGGTTATAGTCCGCTATCCGGACACCCCTAATCCAGACTCCTCAAGAGCCCCCTGAACCAGGCTTCAACGACGACGAGTCCAGTATGCAGATTGTCTTCGGCATTGCAAGGCGGGTTCCTCCTCCGAATACTTCATAGAAGATTTTGAACACAAGGATAGTGTCCGGCTCTACAAAATAAGTTCCACATACCACCTTAGAGAGAATAATATTTACACAAATCCAACCTGCTGACGTATTCCGCAGCATGACATCACACCATGGCCAAGCCTTTATTCGAATCATTTTTACTGTCCTACCTGAGCGCACTTAGCGAGGCGGTTTCCTTGGCACGTCTTGTCGAAGCAGAGATCGTGTCCCCTTATTCCGGGATTCTCATCAATACGGGCGTGGGTAACCCAACCACGCCATTAATTATGGCACTTGGGAGATAAGCGAGTTTTACCAGGCTGGTGGGGGCACATAGTTTCGTCTGCCCATATAAGGGGATAAGGATCCACCTTTTTCATCTAAGCCTTCTTCCTCCTTTGCTTATCCATTTTTGCGCACTCGAGCTCCAGCGCCCAAGTCCGCACACCCCACCTCAACCTTCTCCAACCATGTCCGGAGCGGGAGGCAAGTGGATGGTCTCCTCCGTCACGGAGGGGCACATCAAAAAGTTGAGGAAAGCCAGATACTTGTCCAACGACATTGCGCACCGGCTTCCAGACGAGGGGCAGCTCATCCCCACCCCCAGGCCCCATGAGAGGATGGTGTTCCTCCCCCATTTCCTCCGCGGACTGGGCTTCCCACTCCACCCATTTGTCCGGGGGCTCATGTTCTACTACGGCCTGGATTTCCACGATCTGGCCCCGAACTTCATCCTCAACATCTCGGCGTTTATCGTCGTGTGCGAGGCCTTCCTCCACATCAAGCCCCACTTCGGCTTATGGCTGAAGACCTTCAATGTCAAGCCGAAGGTAGTGGGCGGCCAGCAAGCGGAGTGCGGAGGCGCCATGGTGGGCAAGATGCCCAACGTTATATGGCTCGAGGGCTCCTTCGTGGAAACCATCAAAGGGTGGCAATCGGGGTGGTTCTACATCACCGAGCCGCATGACCCTGAATGGGCAGCGGCCCCCGAATTCCAATCTGGCATCCCCACACGGCTCACCTCCTGGAAAGAGAAGGGCCTGTCGTGGCGTAATTCGGGAGAGCTGACCGGACTCCGAACCTGCGTCCAAAACCCGGTGGACAAGAAGGTTAAACTTGTCAACGTAGTCCAGGTCATGCTCATCCGCCGGATCCTCCCGTGTCAACGACATGCTTTTAACTTGTGGGAGTTCGACCCGGCCCGGCACCAAAATCTGACCAGGCTCTTTGACACAACGCACGAGGATGCCTGGAAGGTGCTATTCAAGGGCGCCGAGCTTCCCCCTCCCATTACCGAGGATCGCGGATTCTGCACAAAGCGCCAAGCCAGCGTAGTAAGCTTGTTTTACCCTTTACGGGATACTTGTTTTTCATAGTTTGACTCTATGCGGGATCTAAGCTCCCGTTCCTTTGACAGGACTGGCAGAAGAAGACCGGATAGATCGACTGTCCGGCTCCTTTGCCCGAAGGCCCAGCAGATGCCTGCTTGGCGAAGCTGCTGGTCCCGGCACCTTACGTGGTGCCAGAGAAGAAGGCCAAGAAGAAAGCCACGGGGACTCGAAAGACTTCCCGGCGCCTGGTGGTGTCGGACTCATCGTCCGATGACTCCGAGGCGGACTCCTCCCATGAAAACGAGGAGGAGGAAAGAGAGGTCTCTCCCCCAGCGGGGGGAGAGAAGAAAAGGAAGGTCGCCCCAACGGGGGAGGACGGAGTGAACAAGAAGGGAAGGACCCTTCCTCCGGACTACTCCACCAACGCCGACAACGGAGAAGAGGAGTGGCCATCCAGGGCCAAGCCCCTGGCAAAATCATAACTATCCAGATACTAGAATAACTCATGGCGTTCCTTTATTGCACAGTATCTTCTGACGGCGAATATAATCATGCAGTCCGCCCCGAGCCCAGGTCGGCGTGTCGTCGAGCGGCTCCTTAAGCTCGTCGGATGTGAATAGCACTTCACTTCCAGCCGCCTCCTCCCCTCGCTCTGCGGATGATGTCAAGGTGGGGTCCCAAAAGGGTCCAAGCCAGGAGGAGGTGGTCCTGGAGGCACCGCAAGGCGACCTCCCGGACTACAGGCGCAAAGGGGACAAAACCCCCAAGGGCTCCAAGTTCGGCCCTGGGCCGGACACCGCACCGGAACCTTCAATGGTTCCGGAGTCCGGCAGGCGGCCCCCTAGGAAGAAGGGCAAGCCTACGATGCCGGTGACCTCCGTCCAACCGGAGGCACTGGATAATTTGCTGGAGGTGCTTAACGGAGCCTCCAACGACGAGGAGCACCGCACTATTATGAGTGCGGTGATCCAGAAGGTTCAGTCCGCCAAGAGCGGGCTGACTGAAGCCTGTGCCAGCCTTCTAACAGGCTTTGAGGTATGTATTTAAGATATGTAAAAATATTACTGCATAGACAAGAGCCCTCGATGCTCGCTTGGTGTTCGGAAAGAAAAGCCGAACGAGGATCTAAAATATATACGAGGAGTCTAACATAAGTATGTCAATATGGGAATGCAAGGCGCGCCGACTGACCTCTGTCGCCTTCAAGGAGGTCGATGCATTGAAGCAGAGCCTCGAGCGGTCCGAGAATGAGCTCGGCCTTGCCAAGAAGCAGCTCGAGGACAAGGAAGGTAAGTAATACCTTATGTAAGTATATAAAAAAGATGCGGTTGCAAAAAATGACAGGACCAACGTGAGTATTACAGGGGCCACAACCCAGGTGGCAACCCTGAAGAAAGCGCTGTCCAAGGCCGAAGAGAATGCGGCCGTGGAGCGCATTGAGCGAGAAAAGCAGGAGGCGCGGGTGGCGGAGGTGCAGCAAGAGCTCTAGGCTCTCGTGGAAAAACACGAGAGTTTGGAGCTTGACTCAAAGACTCGAGAGTCCGAGCTTGCCTCGGCCCTTGAGAGCGCCAAATCTGCCAAGGCCGAAGCCCAAAAGGCCCTCCAGGAAATTGAGGCGATGAAGAAGATAGCGGCGGGTAAGGCATTCTTTATGCAAAGCAAGCACGTGAAAGTGAATTACTTGTTACTTACCCGAGTCCGGAGCTCTCCAGAGCATTCGCAGATCTGCCCAGCAGTGTCCAACGCTATCAAGATACTAACGGGTCGAGGAGGGAACTCGACGGAGAAGGTGTTCGGTCTCAAGATGTCGAGGCCGGACACCAGTGCCCTTTTTGAGCGACCAGTGAAGCAAATGCTCGAGCTCCATAAGGTGGCCGAACAGGCCATGAAGGGCCTAATAGTCCGGCTATGTCCCGGGAGGTCATGCCCGGAGCTACTTTGGGCTGGTGAGGCGGCCGGCGATGCTCGTCCATGCCTTGAAGTCATCAAGCGCTCAGATGCATCAAGGCACCAGTGGGCCCTTGCCCGTGTTAAAGTACACTGGGCAAGATGGATGCTGAGAAGCTGGTGACAGATGGGCCACCGGAGGGCAAGGCGCATCGCAAGCCTGAGATGTATTATGAGGGCGTCCTGAAGGGTTCCCACCTTATGGCGGATGAATGTTCCAAGGATGTAATTTTTGAGTAAACTCGCCGTGTTATCCTATCGCTGAAAACTTGTTCATATGCGCTAAGCAACGCTTTTGAATTTAAAATATTACCTTCATGCGGCCGCTTATTAAATCCGAGAGATGGCGAAGTCGTCGGCTTCAAATTTCCATGCCACGAGTGCTGGGGTGTTCGGCATAAACCAGAGCGCTCTTGTTCCCATTCTTTGGTCCTTCGAGGGAGGCGCTCAGCACAACGAACAAGGCAATCGGACTATAATGCTTTATCACTCTCACTTAGCCATAGAATTCTATAATTTTAAATTTTGGCGAAGCCCCTAGTATTCGGAAGACCGAGTTCGGGGCGCTATCCACGCCTAAGCCGGACAAAGCCGACTCCTCGCTCTAAGCGGCATAAGTCTTTAAGGACTCGAAACCTCTCGAACAGCGACCAACTCTCGCCCTATCATGACGGTCAGTTTTAGCTTTCTCTACTGAGGTGCTGAACCCAGCTCAACCGGGGCACAATCGCACTAGTTCTCCTAGCGCTACCTTAGCCGATATAACGGAACATAAGGTACCAAAACATAGGAGCCGGGCAAACCCAGCTATTGACCCAAGACATGACTCAGAGCTGATGCATATAATGCTATAAGTTCGGGGTGCCGCACTTGTTAAAGTGTTCAGACTTCTCACGCCATATTATGGGGTACTTGAGCCCCTGGCGTATTTGGCCGTACCAAAGTATACGGGTGCTAAATGTCATAACTAAACATATTTACATAAAAAAAGGAATGCAATAATAGACAAAAGCTATGTATTGTTTATTCGAAAAAGCTGCGGTAAAAGCAGAACGATACAAATAGTGCGATAAGCAAGAGATGGGACTATTTGACATGTCCCCCTCCAGGGGCGAGCTACGGGATGATATGTGAAACAAGTATACTGTTCATTATAGAGACCACCTGGACATTCGTTGTAGCTTTCTGCCTCCCTGGCTGTTGCATCGTGTTTTCGGCGATTATACTGCCGGACAGGCCTTCCGGAGATGGAGTCCTAAAAGTAAGAAAAAAGAATGACAAAATTGGGAGCCCCTAGTGCGGTTGAGCCGCATTTTGGGCGTGTCGTGGTCGTGCCCCTCCCCCTATGCCCATGGTATTTCCAGAGCGTAATTATGTACGCGTAGTACTAGTTTCGCAATTTCGAGGGCTGGGGTTAGCCGCATTACTCTGCGATGCTCGGAACGTGCCAGCGGTCTTGTTGTAGGTTACTCCGGCGCTGCTTGATGGTGTCCGGACGCTTAATAGCCGGATCGAGAATTGCCTTGAGAGGCTACTTTGTACTTCCGTCGCGAGGGTCGCCAGATGCTCCTCCGCTCGAGAGAGCGTTCGTGTTTCCATTGACCGTAATGACTCCTCGAGGGCCTGGCATCTTGAGCTTGAGGTATGCGTAGTGCGGCACCACATTGAACTTTCCAAATGATGTTCGTCCGAGCAATGCATGATAGCCATCATGAACGAGACTATGTCAAGATTAACTCCTCGCTTCGAAATTATCCGGGATCCAAGACCACCTCAAGTGTAACCGAGCCTGCATAGTTGGCCTCTACACTGGTATGACGCCTTTAAAGGTCGTCTTTGTGGGTTTAATCGCTGAGGGATCTATGCCCATTTTTCGCGACCGTATCCCGATAAAGCAGGTTCAGGCTGCCGCCGCCCCATAAGGACTCTAGTGAGGTGAAATCCGTCAATGATTGGGTCTAGAACCAATGCAGCGAATCCGCCATGGCGGATGCTAGTGGGGTGGTCCCTTCGATCAAAAGTGATCGGGCAGGAGGACCACGGGTTGAACTTTGGGGCGACTGGCTCCAACGCATATACGTCCCTGAGTGCACGCTTCCGCTCCCTTTTGGGTATGTGGGTTGCGTATATCATGTTCACCATCCGCACTTGTGGGGGGAAGCCCTTTTGTCCCCTATTGTTCGGCGGTCGGGGCTCTTCCTCGTCATCGCTATGCAGCCCCTTGTCGCTATTTTCGGCATTTAACTTGCCTGCCTGCTTGAAGTGGTGTGATTGGCTGGTTTTTCGGGGGTGCCGTGTATCTAGCACGAGCGATCGAGTATTCGGTCCAGACTGGATGGGCCCGGAGTATTTCTTTTAAATGGCTTTTTCCGCTGACCGGGTTTAGAGCCTTTGAATCCGGCATTAACCGACGATCCTCAAGATTGTCGCGTTACGCGGCGCTTGTGCTTCTTGCGACGCGACCTGCCATTGCTATCCTTGGTATCCGAATTACCAGGGCTCTTGGTCATGTTATTACTACGAGCTAGCCAGCTGTCTTCTCCCGCGCAAAAGCGGGTCATGAGTGTTCTGAGGGCTGCCATGGATTTCGGCTTTTCCTGTCCTAGGTGCCGGGCTAGCCACTCGTCACGATGTTATGTTTGAAGGCTGCGAGGGCCTCTACGTCCGGACAGTTGACTATTTGATTTTTCTTGGTTAGGAACCGTGTCCAGAATTGTCTGGCCGATTCCTCTGGCTGCTGAATTATGTGGCTTAGGTCATCGGCGTCTGGTGGTTGCACATAGGTGCCCTGGAAATTTTCGAGGAATGCGGCTTCCAGGTCATCCCAACAACCAATTGACTCTGCTGGCAAGCTGTTAAGCCAATGCCGAGCTGGTCCTTTAAGCTTGGGTGGGAGGTATTTGATGGCGTGTAGATCATCACCGCGGGCCATGTGGATATGAAGGAGATAATCCTCGATCCATACCGCAGGATCTGTTGTGCCATCGTATAATTCGATGTTTACGGGTTTGAAACACTCGGGGATTTGATGATCCATTACTTCATCTGTGAAGCATAGTGGGTGTCTTGGCGCCCAGATCTTGGGCTATATCACGACGCAACTCAAATGAGCTTTGTCTCATCGTAGTTCAGCCCGCCGGATTTACCATATCCGCATGAAGGTTATCGCCACGGTCGTGGGCGCCCACGCGATCCGTAGATCGATCTTGTTTGCCTTGCCTTGTCCTCCAATATATCTTGCAGGTCTGGCGCATTTCCCCGTGCCTTGGTATTTTTTGAGCGACGCCGGGGTGCGGCTTGAGTGGAGGGCCGAGAGGCCTCTCTGTCACGGCCACGAGGTGGCCGGTCGGCCGCGTCGTGCGCTGGTGATGTAGGTTTAGGTGCTTCCTCCTCTAATCGGGGTAGCAGCCTGCGCTTTGGGTAGCTCTTGGAGGGGCGTTCGAGTTCGTACTCTTCGGCCGCAAGGACTTCAGTCCATCTGTCGGCTAGCAAGTCTTGGTCAGCTCTAAGTTGTTGCTGTTTTTTCTTGAGGCTGCTCGCCGTGGCCATAAGCCTGCGTTTGAAACGCTCTTGTTTGACGGGATCCTCAGGCACGACAAATTCGTCGTCGTCGAGGCTTGCCTCGTCTTCGGAGGGAGGCATGTAATTATCGTCCTCTACCTCTCTGTCTGCCGCTCTCTCAAGAGGGCTGGCTCCTCCATCCTCCTGTGCTGTATCCTGCTGGAGGGGGTTGTCTTCGGCACTGTCCGGGGTGTTATTATCTCCCGTGCCGGAATTGCCGTTTCTGCTTTGGCGGGACTTAGAGCGGCGCCGCTGACGCCGGTGCTTTGGCTGCTTTTTGGAGGGGTCATCCTCCGTTGTTCCATCGCCCTTCCCTTCTTTTGGGGTGTCCACCATGTATACATCATACGACGAGGTGGCCTTCCAGTGCCCTATAGGCGCTGGTTCTTGGTCGTCTCCTGCATCGGCGTCCATACTGTCGATGTCTTCGGAGTCGAAGTCGAGCATGTCGGTTAAATCATTGACAGTGGCTATGAAGTGGGTGGTGGGTGGGGTTTGAATTTCTTCGTCGTCCGCATCCCAACCTTGTTGATCATAATCCGGCCAGGGCTCTCCTGATAAAGAGAGAGACTTTAGTGAATTCAGAATGTCACCGAAGGGCGAGTGCTGAAAGATGTCGGTGGCGGCGAACTCCATGATCGGCGCCCAATCGGATTCGATCGGCAGGGGCACGGAAGGTTCGGAGTCCGGCACCTTGGAGTCACGAGCTTCGCAGAGTACAAGGCTGGTATTTGGCTCGATCGCCATAGAGATTTCAGCCCCCGAGGCGGTGTCGAGCCACCCGTCTTCGATTGGCATAGTCAGCTCCGAGCTAAGGGTCGGAGCGGACACGGGTGCGGCCTCCAGGGCACTGTTTAACGGCAGAGCTAGATCATGCCCATCGAGACAGTGCGGCGCGCTCGGCTGCGGCTCGAACCCGTCGAAGATCAAGTCTCCGCGCACGTCAGCCGTGTAGTTCAAACTTCTAAATCTAACCTGATGGCCAGGGGCGAAGCTTTCGATCTGCTCCAGATGGCTGCTTAATTGGCTGCGCAGCAGCAAAGCCGCCGAATCACGAAGATTTGTCCGGGAGAAAAGTCTCACCTGGACCGCATCGTTGTTGATGATCGGAGGAGCCATCGGGCCTAAAGATGACGGCACAGAGGAACTCTCAATGAAAGCACCAATTTCGGTGTCAAAACCGGCGGATCTCGGGTAGGGGGGTCCCGAACTGTGCGTCTAGGCGGATGGTAACAGGAGACAAGGGACACGATGTTTTTACCCAGGTTTGGGCCCTCTCGATTGAGGTAAAACCCTACTCCTACTTGATTAATATTGATGATATGGGTAGTACAAGAGTAGATCTACCACGAGATCAGAGAGGCTAAACCTAGAAGCTAGCCCATGGTATGATTGTTGTTCGTCCTACGGACTAAAACCTCTCCGGTTTATATAGACACCGGAGAGGGCTAGGGTTGCACAGAGTCGGTTACAATGGGAGGAGATCTACATATCCGTATCGCCAAGCTTGCCTTCCACGCCAAGGAAAGTCCCATCCGAACACGGGGTGAAGTCTTCAATCTTGTATCTTCATAGTCCAAGAGTCCGGACAAAGGTTATAGTCCGGCTATCCGGACACCCCCTAATCCAAGACTCCCTCAGTTATACATACGACCCCTGGCAGGGCCCGGACAGCAGAGCAAGACATACTAGATTGATCTACGGATCACGAGGACGTGCCCCGACACGCGGCGACGACTATCTACTCGGACGCGAAAAACCTAGTCACGCCCGGGCCGAAAACCACAGACGGACTCCATCGGAGCTACGTCGCAGTGTGGCCCAATATAGAGGCGCCGCACATCCTCTTTGCTTCACATACGAAGTAATGGAGCACAAATTCCTAGATGGGTTTAAACCAATGAATATCGAATCATACGACGGAACAACTGATCCCGCGGTATGGATCCAGGATTTCCTCCTCCATATCCACATGGCCAGAGGAGATGACCTTCACGCCATCAAATACCTGCCGTTAAAACTCAGAGGACCAGCTCGGTACTGGTTAAATAGTCTGCTAGAAAACTCAATTGGCAGCTGGGAAGACTTGGAAGACGCCTTCTGCGACAACTTCCAAGGCACATATGTTCGACCACCAGATGCCGATGACTTAAGTCACATTGTCCAGCAGCCCGGAGAGTCAGCCAGGAAGCTCTGGACTAGGTTCTTAGTTAAAAAGAAACAAATCATCGACTGTCCGGACGCGGAAGCCCTAGCGGCTTTCAAACACAGTGTCCGGAACGAGGGCCCGCCACCTCGGTCAAGAAAAAACAAAATCCATGTTAGCCCTTACCGCTCTAATGACCCGCTTTTGTGCGGGAGAAGACAGTTGGCTCGCTCGTAGAAGCAACAGCGCCAGCGATCTGGGCACTTCCGAAGTCCGAGACGGCAACGGCAAGCCACGACGCAGCAAGCACAAACATCGCAATAATAACGAAAGAACACGCAACACTGTGGTCAACGCCGGATTCAGCGGTCCCAAACCCGGTCAACAGGAAAAGCCCTTCTAGGCAAATAGAGACGAACCATCCAATTTAGACATGATATTGGATCGGCCCTGCTAGATTCACGGCCACCCCGACAAACCAGCTAATCATACCAACATAAGTTGTTGGTCTTCAAGCAGGCCGGCAAGCTCAACGCTGAACACAAGGGGAGGAGGCCGCCAGGTGATAGCGACGACGAAGAGACTCACCAACCAAATACCGGGGGTCAGAAGCAATTTCCCCCCGAGGTAAAAACTGTGAATATGGTATACGTGACACACAACTCTACATCGGAGCAGGAGAAGCACTTCCTCCAGACTAAAGATTATACTGCGGCAACCTCAGCCGAAGTAAAAAGCGGTCTCATTAAACCGCACACCTTGCCGCCCATTAAGCCATCGGTCTCCATTCAACAGGATCGACCAATTCCGGAGCAGACCTAGCAGTTCGGCTTCCGCCGCCCACCTCATATACCTGCGAAATCTGTATCGCGCATACATAACTATGCACTTAAGATACCCTGGGCATCGGCGGAAGCACAATACGGACGAGCCTGCAAGCGCTCCCATAACCCTTGTTTTTTTTCTAATTACTCTTTCTCTTTCATTATCCTTTACCACAGGTGACACAAAGGCTAATCATCTCAATGGACTCCATCAGAGTTCGGATTCATACACTCACCTAAGGGCTATTTCCGTCAAGGAATCCAATCTCCAAGGACAGGCACCGCAGACATGCGACGGGAGGTCCAAAATAACTTTTTGTAGACCACACTCTTTATTTCAAGCCTGTAATGTGCCTTTTTCCCCCTCCTTCGACCCTGAGCATGTCAAATAGCCGGGGTTGCGGCTTTGTTATCTATAAAATAAATATTGGCATATCACTAAGGTCCCAGTAAATATAATCCGCATCTAGCACTCGCCTTTTTCAAAAATCTGAATTTGGCTCTTGTGGTTGTTTCACACATATACCACGGCATCACTTGCCAGGGGCTCGGTATGGGAACAAATGAGTCGCCGACAAGTCCGAACAGCTTTTTAGCGTACTTCAGCGTCGCGAGCTTGGCCTTATATGCATCAGCTCCGAATCATGTCTTGGGTCAATAGTTGGGTTGCCCGGCTCCTGTGTTTGCTACCTTACGTTCCGCTCTATCGGCTAGGGAAGTAAAGGGAGAACTACTGCGATTGTGCTTCCAGTTCATCTGGTCAAGCACCTCAGTAGAGAAAGCCGAAAACTGACTGTCATGATGCGGCGAGAGCTGGTCAACCACTCGAGGACTTATCGGAATCTTTGTGATTCCCTCCGTATTATACGAAGGACCTTTTTCTTCAGGTCATATATGTAACGCACCATATCGGAATTAGCCGTGTACATACCAGGGGCTATGTCGTAGTCCCCCCCATAAAACTCCTATGGCTAAGTGAAAGTGTTAACGCCCTATAGTCTGATTGCCTAGTTCACCGCATTGACACCTCCTTATTGGACCAAGACGTTGGGTTAAGAGTGATCAAATGCTTTTCCGAACACCGTTGTACTTTATACGAGGGGGCTGAAGCCGACGACTGGAAAACTTTCAGCATAATACAAAAACGACCGCACGGGAGGAACAAAAGTTTTAGGCATAACTACAAAAATAGCCTTATTATAAATATTGCCTTTTACAAATTTCCATACATTTCACTCGAATATCATGTTTTTCTAGCATTGACCCTCTGTCAAGCGAACACCCTCCAGGACATCCTCGAAATAATGCTTTGGTGCGTGTTGGTCCTTGGCTTTGGGTGGACCCTTTGCGGCAACATCCATGGCCTTCATCTTCGCCCAGTATGTCTTGACACGGGCAAAGGCCATCCGTGCATCTTCAATGCACGCCGACCGCTTAACGACGTAGATACGCGGCACCGCATCAGCAAGTCGCCGCACCAAACCAAAATAACTCTCCGAAATTGGCTCGTTCGGCCATAGCCCGGCCACGGCATCCTTCATGGCAGAACCGTATAGTCTATGGAGTTCGTTCCATTGGGTCATCTGTTCTTTCAGCAACAGTGGGCGTTTTGATGCACCGAACTGCGACCAGAAAAGCTTCTCCGTTGCGTACCCTTCTTGCGCTTGGTAAAACTGTGCCGCATTGGAAGCACTCTTTGGCAGGTCCAATAACACGTCTGGAGAACTCCACACCTAATTAAGTGGAGCATAATTCGAATCGCGGAACTTAGTTTGCAATAAAAAGCACTTGCCAGCCGCGGTCTCCCCAGCTTGTCGGATCTCCTCCCGGGCCGCTCAAGATTCGGACCGCACCTCTTTTGCCTCTCATAAGGCCTTATCAAGACCAGCCGTTTTGGCTTTATTATCCTTCTCGAGGATTTCACAGCGGCTAGCGGCGTCCTTTAGCTCACACGTCATCGTGGATATTCTCTCCTCGCATTGGCGCCGAGCAGCCTATTCGACCTTTAACTCGGCAGAGGCCTTCTCGGCAGCCACATTATTAATCTGGGCCTCCTCTTGAGCACGGGCCAGCTCAGCCCGAAGGATCTCGACCGCGAAGGCACCATCTGCAGTTATGCATATCACACTTCTTAGCATCATGATCAAATACAGGCACGTGCATGTAATGACAACCCCCGAGACATACCTTGCACCTCGTCAAGCCACCTGTTGATAAGCGTAATGTCATCATCCGCCACATCAAGCTTCCGCTGCAGCTCTGCATCCTTTGTAGTTCGGGCAGTCGCCAGGGGGGTACTAGCCTATGTTCCAATTAATCATTATTTCCTGGGCATATCTTTTTGATCCTCTGATCGCCCCATTGGGAAGCCAATCAGAGTCTCAGGGGCTACTACCTATACATAGGCACAGTTCGTGAATAAAACAAACTCAAAGATTTTTTTCAGTACAAACCTCGAAGCCTCTTAACAGGCTCGCACAGGCTTCGTTCAGTCCGCTTTTCATGGATAGAACCTTGTCAACCACCATACCCTTCAAGGTACGATGTTCCTCCAAGACGGACGCTTGTCGCAGCATGCTCGTCAGTATATCCGGCGCTTCTAGACCTACGGAAGCTGTTGTAGGAATACGGCCTCCCTTCGAAGGGATCCGTGTGTCTATCCCCAGAGTCGTCTCCGGCTGTAGACCGGATAGTCCGGGGCCTTTATTGTTGGCCCCCAGATCCTGGGCTACCGAAGTATCGCCTTCGGGTAGTATCTTCATCACCCCTTGCACCACTTGATCAGGGGAGACCCTCCGGGACGACACCTCAAAGTCGTCCACCTTATTGGGCGGGGTGATCGGAGGAGGTGTCTCGCTTTCCATCATCTCTGGAAGAAGATCTCCCGAGGAAGAGGATTGGTGAAGAAGACTATCTGCCGAGCTGCAAAAACATATATTCTAGATGTTACCTTGGTAACAGGAAAGGAACGGGGTATGTTTGAAAACACCTTTGTTCACTCACGATTCGGCTAGAGGCTTGTCCTCATCATGGGACTGTGCGAAGACGCCATCCTTCAAGCCGGAGCCGCCCGACTAGGGCACTTTGCCTCGCTTAAGAGCCTTTCCCTCCCAGTCTTCGGGAGCAGCCCTTTTCTTGCCATGGGACGGAGAGACGTTGACTCCTCCTTCACTTTTTTCCTCGGACGATGGAATTCTGATTCCCCCAGACACAATGTTCGATATACCTTCGGGATGGGGGCCACCCTTGGCCTTCCCGCTTTCCACCTTGTCCTCCTCCACAGGCATCTGGTATGGTGCCGGGGCTAGCATCCTTGTTAATACGGGATCTGCTAGGTCTTCGGGGAGGGGGGCCGAACACCTAATTCGCTCAGCTTTCTTTACACAGCCCTGAAAAATGGTAGTTTGCTCAGTAACGTATTTCGGCATGCTGAACTACAAAATGTTCGGGATTTGAGCGCTTACCGAGGTATCCGGATGGTTGCAGTCAAGGCCGATGTCCTCGGTGGTGTCCGGCCACTGTTTTCGTTTCCCGAAAAATAACTTCCACATCCCTTTGTGTGTAGTGCCAAAGAAGTGTTGGAGGGTTCGTGGTCCTTCTGGATTGAACTCCCACATGCGAAGAGGCCTGCGTTGGCATGGCAGGGCTCGGCGGACTAGCATTACTTAAATCACGTTGACAAGATCGATGTCCCTCTCAAGGAGGGTTCGGATGCGTCCCTGGAGAGACTGTACTTCATCAATTGATCCCCAGTCCAGGCCCTTGTTAATCCATGATGCAAGCTATAACGGAGGGCCCGAACGAAACGCAGGTATAGCTGCCCACTTGGTACCACGGGGTTCTTTGACGTAAAACCACTCCCGCTACCATTGGTTGGAGGTTTCGATGAAAGAACCTTTTGGCCAAAGAGCATTGGTAAGCTTGCTCACTACAACGCTGCCGCACTTCGCCTGTTTCCCGTCGACCACCTTTGACCTCACACTAAAGGTCTTGAGCCATAAGCCGAAGTGAGGGGGAATTCGGAGGAAGGCCTCACACGTAATAATGAACACTGAAACGTGAAGGAAAGAATCTGGGGCTAGATCACGAAAATCTAGTCAGTAATAAAACATGAGCCCCCGGACGAAGGGGTTAAGAGAAAACCCTAACCCTCAGAGGAAGTGAGAGATGAATACGACCCTCTCGCTGGATCTGGGAGTCGGAATAACCTGTCCTTGAACAGGAAGCCTGTGGGGAATCTCCGCGGTCAGGTATCTGGCTGCCCGAAGCTTCGCAATGTCCTCCTCTGTAACAGAGGAAGCCACCCATCGGCCCTGCGGGCTGGGTCCGGACATGACTGGGAAGCTTGAAGAAATAGAGTCGAGCCTTGGGTGCTACAACTCGAGGTTGGGGAGGCTGAGGAGAAGTTTGGCGTAAATAAAGACGGCCCTTTGCGCCTTTATAAAGGCACCGGGCATCGAACGCCTCCTCCTAAGCCTGAAAACCTGCCTATTCCTAAGGAATTTTTCCAATGGAACGGTTGGGTTACCCACGCTCGTATTAATGAGAATCCCGCAATACGGGGACATGATCTCTGCTTCGACAAGACGTGCCAATGAAAACCTCGCCTCGAAACATGGAACGGCAGGATAGGAAATGGTACGAAATAATGACCGGGCAAGCGTGATGTCACGTTACGAAAAGTTTTCTACAGATTGGACTCGTGAAAAATTATATTCTCTATGGTTGTGGTACTTGTGTTGCAGATCCGGACATGTTCATCTGAAGACTATCTTGGAGTGTTCGGAAAGGAGAACCCGCCTTGCAATGCCGAAGACAATCTGCGCGCCGTACACCTCGTCATTGAAGCTTGGTTCAGGGGCTACTGAGGCAGTCCTGGACTAAGGGGTCCTCGGGCGTCCGACTTGTTGGACATGGGCCAGACTAATGGGCTGTGAAGATACAAGATCAAAGACTCTCTCCCGTGTCCGGATAGGACTCTCCTTGGCGTGGAAGGCAAGCTTGGCGACCGCATATGAAGATTCCTTTCTCTGTAACCGACTGTGTACAACCCTAGTCTCCTACGGTGTCTATATAAACCGGAGAGCTTAGTCCGGAATCGAATACAGTCATACAAGCTAGACTTCTAGGGTTTTAGCCATTACGATCTCGTGGTAGATCAACTCTTGCAATACTCATATTCATCAAGATCAATCAAGCACGAAGTAGGGTATTACCTCCATAGAGAGGGCCCGAACCTGGATAAACATTGTGTCCCCCGTCTCCTGTTACCATAGACCTTAGACGCATAGTTCAGGACCCCCTACCCGAGATCCGCCGGTTTTGACACCGACAAAGGGCACGCCTGCAATATCAATAAGAGAGGAGATGCCTGCCTGTCTATGCACGTGTGTGTGAGAGACGGGTTAGGAGGCATGCACGAATGATGAGAGGGGGGGGGGCGATATGGCTGTGGTAAGCAGACATAACTACATAGGAAGATCAATCGTCCTTTGTCGGAGAGAGGAGACACATAACTTGTGAGGTACGTCTATCAATGTGTGGGAAAAATAGTTAAAGTCGACCTAGGTACATGTAGGGATATCGATCGATATACATGCATGTATGTGTTAGAAGCAAATAAGGCCCGAAGAGAAGGATAGAGAGAGAGGGGTGCAGCTAGGAGGTGGTGCGAGAGGCATACTATATCGAGGGGGAAGGAGTGTTCGAGTACGAGATTGATGAAAAGAGGGGTGGGAGTGTGGCATGGACGGTGAGAAGAGTAGAGGGAAAGCTTGTATTTGTGGTAGGCACACCTGGGTAGAGAGGCATATCGATCGGTGTGTGCCGGAAAGAAGGAGCTGGGGGGCCTACACACACCATGGGTGAACGACCTAAAGTGAAAAGATGAATTTGCGCGATGGAGCTAGAGAATGCTGAGGTAGGGTGAGAGGGAGGTGGGTGTGTGCATGCACGAGAGAAAGTTAGCAGTAGCTACAAATATAAGAGGATTGTGTGGATGTAAAAGACGAATAGAGATCATAATTCATTATAAAAAGTGAATTCAGATATTTGAAGAATTTATCATAGTGTTTTAAATAGACGCACGCGTGAATATATCTAACGGTGATACGCATGGTGTGGTTATGAACATGTTATACCACATATAATATATTTTATCTACTACTCTTATAAAAAACCGAGTTGGTGATGATGGTGTGCCTGCCATCTTGTAATATAGACCGTCCGATCTATATCTGACGGATAGAAAGCAAACTATGACAATTTTACAAAAGATACCCGCACCTCTCT
Organism: Aegilops longissima; assembly: GCA_021605205.1. Lineage (NCBI taxonomy): Eukaryota > Viridiplantae > Streptophyta > Magnoliopsida > Poales > Poaceae > Aegilops > Aegilops longissima. Next base: position 482,803,313 of record CM038679.1, on the reverse strand, counting down.
CCACATTTACAGATAAGTCCTTGCCTCGTTCATCCTTATCTCCCACAAGATAAACTACTCATACAAATGCATCTTGATGTTTTGTGCAATGCATGGGCATCTTGCTAGAATATAAAAAATAGAGTTGGTGATGATGGTGTGCCTTTCATCCTAGAATATAGGCCGTCCGATTTATATCTCATGGATAGGAAGGAAACTATGGCAATTTTGCAAAAAGATACCCACACCCCTCTCCACATTTACAAATAAGGCCTTCCCTCATTCATCCGTTTCTCCCATAAGATAAACTACTCATACAAATGCATCTTGATGTTCTGTGCAACGCATGGGCATCTTGCTAGTACTACATATAATATATAGAACATTGATTATAATTTGGGATAATGTGTGGCTTTTGCAGCTGAGGGCTAAATACTTGTCATAACGTAGGGGGCGGGGCACTATACTTTGTGTGATAAACACAGTGTACGTATGGAACATGATTTAGATTATGAATATCTAGTTAGTAGATCAAATGTACTATTATTTGGAATCAACATCAGGTGTACTCAAAATTTTGAATTCGAGTTCATATAGTACACATAGTTCATATCTATCTCTATAGTAATCATGTGGTGTGTTCTTAAGGTAATACATGATGATGGTTTAAGTTGGCAACAATCATGATTGTAGATTCTTATTCAAATATAGAAACGAATTAAAATTTCTTTCGACTTGTGGCGGTAGTATAGACATTTGCAATGCACTAAAATGTTGGTATGAGTAGGTTACATGCATTATGCAGCCAGCGAAAAAATTTAATTGGAAAGAACATGGATTCGTAGCTTTGAATAGAATTTGTATAGTAAAACAGGACAAGGCTCTCTCTTTGTGTGGTGTGAATAGTTTTATTTTGTTTTTGTTTTTTTTCATTGAGGGAAGTGTGAATTGATTTGGTACCTACAAGTAAAATATTACACGTTAGGATTGTCCCTAAAATTCAACCCGCTCCTTGTTATATCCCGAAAATTCAGACATCGTGCTCCCAAAACTCGCGCCTTCATAACCCGCGCCTTGCTATCCCGAAATTACAATTCGCGCGAAAACTCCCTCTAGCTGCCAAATCCCGACACGCGAAACCCCCCTTCTAACCTTGAGCCAAAAGTGCCGCTAGTTCAAATCGGTGGGGGTACTTTTGTAACACACCCTACATTTTGGACAACCGCGTCCCTAAGTCATGGTTCCCCCTCCCATCGCCTCCTTTTCGCCATTCAAAATCCTAGGCTGCCATAACATCTCTGCTCCAGCCGTGAAACCCCACCCTCCTCTGTCCGCCACCTCACAGTTGCCTAGCCGGAGCCTCTTCCCCGACGACATCGTCCATCGCGACAACTCGACGTCCCTCATCCACCTCCCTGGATGATGATCCATCGTCCATCTCATCGTCGCGCCGGTTCAGCCGCCCCATCCTCCACCTCCAAGGAGCTGCTCCGATGATTGCCTCGTCAATCGTGGCTCCTCCATCCCCACAGCGCCGACTTAACCTGCTCCACCGGAACCGCAGCATCCTCACCGACTCCTCGGACGAAGTCGAGGCCTACTTAGCGCCACCAAATAGGTTGTACACTCATCGCATTGCACCTTCTCCTTAACTCGACCTCCCGGCGCCGACGGTGCTCCGTCCCGCACCCCCGTGGCGCGGCTACCTCGAAGCCGGCACCGCGGGCGACATCTCCATGGCGGCTCTTGAGGGAGTCCTAGATTAGGGGGTATCCGGACAACCGGACTGTGTACAACGTCCGGACTATTGAAGCGTGAAGATACAAGACTCAAGACTTCGGCCCGTGTCCGGATGGGACTTTCCTTGGCGTGGAAGGCAAGCTTGGCGATCCGGATATTATATTTCCTTCCTTGTAACCGACTCCATGTAAACCCTAGCCCTCTTCGGTGCCTATATAAACCAGAGAGGTTGGTCCTTAGAAGGCCGATCACAACTACAATCATACCATCATAGGCTAGCTCTTAGGGTTTAGCCCCTATGATCTCGTGGTAGATCTACTCTTGTACTACCCATATCATCAATATTAATCAAGCAGGAAGTAGGGTTTTACCTCCATCGAGAGGGCCCAACCTGGTAAACACTGTGTCCCTTACTTCATGTTACCATCAGCCTTGGCGCTTGTATCGCGACCCCCTACCCGAGATCCGTCGGTTTTGACACCGACATTGGTGCTTTCATTGAGAGTTCCTCTGTGTCGTCGCTATTGGGCTCGATGGCTCCTTCAACCACCGTCAATAACACGGTACTAGACAGTCACGACGAGCACGGCTTAGACCTGCTATCGGACAAAACTCGGTGTATCACCCCCGCAGTAGCCTCGGACCTAAATCCGGAGCAGGCTGCGTTGCCTCGGGACGGAGGGCTGGACCACGCCCCGCAGGTCGCACAATTATCGGCGGTGGATCCGAACACGGGCCTTACCTCTGTGGTGTCCTACGGCTTCGGACCCCCGGACTCGTATCCGGATGTTGAGTCCGGCTCGCGCACTCCCGAGCCGGTCGAGCCAGGTTGGGCTCCGGTAATGGAGTTTACCGCCGCAGACATCTTTCAGCACTCGCCCTTTGGCGACATGCTGAACTCGTTGAAAACTCTCTCTTTGACAGAAATCTACAGGGCCAAACTACGTCCGTTCGAGTGGAAGCGGTGACGAAGAAATTCATTGCCCACCCACCACCCACTTCATAGCCATGATCGATGATTTAACCGACGTGCCTGACTTCGACTCTGAAGACATCGACGGTATGGACGACGATGCAGGAGAAGATGCGGAATCTATGCGGCACCGGACTTCCCCCTCGTCACGCGACATATACATGGTGGATACGCCCAAAGAGGACAAAGGCGACAATCCGGACGATAAAACCCCCGGACAAAAGCCAAAGCGACGGCGCAGACGCCGTTCTAAATCCAGCAACAAAGTAAAAATAGTGACAAGAGCGCCAGAAGGATCGATACTACAATCAACTCTGAAGGCAACAACGACCATATGGATCCAGCGATGGAGCGGGACGAACCAGGTCACCCCGAAAACAGTTCGGAGCAGACGCCCGAGGATAATGATCCCAACGGACGAGGTCATCAAACCGAACGAGCACAGGAAAACAGTCCGGATAATGATGCAATCCCGGAAAAACATGCGGAACGAGATAACCTCCATAGGAAGCTTACGGCCACCGCAAGAAGTCTAAAGAAGCAGAAGCAACGGCTCAAAGCCGCATAGGAAACGCTCAACCGTAGATGGAACAAAGTGCTAGACACCGAAGAAATATACGGCGATGATTGCCGTACAAAGAGCTATCCAAAACGTAAGCTACTGCCAGAATTCGATGACGAAGCCATGCCACTTCGTAGCCGCAACAAGGCGGCTACGGACGCCGCACATGATCCATGTGAACACCTTAATAAGAAAGCTGGCGCAACCAGGTCCATTTATGGATCCAAAGGACGCGCCCCGGCGAGGGACTATGGTCACCAAAACGATTATGCCAATCGCATACCAGTCCGGAATAAACACCGTACACAACAACAGCTGACGGCACGCCACAGCATGTCCAGATACAGAGGAGCTGCTCACCCCCTATGCTTTACTGATGAAGTACTGGACCACGAATTCCCACAGGGCTTTAAACCTGTGAACATAGAGGCGTACGACAGAACAACAGACCCAGGGGTCTGGATCGAGGACTTTATCCTACACATACACATGGCTCGTGGGGATGACCTTCACGACATAAAATACCTCCCCCTCAAGCTAAAGGGACCAGCTCGGCACTGGTTGAAAGGCCTCCCCGAAAATTCAATTGGGAGCTGGGAGGAACTCGAGGATGCTTTCAGGGCCAACTTTCAAGGGACCTATGTCCAGCCTCCGGATGCTGACGACTTAAGTCACATAGTCCAACAGCCCGGAGAATCCGCCCACAAGTTTTGGAACAGATTCCTCACTAAGAAGAATCAAATTGTTGACTGTTCGGACGCCGAAGCCTTAGCGGCATTTAAACACAGCATCCGTGATGAGTGGCTAGCCAGACACCTCGGCCAAGAAAAGCCAAGGACAATGGCAGCCCTAACAAGCCTCATGACCCGCTTTTGCGCGGGAGAAGATAGCTGGCTAGCCCGTAAAGGCACCAGCGACCCCAGAACATGTGACGCCCCCGATTTAATCGTACACTAATCATGCACGCAAATGTGTACGATCAAGATCAGGGACTCACGGGAAGATATCACAACACAACTCTAAAACATAAATAAGTCATACAAGCATCATAATACAAGCCAGGGGCCTCGAGGGCTCGAATACAAGTGCTCGATCATAGACGAGTCAGCGGAGGCAACAATATCTGAGTACAGACATAAGTTAAACAAGGTGCCATAAGATGGTAGCACAAACTGGGATACAGATCGAAAGAGGAGCAGGCCTCCTACCTGGGATCCTCCTAAGCTACTCCTGGTCATCGTCGGCGGGCTGCACGTAGTAGTAGGCACCTCCAGAGTAGTAGTCGTCATCGACGGTGGCGCCTGGCTCCTGGGCTCCATCGTCTGGTTGCAGCAATCGGGTAGAGGTAGGGGGAAAAGGGGGAACAAGGCAACCGTGAGTACTCATCCAAAGTACTCGCAAGCAAGGAGCTACACTACATATGCATGGATATATGTGTAAAGGGCCATATCGGTGGACTAAACTGCAGAATGCCAGAATAAGAGGGGGGATAGCTAGTCTTAACGAAGACTACGCTTCTGGACACCTGTCTTGCAACAGTAGGAGGGACAATCTGAAGTCCTCAAGTAACATCACATAGCAATAATCCTACCCGCGATCCCTCCTCATATCCACGAGAGAGAGACCACCGGTTGTATCGGCACTTGAAAGGGTGTGTTTTATCAAGTATCCGGTTCTAGTTGTCATAAGCTCAAGGTACAACTCCAAGTCGTCACATTACGAAGATCACGGCTATTCAATAGATTAACTTCCCTGCAGGGTGCACCATCTTACCCAGACGCTTGATCCCATTTGGCGGACACACTTTCCTCGGGTCATGCCCGGCGCGAAGATCAACACGCCGCAGCCCCACCTAGGCACAACAGAGAGGCCAACACGGGGTCTAAACCTAAGCGCGCAGGGTGCAGGGCCCATCGCCTGAGCACACACTGCATGTTGCGTGGGCGGCGGAAGCAGACCTAGCCTAGCGAGCGTTCCAGTCCAATCCGGGCGCGCCGCTCGTCACGACGTCTCAAGTGCTTGGTGATACCACGGCGCCGGATACCCATAACTACTCCCACGAGATGGTTAGTGCGTATAAGCTCGTAGCCAACTCAGATCAAATACCAAGACCTCGTTAAGCGTGTTAAGTATCCGCTGAGCGCCAAACAGGCCAGGCCCACCTCTCTCTAGGCGGTCTCAACCTGCCTGCGCTCCGCCACAAAGATCCATCCAGGAGGGCCGTCGGGACAAAGGTCCTTTCAGCCCCAATCCGTGAATCACTTTCATGGTGCTCCACAAGCCAACCGACTCTAGTCTCCACATGTATCATGTATAAAGTATATAGTATATACCCGTGATCTCCTCCCGAGTGATCACGGCCCGATAATATAGCACGGCGGATTTGACAAGAATGTAGGGCCACGATGAAAGTACTAGCATCCTATACTAAGCATATAGGATTGCGGTAAAAGGTAACAACAGAGTAACAAGGACAGGCTATGCATCGGGATAGGTATAACCGAAAGAAGTAACATGCTACACTACTCTAATGCAAGCGGATAGAGTAGAATAGGCGATATCTGGTGATCGGGGGGCTTGCCTGGTTGCTCTGGCAAGAGAGAGGGGTCGTCAACTCCGTAGTCGAACTGGGTAGCAGCAGCGTCGGTCTCGGAGTCTACCGGAAAGGAGTAACGGAGGGGGAACACAATAAATAACAGAGCAATCAAATGTAACACAAAGCAAGACACGGCAATACGTTGTGCTAGGGGTGACCTAACGTGAGGGATAGGTGATACGGTGAAGGGGAAACATCAGGAAAATATCCCGGTGTTTCGTGTTTTTAAGCGGAAGGGCGAAGGGGGAAAGTTGCGAGTTCGATAGGTTAGGTATGCGTGGCGGACGAATAGGCTGCGTATCCGGGTTCGTCTCGTCGTTCTGAGCAACTTTCATGTACAAAGTATTTTCATCCGACTTACGGATTATTTTATATTAATTTTTAAAGTTTTATTTGATTTTCTAATTTATGGATTTAAGTTAATTCGAAATTAAATTTATATTTAAATACTATGGGTACACAGGAAGTGTACCCAGAGTGTGTCTAAGGGGCTGACAGGTGGGACCCTGGTCAAATGTCCAGTCAGCGTTTGACTGGACCGTTGACTGGTCAAAAAGGTCCATGGGACCCGCATGTCATTGATACATGTTTTACTAAACAACATTTGATTAGGTAATCCGGTTGATTAGGTTATTAAGCAGGTTAATTAAGTTAACTAATTTACTTACTAATTAATTAATTGGTTAACTAATTAATTAACCATTAATATTTAATTAATCTCTTTTTTTTTGGCGTGGGCCCCATATGTCATAGTCCCGGGAGGTTAGCAGGCGGTTAATCTGGCGTCAGGCGGGGTTAACGGGCGCATGCACCTGCAGGCACATGCCCGAGATCGGCGAGGAGGCGCCGACTATGGGCAGGCAAGGCTGGCCGCCGGAGGCGATAGATGGCGAGGCCCGAGCGGCGCGCCGGACACGAGGCGGCAGGCGGGGCGTTCGGTGCGATGTGTGTGTGGGGAAGGGTGGGGTGACGAGGTAGCAGTAGCGCCGGCGAGGCGGGGCAGCACACACGGGGCGAGCGGGACGGCGAGGTCCGGCTGGCGAGCAGGTCCCGTCGAGGACGACTCCGTGGGGTCGAGAGGGGAGATGGGGGGCGCTCACGGAGGAGGTAGGGTCAGGCAGCGGGCTCGGGGTGGATAGCGAGACGGCGGGCGGCGGCAGTGTCGGAGAAAGAGGGCGCCCGGTCGAAGAGGGCCTCCGCGGCGAGGAGGCGGATCGCGACATGGCCCCGGATCCGTCCCTCTCCGACGAGGCGGCTTACGGCGGTTCCCCGGCGTGGGCGTGGTCGGGCCGAGTCGGCGAGGCGCCCGGCGAGGAGGCTTGCGGGGAGTGGTGAGGCGGGGCAGGGTCGAGGCGGTCCCAGGCGGGGTCGAGGCGACATCGTGGCGGAGAACGCAGGCGATGGGGAGGCGGGAGGCGCCGCTCCGATCGAGATCCACTCGGGGCGGGTGGTGAGGCGAGGCAGGTCGGGGAAGGAGGCGGGGGTGCGGGGAGAGAGTGGGCGGCCAAGGGCTGGGGTTCGGTTCGGTCGGGGGGGAGGTTGACCTAGTAGAGGCGCCGGAGTGGGCGGCCTTGTCGGCTGATTGGCCCAGGCCACCGGGCGAGGCCAGATGGGGGGTTGTTCTTTCTATATATTTTTTCTAGTCTTTCCCTTTTCTTATTTTCTTTTCTTTTCCGAGTTAATTTATGTTTGAATAGCTTAGTTTTATAAAATACATTAGTTGTACTAAAATTAGTATTAACAAATATGCCACCACCACAATTAACTTGGCACCTAAAATAAATTAGTTTGTAAGTGTTTAATATTTTAAAATCATTTAACTAATTGTTTTTGCTACTATTTTATTCCTTTTGAGTATTTACATATCTTATACAAGTGTGGTTTCTCCACCATAATTACCTACGCATTATTTGGCACAACCAGAACATTTTAGTTTTATTATTTGAAAACTTTTGTTGTTTGCCTATATTTTAAATTTGAATCTGAATCGTTTTGAACTAACACGAGTTTACCAACAGTAACCTAGGTGACGTGGCATCATTAGCGCAGGGTTACTGTAGCTTGATTATCCGGGCGTCACAATTCTCCTCCACTACAAGAAATCTCGTCCCGAGATTTAAGAGGGGTGTAAGGGGGGGAAGTTTGGTAATGAATCTAGCGGGTCTTCTCATCCTGGCTTGCTCTTCTCGAAGAGGCCGGTCCAATACATTGATGTCTTCATGTCGCTGCTTTAGGTCATAAAGATGAAGTCGGCGTCCTATCTTCCGGAACTCCATCGTACTTACGAAAGAATAAAGGGTGGGCATACAGGGAGAACGGACCTCTGCAAGGTTAACTATCTGGTCGATAAGATCGGAGAAGGTGGCGGAAAGTAACTCTCGAATTGAAATTTAACGAATTATCGAGAGCAAAGTAAGAAAGTACCACGAGACGTTCCAAGCGGGTAGGCAATCGTTCGATGCCTGTTACAAGGCGTGAAAGGGGTTCAGAGCAACGGGAATAAGCATTGCGTCTGATAACAGAATAGATCACTAGGAAGGTGGCTCGTGATCTTTCATACGAAGCCAAGCGTGAGGATCAGCTTTAGGAACAGGGGTGTCTGAGAGTCAGGTTTAGATCACTGTGGAACTGTGGGTTATGGGCCCACCATGTGGTTTAAAAGTAAGAAGGGTGATGACGTCTTGCAAGATCATGTAGTAAGGCATGTCAGAGGATAGCCCGTCAGTTATGTCGGCAACAACATCGGTACCAAGGGCTAGGGACGAAGAGAACCAATTCCTGCTCGTTGAACGAGGCGGACCAATAGGCAAAGTTCTCGTCCATCGGTGGCTACCGGAATGTCATCAACAATAGTAACAGGGTTACACCAGACAAGATGGTACACGGAGGTGTTTACATAAGCAGGGATATTACTGCTTATATTATATAGATCACAAGAAGGTTTAAACAAACCAATGGAAAGGAAAATATGTTTAAACACCTAATTCAAGGGTATATCCTTCCCAAGGACAAGCAGAGCAAGATATCCATGACATGATATTAAGTAGAAAACCATTTAGGTAAAGGGGAAGGAATCTCATGATATTACCCATACAACGGTGTTAGGATAAGTGATAAATAAAATTTAGCATCGTGCTTCAAATGTTCCTGTTGAAAATCAGAGTATCATTGACATGCTTCGAGATAGCATTGACATGGTCTTCAGGTGAAGATCAGACTTTGGAAACACGAAGGATCCATCAGGAATAACTTGTAGAATAAGTCTTACAATTTCCTCATGGATGAATGGATAACCTTGCTGAAAAGGAATCTATAATGATAGGTCCTCCTGCCGAGGGGGGGGGGGTGCTAGGCACGACATCATGCTACTGGGTCATCAAAGGATCAACATCATAACTCTTGGAAAGTTTTCCCAACCATCATATCTGACCGAGATTCAGATCCGATTGGTGTCAGGATACCTCAGACTTAGGATACCTGAGAAGAAAAGGTGCAACGCAAATTGACGAGATGTCATTGTAAGATTCTCGGGGAAATGAACTATGAAGCGATTTCCGTAAACAAGAGTCCATCATTATCCCAAGGAGAGGACAAGGAGGTGTCTGGTGAACTCAACGGCAATTCACCGAGATTCCCAAAAGATGGACTTCCACAATTAAGTGAACAAGGAGATAACATTTGTCAGAACAAATGATATAAGGAAGTATGCTCGAGGAAAACAAACACAAGTAAACATTGGTTCAAAGGTGCGCCCGATGGGTTGGGTTGCACGACCAATGTCAGAATGGTGATTCAATAATCGATAGCCTAAGAATGAACCTTCGACCATTAACTTCAAAAAAATAGGGTTGCTAGAAGGAAAGAATCCAAACAACACCGTCCACTTGTTGGAATTAACACGGGGACCAAGAAAGAATGGTGATGGTGAGAAGTATTTCTATGTCAAGAATTCTCAAGAGGTGGAAAAAATCTCAGAACATTCTTGACATAAAGGATGGTAATACTCCAAGGTAAAGAAGAACAATTGCTGGGTAGTTAGGAACTCAAGGTATAACACCAAACATGAACAAGCTTGTGTTGGTGGGAAGGCAATAAAGTGGTCGATGATAATACAATTCATCATGGGAAAGGATGGTATTTCTCATCATGAATTCAATTGATATCCTGGATGAGCTCAGAATGCTGACGATCACGACACCTTTGTCGCGAGAGTTCATGAAGATGTAATCGATCGGCGACGACATCAAGTCAAAGTAATGATGAAGTGAAAGGTTATTGGAACCAAGGGTACGGCACAAACTCGAAACCAAGCTTGTTGTTCAAGGCGAAAAGATATGACGATGAGGATCGACGTAAGGTTAGTTCATCGTCGAAAATTGCGCTCCGAGAAGAAGAACCGGGTAGCACAGTTAAAATCATCACGAGAATGATATAGCCAAACAGGCTAGGAATGGCGTGGTCGGGTACAAACTCGTACTTATAGAAGCTTACTGAAGATTTGTTGAAGTGCGGACTCGGTTCAGTTATCGGTGTCTTTGAGTGTTTAATAACTCAGAGCCCGCGAAAAATTGGAATCAGTGGGAAGGTAGCACTTGATGAAGAACTCATAAAAAGTTATGCAGTTCCATGATAATCTCGAGATACCAGGGGGGTAATACTCGACACAAGATCAAAGTAAAGGTTGACTGGGGTATTGCTCTACCGAAGACAAGTGCTTAAACTTGCACGAGAAATGGTATTTAAAGGAGAACATGGTTGGAACCACGATTGCAAAAGGCCAGATTCCAGATATAAGATGAACTTATACCAAAGGAATAATTAATTTAAGAGAAGCTTTAATGATAAGGTCTACGTCGTGTCCATGGGCATGAACACAAGTTAAAGGTCGACTACCACTTCTCCAATGCATAACCTTTCATTCACTTCTCACGTTCGATGAAGTTGCAGTGTTGAAAATTTTATCCGGCGAAGCACCAGAAGAGTATGATTCGTGAAAACTTTCGGGTTCACACGGTTTAGTGAAGGCATATGTTCAACCCATAGGGGCTTCTTGGAATCATATACCAGAATCTTTAGAAATAATTAACTCAAGCTCGAAGGCAGAGCATGGTTGAGAAAGCAGAGGATACAATTTACCAAAGGCATTATGTATCAGAGGAAAGGCTCACAAGGTTATTGAATATGAAGGGCGTTGTCAGATAAAATCCAACAAAGGATCTGGTGGTCCACAAGGGATCTGATGTGAGCATCAGTACTCAACTAGAGGTAGAAGAATGCAAGGAGATCAAATTATAGAAACAACTGACTAACTCAATTGTCAAATGCAAAGGAATTATGATTCCCAATTCAAGGGATCAGAAGCAATGCTCTGATTAGGGATGGATAAGTCGAATAGTCTTAGGGTACAATCAACGACAATTGGATTGGTCAAGAACCAATTCCAGTTAAAAGAATGGAAGCTCAGCCGGAAAGGTAATTTATAAGGATCAATGATGATAGCGTGTATTCGCAAACATATTGAGTCAATAGACCCAAAATGATAATGACAAGGAATGTCAATAAGACTACGAGACTTATGGGATTATCCATAATGCAAGCAAGCAAGAATTTCAAGAGCCAAGGCTCCAGAGGATTTTCAGAAGATCGAATAGTATTTAGGAGACTTTTGAGAAACACATGAAAACTGGGGATGAACGGATACTCGACAAGTGCGAGTATTTATTTGAAGGGGTATTCATGTGGCAAGGAACTGTAGGCAGTAGGCACAATGTATTCTCGGAACAATAGATAAAACTTCGGGGTATCATGTAATAACAAGATCAATGGGGGATGATCGTATGAATGGCAAGTGTAAGTAGTTATCCATACGGATTTATCGGTGGTCAGGAATAGCAAAAGTGATGGGCACAAAGTCTTGAGAGAACATCAGAGAGTATCTTCGGAATCTTCTGATTAGCAGACGATCATCTGAAGTGAGGGGCTCTCCGGGAGAAAGTACTTGCGAGAACCTAAAGTTAGTTTTGTTTTTAGCAAATTCATTTAACCCGAATAGAAGAGAGTTCAGAATCCCAGAGTAAAGGTCGAGGAGTAAAAGATCCTAGTACCACCCGATGGCGGCGTGGGCCGTAAGGCACACAGCCAAGTTAGTAAAAGTTTTGCAATGCCTAGACTCGACTTGACCAAGGAGTGTGGAAAGGGGATTCTCTACAGCGATGGCTCGATACCAACTTGTGGCGCCCGATTTAATCGTACACTAATCATGCACGCAAATGTATGCGATCAAGATCGAGACTCACGGGAAGATATCACAACACAACTCTAAAACATAAATAAGTCATACAAGCATCATAATACAAGCCAGGGGCCTCGAGGGCTCGAATACAAGTGCTCGATCATAGGCGAGTCAGTGGAAGCAACAATATCTGAGTACGGACATAAGTTAAACAAGGTGCCATAAGATGGCTAGCACAAAGCGGGATCAGATCGAAGAGGAGCAGGCCTCCTGCACTGGATCCTCCTAAGCTACTCCCAGGTCGTCGTCGGGGGCTGCACGTAGTAGTAGGCACCTCCAGTAGTAGTCGTCATCGGCGGTGGCGTCAGCTCCGGGCTCCATCGTCACAGTTGCAGCAATCGGGTAGAGGTAGGGGAAAAGGGGAACAAGGCAACCGTGAGTACTCATCCAAAGTACTGCAAAGCAAGGAGCTACACTACATATGCATGGATATATGTGTAAAGGGCCATATCGGTGGACTGAATCTGCAGAATGCCGAGAATAAGAGGGGTGATAGCTAGTCTTAACGAAGACTAAACTCGGACACCTGTCTTGCAACAGGTAGGAGGGACAATCTGAAGTCCTCCAAGTAACATCACATAGCAATAATCCTACCGGTGATCCCTCCTCATATCCACGAGAGAAGCGACCACGGTTGTATCTAGCACTTGAAAGGGTGTGTTTTATCAAGTATCCGGTTCTAGTTGTCATAAGCTCAAGGTACAACTCCAAGTCGTCCTGTTACAAGATCACGGCTATTCGAATAGATTAACTTCCCTGCGGGGTGCACGATCTTACCCAACACGCTTGATCCCATTTGGCGGACACACTTTCCTGGGTCATGCCGGCGCGGAAGATCAACACGTCGCAGCCCACCTAGGCACAACAGAGAGGCCAACACGCGGTCTAAACCTAAGCGCGCAGGGTGCAGGTCCATCGCCTACGAGCACACACTTGCGTTGCGTGGCGGCCGAGGCGCACCTAGCCTAGCAGGCGTTCCAGTCCAATCCGGCGCGCCGCTCCGTCGTGACGTCTGAAGTGCTTGGTGATACCACGGCGGGATACCAATAACTACTCCCGTAGATGGTTAGTGCGTATAAGCTCGTAGCCAACTCAGATCAAATACCAAGACCTCGTTAAGCGTGTTAAGTATCCGCGATGACGCCAAATAGGGCCAGGCCCACCTCTCTCCTAAGCGGTCTCAACCTGCCTGCCGCTCCATACAAAGATCCATCCGAGGGGCCGTCGGGACAAAGGTCCTTTCAGCCCCCAATCAAGTGAATCACTCGCATGGGTGCTCCACAAGCGACCGACTCTAGTCTCCACATGTATCATGTATAAAGTATATAGTATATACCGTGATCACCTCCCGAGTGATCACGGCCCGATAATATAGCACGCAGACGGACAAGAATGTAGGGCCACGGATGAAAGTACTAGCATCCTATACTAAGCATATAGGATTGCGGTAAAAGGTAACAACATAGTAACAAGGACAGGCTATGCATCGGGATAGGTATAACGAAAGCGATAACATGCTACACTACTCTAATGCAAGCGGTATAGAGTAGAATAAGCGATATCTGGTGATCAAGGGGGCTTGCTGGTTGCTCGGCAAGAGAGAGGGTTAAATCAACTCAAGTAGTCGAACCAGGCAGCAGCAGCGTCGGTCTCGAGTCTACGGAAAAGGAGTGCGGAGGAACACAATAAATAACAGAGCAATCAAATGTAACACAAAGCAAAAAGCGGCAAAACGTTGTGCTAGGGGTGACCTAACGTGGGATAGGTGATACGGTGAAGGAAACATCAGGAAAATATCCCGGTGTTTACGTGTTTTCTAGCGGAGGGCGAAGGGGAAAGTTGCGAGTTCGATAGGTTAGGGATGCGTGGCGGACGAGCAGGCTGCGTATCCGGGTTCGTCTCGTCGTTCTGAGCAACTTTCATGTACAAAGTATTTTCATCCGAGTTACGGATTATTTTATATTAATTTTTAAAGTTTTAATTGATTTTCTAATTTATGGATTTAAGTTAATTCGAAATTAAATTTATATTTAAATGCTACGGGTACACGAAGTGTACCCGAGTGTGTCTAAAGGGGCTGACAGTGGGACCTGGTCAAATGTCGATCAGCGTTTATTTGGACGTTAGTTGGTCAAAAGGTCCATGGGACCCGCATGTCATTGATACATGTTTTACTAAACAGCATTTGATTAGGTAATCCGGTTGATTAGGTTATTAAGCAGGTTAATTAAGTTAACTAATTTACTTACTAATTAATTAATTGGTTAACTAATTAATTAACCATTAATATTTAATTAATCTCTTTTTTTTTGGGCGTGGGCCCCATATGTCATAGTCCCAGGAGGTTAGCAGGGTGGTTAGCAGGCGTCAGGCAGGGTTAGCAGGCTCATGCACCTGCGGCACATGCCCAGATCGGCGGAGGCGCCGACTATGGGCAAGGCAAGGCTGGCTGGCGGAGGAGGCAGAGGCGAGCCAGCGGCCGGGAGCCAGGCGCAGAGCGGGAGGCGTTAGTGCAGAATGTGTGTGGGGAAGGCCGGAACAGCGAGGTAGCGATAGCGCCCGGCGAGGCAGCGCCTGCACACGCGAGGCAGGAGACGGCGAGTCCGGCTGGCGAAGCAGTGTCCGTCGAGGACGACTCGGGCCGGTCGAGAGAGGGAGATGGGGGCGCTCACGGAGGAGGTAGGGTCGAGCAGCGGGGCTCGGGGTGGATAGCGAGGCGACGGCGGCGGCCGGCGGTGTCGGAGAAAGGGCGCCCGGTCGAAGAGGGCCTCCGACAGCGAGGCGGATCGCGACATGGCCCCGGGATCCGTCCCTCTCCGACGCGAGGCGGCTTGGCGGTTCCCAGGCGTGGGCGTGGTCGGGCCCGAGATGCAATGGCGCGGCGAGGAGGGCTTCTTGGGAGTGGTGAGGCGGGGCCGAGGTCGAGGCGGTCCGGTAGGGGGTCGAGGCGGCATCGATGGCGGAAGCAGCGGCGATGGGGGCGGAGGCGCCGCTCGATCGAGATCCACTCGGGGCGGGGTGGGGAGGCGAGGCAGGTCGGGGAAGGAGCGGGGGCGTGCGGGGAGAGTGGGCGACCGGGCTGGGGTTCGATTCGATCGAGGGTCGGGGTTGACCTAGTAGGGCGCCGGGGTGGGCCGGCCTTGTCGGCCTGATTGGCCCAGAGGCCAGCTGGGCCGAGGCCCAGATGGGGGGTTGTTCTTTCTATATTTTTTTTTGTTCTAGTCTTTCCCTTTTCTTATTTTCTTTTCTTTTCTGAGTTAATTTTATGTTTCGAATAGCTTAGTTTTATAAAATACATTAGTTGTACTAAAATTAGTATTAACAAATATGCCACCACCACAATTAACTTGGCACCTAAAATAAATTAGTTTGTAAGTGTTTAATATTTTAAAATCATTTAACTAATTGTATTTGCTACTATTTTATTCCTTTTTGAGTATTTACATATCTTATACAAGTGTGGTTTCTCCACCATAATTACCTCGCATTATTTGGCACAACGAACATTTTAGTTTTATTATTTGAAAACTTTTGTGGTTTGCCTATATTTTAAATTTGAATCTGAATCGTTTGAACTAACAGAGTTTACCACTGATAACCTAGGTGGCGTGGCATCATTAAGCAGGAGATTCTGTAGCTTGATATCCGGCGTCACAGCACATCCAAAATAAGGGATGGCTACGGGAAGCCATGGCGTCATAAAACAAGCGCCAAAGCAAGGAAGAGTGCGGATAACCACGACGGTTAATGCGGATTCAGGGCTCTGGACCTAATCAGCAAAAAAGCCATCTAAAGGCAGCAAGAGGACCATCACAGTGCAGAATAGAGTCCTAGACAGACTATGCAAAATTCATAGAACCCACGACAAACCTGCAAACCACACGCACATAGAGTCTTTGGGTCTTCAAGCGAGCCCGGCAAATTAAGCGCCAAACACAAGGAGAGAAACACCAAGTGAAGACGAGGATGAACCTCGCCAGACCGAACAATGAAGGGCGAGAAAAAAATCCCGCCCGAGGTTAAAGCAGTGAACATGATCCACGCGACTCACATCCATGAGGAGAGCCGAGCAGCAGCATAGAGGCCGCTTCGATATAGAGCCCATCGTACTCACGCTGACATTGGATGCCTTATCCGATCACTTCGATAACTTAGATGTCGAACTAGTATTGGTGTGGAGGATCAAAAGGCCTTGGTGCTCGACCCAATAATCGGCGGATACCGTCTCACCGCGTCCTTATGGGCGGGCGGCGCGATCTCACTTTAATATATGAGGACCTTTACATCCGCGAGGATGAGATAGACCCATCGAAATTAACAAAAGCAACACCACCTTTGAAGGGTGATACGAGCGTTGAAGCCCATGCGAGAGAGCTCCGTCACTGCTGGAGGTAACATTCGGCTCTCGAGCAACTCGAAGCGAAGAACTACTCTTGACCGCCGCACTCTTCCAAATCGACTATCACGCGATTGCTCGGAAGAAACGGCCGCTCGCTTCAGCGCATTGCGCACTATGGTTACCTTACACTTAAGATGCCGGTCCACGTGGCGTCATCACCGTTAGTGGAATAACGAGAGCACATGCAGCGAGAGAAACAGCGGCGGCCCTCGCGGCGGACTATAATGACCTCCAACATCGAAAAACATGACTGGTCCATAAAGACCACAGACTTCGGCTAAACGAGTCCGGTCGCCGGATAAAATTGAACTAGGGCACCGTATATGTAATCCCATAGCGGACACGGGGGCTATAAATACTTAACACAGTCCACGGTTGGCTCAACCTTATGGGCAGGCGAACATCTTACACTTTTATTATCCGCCGCATACTTACGTTGTGCTCTTCTCGAGTTTTCCTTCTTCCACGAGCGCGTTAAGCGCGATACCCTTCGAGATACTGGCTGCAAGCGAGCAGGCGCGGGCGTGCAGCGGGGCCCGTTCAACATGTTTCTTTTAGATTAAGCCTGTGTAAACCTTTTTATTGCCTCTTGTTGTTCAACAATCCCATGGGTCCCATACCCACGAGAGGATCTGCCGTTTTGGCATCTCGCCACGACAGTTAACGCGTGCACGGAAAAACAGGGTTTATAGCGAATGGGCATTCTTGAGCCCATCGATTATTATAAAGTCCGAATACCCTCGGGAGTGTTCGGCGTCCAAGTTTGGCCTTATATGCAGCAGCTCCGAATAATGTCTTTGGTCAAATGTTGGGTTTGCCCGGCTCTGGGTTTGCCGCCTTATGTTCGTTACTATCGGCTAAGGTGGCCAAGGAGAACTTCTGGCGATTGTGCCCTGGTTATTCGGATGAGCACCTCGGTAGAAAGCGAACTGTTTGTCATGATGCAGCGAGAGACTGTTCAACCACTCGAAGACTTATCGGAATCTTTAGGATCCCTCGCATTAACAAAGGACCGTTTCCGGTCATGTACACCTGCGCCCGTATTCGGATGCAGCGAAGGTACCGGGGCTACATAGTAGCCCCAACATTAGAACTCCATGGCTAGCGAAAGTGTTACAGCTATATAGTCACGGTTGCCTAGTTCAGCGTCGATCACCTCCTTCATGAACCAAGGCGTTGGATCAAGTGTGATTAAGCATATTTTTTGCGAACACCCCGCATTACTGCGTGGGGGATGAAATAACGACTGCTATCTTCGGATTAAACATTCATATACATATATGTAAATGGCCACACAAGGGACACAATAATACTTTCGGGCAAAAAGTATAAATATAGCCTTATAACCAAACTAACTTTGTTTCTTACAATGATTTGATTCATCACTCGAATAAGACATTCTTGAAACCTTTGCGCCTCTATCGGTGGGCACCTTCTGTGACTGTGCCAAGTAGTGCTCGTAGGAAGCTATTGCCCCCGGGATCTTGGGTCGCTATAATATTGGCCTCCATATCCATCCAATAGGCTTTAACACGGGCAAGAGCCATCCGTGCACCCTCTATGCATGCCGACCTCCTCATGGCTTCGATCCGAGGCACGGCCCCAAGGAATCGCTGCACCAAGACAAAGTAACTGTCCGGCTTAGGCCCTTCCGGCCAAATATGGTCTATCACAGACCGCATTGCAAGACCGGACAACCTGTGAAGCTCCGCTGCAGCAGCCATCTTGTCATTTAACGGCAGCGGGCGAGTGGGAGCATTGAATTGCGACCAGAAAAGCTTCTCCACCTCCTTATCACAATTACCATGAAGAACTCGGCAGCATCAGCCGTACTCTTCGCCAAATCCGTATATCGTCGCGGAACTCAGCGCCCATCGAGGGGCGTGCCGGATCGAAAAACCGTCCGCATGACAAGTAGGAACCTCCGGCCCGCGATATTCTTGGCTGTTGCAGCTCCTCCGCGCCCCAGAGCTCGGTCTCTATTTCCTTGGTTGCATTGCGTGCCTTATCCAGCTCGGCCAAGCTATCTTTATGCTCCTTTTAAGGAGCTCATACGGTCAGCGGCATTTTTAACTCAATAGCCATTTCGGACATCTTTTCTTAACCGGCGATGGCGGCCTGTTCGGCTCTCGGTTCCTCGATGCGCCTTTAGGGCAACCGCATTGCTATTCGAGCTTGTTCCTTGGCTTGGACAAGCTCGCCCTCGAGGCCTCCACAGCGGCACCATCTGCGGTCAAACATATTACATTAATATCATGCGCCTCCATATTTTCTTACACAAAGGAAGGCGAGCACATACCTTGTGACTTGTCAGCCGCTCGTTCACCAGCGTGATATCGGCATCAATCAATCGAATCTGCTGGTCGGTTCGGAAACTTCCACAGTTGGTGGTGGCGGACTCACGGTACCTGCACATATTTATAGTGCAATCATTGATTTATGATCCCGGTTTGCCCCCTACGGCGGGCAACCCGATGTCTCGAGGCTACTATCTATATGGAGCACACCTAATCGTGCCTCACAGCCAAAACAGTGTATTCTTCACTACATACCTCAAAGCCTCGGCGGACTTGCAAATGCTTCATTCAAACCGCTTGTAGCCGATGAAATCTTACGGAACACTCTGCTCATTAATGGCGGTGCTCCTCAAGGCGCAGCCGCTCCGATGGGCCCGTCATTATGTCGGCGGACAGCCGGATTTCTGCGAACCCTTCCCATCGCCCCTCGCGGGAGCCAAGCGCCAGAGCTCGGGCGGTGGCCAGCGTTAGCGTCCGACCTCGGCAGATCCGGACTTCTCGTGATGACGCCGGTGTCGCCCGCTTCCTGAGCCGGAGGTAGGTGGGGTCTCGTCTCCATCATCTCCGGAGGAAGGTCCCCGAGCGAACTACTGTTGAGAGGGCTGCTAGCGAGCTACGAAGACTAATCCTGGTTATTGATCTAGGAGGAGCGGTACCTTGAATTAAAAATTAAATTACAGCTCGGTGGAGGGCTGGCCCGTTGGTGGGCACGATGCGGTGAGGGTGCCCGTTGGGGCAGAGCCCCCTGGTGTTATCTTTTTCCCGGGTTTGGGCATCTCCGTCTCTGAGTCTCTGGAGGCGGCCCTCTTCTTCCCGCGCGGGGAGGAGGCCTTAGCCTCCCCTTCCCGACTATGCTCCTTAGGGGAGGTAACAATTCCCCCGGTTCAGATGCGTAGCGTGTGGGGTTCGGATTCTTCGTCCTTCCCCTGGTCTTTCCCCGGGCGCATCCTGCTGAGTACTCGGTCAAGCATCTTGGCTATGGTGGGGGCGGGCGAGCCTTCGGGAAGTGGCGCCGGACACCTAATTCTCTCCGCCTTGCTGAGCCATTCCTGGACGCGGATGATTTTCAGAATAAACAATCACAACAAATACAAAACACGGTGTCCGGTATCAAGTTTACTTACTTTGGTATCTAGGCGATTGCAGCTTAGGCCCACATCCTCGGTGGTGTCCGGATATTTTACTTTCCGTCCGAAGAATAATTTGCACATCTCTTCGAGCTTCAGGCCGAAGAAGTGCTTGATGGTCCGCGGACCCTCCGGAATGAACTCCCACATCCGGAGAGGCCGGCGTTGGCACGACAACATCCATCGGATCAACATCACTTGCATTATCTTGTGAGATTAATGTCCCTTGCAAGAAGCTCCGGATCACGATTCTGCGATCTTGGTATATCACCAGTAGCGTCCCCAATTCCGCCCTCGTCTATCCACAGGCCAAGCTGTGACGGAGGCGAACAAAACTTGGGGCAGCCGCCCACTTTGTGCCTCACAGGAGCCGTGACATAGAACCACCTCCGCTGCCATACGCCGGATACTTACAGGAAAGAACCCTCAGCCCGCAGGGCATCTCCGTTCCTGCTTATTCGGCACCTCCGCACTACATATAAGCCCCTCGATCATCTTCGGTGTCACATTGAAGGTCTTGAGCCATAAGCCGAAGTGTGGGCGATATGGAGAAAAGCCTCGTACACAATAATAAACGACGAGATGTGGAGGATAGCGTTCGGAGCCATATCGTGAAAATCCAACCCATAATAGAACATGAGCCCCCTCACGAAGGGATCGAGAGTGAAACCCAGACCGCGGAGGAAGTGTGGGAAGAAAACGACACACTCGTTGGGCTCCGGCGTCGAGATGACCTGCCACAGGCGGGGAGCACATCTGCAGGGATATCTGCGGTCAAGTATCCGACCTCCCTAAGCTTGACAATGTCCTTCTCTTGATCAAGAGGCCACCCACCGTACGAGGTCAGATCCGGACATATTGGAGGATTCCGGAGGGGTAGAGCTCAGGTTTTGGGTGTTAGAACTTGACGTGCGAGAAGGAGCGATGAAGGTGAAAAAGGAGGCGTAGGTCTCGACCCCTTTATAAAGAGGGTGAATATCAAGAGTCCCCGGTGTGACTGTTTGAGGCTTATCTAAAAAAACACGGGTTATACCAACAGTCGACGTGGGGTCACGCGTGCCCATACTGATGGAAAATCCCGTAATAAGAGGAATAAGATCTCTGCCTCGACGGGATGTGCCAATAAAACCGCCTCGCAACACGAGTCGTTGTCCGCGAGGAAGCGTCGGTTAGCGTTGGACCAAGCCCGGCGAGGGCACGATACGACGATTGCTAGCAAATCAGATCTATACCATCGAAGATCATCTTGCAGATCGAGACCACGGTCTCGTGTTTGATGACCACTTTAGGTATTGAGGAGGAGAACCCGCCTGCAATGCGAAGACAAGACTGCACGCGGACTCATCGTCATTGAAGCCTGGTTGAGAGACTCTTGAGGAGTCTGGATTAGGGGTATCCGGACAGCGGACTGTGTAACATCCGGACTATTGAGCGTGAAGATACAAGACTCAAGACTTGACCCGTGCGGATGGGACTTTCCTTGGTGTGGAAGGCAAGCTTAGCGATCCGGATATTATATTTCCTTCCTTGTAACCGACTCCATGTAAGCCTAACCCTCTCGGTGCCTATATAAACCGGAGGGTTGAATCCTGAAGGCCGATCACAACTACAATCATACCATCATAGGCTAGCTCTTAGGGTTTAGCCTCTATGATCTCGTGGTAGATCTACTCTTGTACTACCCATATCATCAATATTAATCAAGCAAGAAGTAGGGTTTTACCTCCATCGAGAGGGCCCGAACCTGGGTAAACACATGTGTCCCTTACTTCCTGTTACCATCAGCCTTGACGCACAGATATGGACCCCCTACCCGAGATCCGCCGGTTTTGACACCGACAGCTCTCCCACGGTGCAAGGCCCCTTTGGCGGCGGTGGCCATACCAGCCGGATCTGCTGCTGCTCCGGCTCTCGCTCGCTCACTCTGCTGCTCTGCTCTCCCCCTCACTCGTACTACTGCTCTACTCTTGCTCTCGCTCACGCTGCTGATGCTGGTACACGGGCTGATGGAGCTACACGAGTTGCTCCTCTGGCATGAGTTGCTACTCCTCCAGGCGCTGATGCTCCGGCTGTTATCTGTTATTGTGTTCCCCGTCGATCGCCTGCTGATTTAGATCAATGTTTCTCTACTACTAGTGCTCGAGCGGCCTAAACTACATGTGAAGTGCCTCTCTTCTACCAGTGCGTTCAGTTTCGATATTAACATTCAGATTCCACAGTAAATTTCAGTTTCGATAGTTAAGTTCAGAGTCAACAGTTTTTATCTCATCTGTTGTAGTCAGGTGTTTTTTGGTGATGTAAATTTTACATCTATCACTTTTTGGTAATGTATTTTACGTCATCTATTGGAGATGCTATTAAAATCCCACTTGAGATTAATGATGTCTGTCTTGTACTGCTTCAGCCTCGACGTCTTACGGCTCGTCGGAGCTGCTCCAACAATGGAAACATCCATCACAACAGAGCAGTGCCTTGGACGTTGTCTACAGATTCCTCGGATCTTCCTCCACACCTCCGACAGCCACCTCTGCCTCAACTTCTTCCGCGACCAACCCAATGATGCCGAGGTCGACATGGCTATGGCAAAGAGGTTATGCACTTGTCGCATCACTTATTACTCTACATTCATGTCGATCCATTAGGGCTATTTTGGTTCAAAGGAAAAACTGAAGGAAAAACATAGCAAAAGAATTTTTCCTATGGCACTCTACTGTTCAATTATTCATGAATTTTGTTGAATGGAATGGAGCAAAACATCCACCTGGACCTACTTTTCAAAATCCTATGCATGAAAACAAGACCAAGTGCATTAGTGGCAGAATAACATTCTAATTGTAGACGCTTTCATATGGTTTCACTTTAATTTAGCCATGTTTCTTTGCATTCCTCTTCTCATCCAATTCCTGTGAACCGAACACCCAAGTTGACAGAAATCCCATGTTTGCAAATGCTCTGTTTCCCACGTGCATTACTATCCTATTCTGGTGTTTTTCCTATCCCTGCATTTTTAGAATCCTGCAAGCCAAAGGAGCCCTTACAAAATTACTTCAGTTACAGGTAGGTGTCGAAGAAAACTTCGTGCGGTTTGTCCTGCTCCAGCCGCAACATCGTCCACCTCACCTGAGCTCCTCCATCGATAGAAGCATCCACCACACCAGACATCACGACTCCTGACCGTATTTCGCTGCCTCAGATCTCCTTCCCTGCCGCCGGCACCCACCGTAATAGCATCACCATCATCGACTCAACAGATGAACCTGAGGAGTCCACGGGTCCAGAAGAGAGTCATGATCTTTTGTTTACCTTATGTTATGCATTGCTTAATATTACCTGCTACTTTATCATCCTATGCACCTCTTAGATTCCAAGTCAGGTCCAAATTGGTGTTCAAAGATGAGTTTTAAAATTAGTTGTGGGGCACATATCGAGGCAGCCATGAATAGTATCTTTGTCTATTATATGGTTCACCTAGGGTATGCCTATGTTGTTCATCTTGGGTGGAAACAAATAGTAAAGCAATCATCATCTGTCTTTTTATTAAATTAAAGCTATCATGAGCCTGCTATCATTATTTTTGGATCCATCCACTGGTTGTTACCATCACTCTAGATTTCTGCATGCTCTCCTTACATAATCTCACTATATTTTTAGTATGCATATGGGATATTGTACAGATCATCTTGAACATGTAGAGAAAAGATAAGAGTTTTGTGTGGCAATACAATGTCATGCGACATCGCTCCATGGTGGGTTCAATGGCAAACCCTCCCCTTCTCCAGTTGTAATCGAGAGGAAGATATACATTACGAGGCGGATTCGGATCGACTGACCACTCCTATTTACCTGCCAAGGTGTTTGCTCTAACTTGGCATGATGATGTTAGTCATATCATGCATATGTTGCCTTGTAGTGCCTACTTTCGACATCATATATGTCATCTGCTTAGTTTAGACATGTTTTGTAATGCCACCTGTTTGGTTTCTATATCATATATGGAAATTATGCAGTCTCATCTCTTTTAGCCAGCCATAATATATGTGAAATATGCAATGCCATCCTGTTTAACCAGGCATCATATAGTTGAATGATATCTTTCCCATCCTTTTCTTCATTACATTTCCATTGTCTACAATGTTTGTAAATTAAACTATACTCTTCCTGTGAATCAGCCATTTGCGTGGGTGATGGAAAAATCTGGAGTGAAAACAAGGTCTTCAGAGCAGACAGTGCTACATGTTGAAGCAGATCTCTTGCTGGGTCCCGGTAGCTCCTAAGAGATGGATTCAGAGACAGATGACCAGTCCTATTCCCCCACCGAGGTGTATGCTCTAACTTGGCATGGTTATACTGCTCATATCATGCATATTATGTCTTGCATTGCATAGTTTAGACATCATATACACAATATTCAACACCATGTTCTTAGTTCAGACATCATATATGCGAATGCCCTCTGCTTAGCATATAAATCACATATGTGAATTAAATCATGTGATCTTGATTACTTAGATAACATGTATGTGAATTATGTCATGCGTACCTGTTTACTAAAGACATCTTATAATTATCTCATGCCATCCTGTTTAGTTAGTCATCATATCTTTGAATTATGTCATGCTATGCTATCCAGTTTAGATAGACATCATATATGTGAAATTATGTCATGCTATCCTTTTTAGTTAAACAATATACATGTCAACTATTTCATGCCCTCTTTTTTCCACACTCTCTATTGCAGCTATCTCTCATACAATGTTTGTACATTCAACTATGTTTCCTGTTTATCAGCCATTTGAATTGGGCGGGTGATGGCGATATCTAGCGAGTAAAACACAGTCTTCAAATAAAAAGCAGTACTACCTCTTTAGCCGGGGTTGGAGTGCGACATATGCCAATGGATGGCTTATCATGGTGGGAGCGAGTAGAAACGTCGCCGGTGCACAGGCGGGATGGCGTGAACACGAGCATGGCGCACTACCCGAGTTCGGGGCTCTCCTAGGAGATAACACCCCTAGTCCTGCTCTGCAGGTCTCCGCATGATCACTAAGGCACAAGTGGTACAATGGTGCTCCTCGAGCTGTTTGCTAGAGGTAGGAGAAAGCAAGGCTAGCTCTGTCCTTTCTCTATGGGTTAATCTAGTTCTAACGGGTTGGGAACCCTTTGCATGGGTGCCACAGAGGGTTTATATAGGCCTACCCCGGGGTACAATAATGTCTGACGGGTGTAGGACTGGCTGTCGGTCTCTCTGTCACGGCTTCTCCATGCAGGCTCTTGAGAACCCATGCTGGTGGGCCCCTTGATTTCAATGCAGTATGGGGCAGGCCCCCTTGCCCATCTCACGAATCTTGTCGGCTGCCGGTCATTATAGCCGTGATGCTGATGACGCAGGCTCGGTCAAGGGAGCGTGGCTACAACTCCGCCGCTTGGCGGGCGATTACTGTAGCCACTATGCGTCTCGTCTGGTTAATGGCGCGTAGGTCCCGAGGAAGGGGCGGGCCGACTGCTGGGGGCCGACCTCCCTCTGGTCCGACTGGTGGGGCTCTAGCCGTCTTTCGGGCTCTCGCTGATCGGTGGGGCCCGTCGTCCTTGGGCCGTACCGACAAGCCGTCGTGGGAGTAGGGCCATGCCTTCTTGTGATGATGTCAAGGGTGGTGTAGCAGTCTTGCGGCAAGGGCGGAGATCTCCGGATGGTATTTTCTTGTGTACGCGTCCACTGGATCGAGAGTGGGAAGGGCTATCTGTAGCCACTTCTGTCTTGTCTTTCTTGGCGGTAGCGGGCTTTGTTGGCGCCACGCAGCCGACATTGCTAGGGTCGGCTTCTCTAGAAAAGCGCCAACTAGGAGTCGGCTTGTCTTAATCGGTCTCTCGGACTTCGGCCGTCTCACAGCGGCTATTCCTCGGCCGGCCACGAGCGACACTTCATCTTGGTGCCTTGAGGGGTGCAGCCAGCCCCAATGTCTTGAAAGGTTCTGGGACTCGGGTTGGCCTACCCATGGCTCATTACTCCGACAGTAGTCCCCGAAGCTAGTGAGGTGCCGCAGCTGAGCAGCCGAGGAGCCTCAGCAGTTTCTTTCTCCGAGTGCTTGAGGTGGAGCTTCGTCCGGCTTCTCCCGGACCGACTGATAGGAGTCGGACTCGCCCAATCTGACTTATCCAAACTTCGAATGCATCGGCGGGAACCAAGTAGCGTGCTAGCTAAGCCTCCAGGCCGCCGCCCGTTATGGGCTTGTCACATGGCGGCGAGCGGTCGGGGCAGTCTGCCAACCCATGCTCGCGATGGGACATGTCTACTGGCGGGGCCCGCCACTACCACGCCTCGGCACGCGAGCGGATCCTCTGCGGCCGAGGTGGGCGGTTGAGTTTCCCGTGGAGTTACTGCACGCAGTAACTCACGCGATAAACATGGGGGCGTGGGGTCGTGGGCGCAGTAAATCTCACGATCGCCCCCTTGGCTTCGCAGCCCATAGGCCTATATGTACGGGGAGGAGGGGGGAGCGGCGGAGCACGTGCGTCCCTCCTCCCCATTCTTTTCTCCTTCTTCTTCCTCTCGCCGTTGCGCCTCCAAGCCACGCTGAGCGCCGTGGTGATCGTCTCCGATGAGCTCATCCTCCAATCCCGCCCCCATGGCGTTAGGAGCATGGGGCGGCTCAGGGTCCATGATGACCATCGACTTCCTCTGCCGGACCAGGCGGCTACCCGGCAAGGACCACATGAAGGTCCGCCTCACATTGAAAGAGGAAATTTATTTGGGGAAGAAGGAGGCGGCGGGTGTCGTCTTACGCTCGCGCCTTGCTGTGACCTCGGCCTGCCGTGGCGGCTTCTTCTGATCCTTCCTCGAGTTCTATGGTCTCCAGCCACACCACCTCACCCCGAACACGGTGGTGCTGCTGTCCGCCTTCGTCACCCTGTGCGAAGGCTTCCTCGGCGTCCTCCCCACCATTGAGCTTTGGGGGAGTTCTTTTACATCAAGCTCGGCACCCTCGTCACAGGCGTGCCGGCCCAATGCGGTGCGTTCATCGCGGTGCGGAGGCCGGCAGCCAACAATCCGTTTCCTCCCATCACGCTAATCAAATCGGTGAAGATGTGGCAGCGGTCGTACTTCTACGTGAAGAGCGTCTTCCCAGAGGGCGAATGGGTCAACTTGCCGGCTTATGAAGCCGGCGCGCCGGCTTGGAGGCGGCCCAACTGGTCGTACCGGGCCTAGACCCTATAACCTTCTGGAGCCACCGCCATCGCGCGGCTCCAAATGTTGATCTGATCGGAGCGGCTGCCGGGCCCGACTTGCTGTCCGCCTTCGTGGCGCGCAGAGTGCTCTTGCTCCAGGGCCGCCCTCACATGATCTGCCAGATGAGCGGGCACCGGTACCCAAGCCGGCTGTGTACCAAGGTGATGCCTCACGCAGAGGTAGCCCTCATGGTGAACTATCTTGTGAACTGCGAGCTCACGGAGGAGTGGCGGTTTGGCAAAGAGCCGTATTCACGCGCCAACCCACCGCCTATGGTAAGTCATCTGTCTTTTTTCCCTGTCTCTTTGTTGCCGAGTTCGTCCTGTCCAGCCTGACCAATCGGCCTTTGAACAGAGCCCCCTCCTCCAGCCAGCAGCCGGCGCCGCAGGGCCGGAGCGCCAATTCCTCCCGGCCAGGCGGAGGCGGCGTCGGCGACCTGACTTGGGGACAGCGGCCTTGGAGGGCGCGCCGAGGAGGAGGCAGCGGCAGGCGGCCCGAGTCTCGAGCCAGCCTCGAGGTGGCCCGGCGATGTTCTTGAGGAAATCGCCTGCGCCACCAGCCGAAATCGGCCAGCGAAGCGAGCTTCGTCTGCGCGCCAGGATGCCCGGTAGCGAAAAATGTCGGGGCAGCGCCCGAGCTTGTTGGTGATCGGCGAATAAGCCAAGGAGCTCGGCCCACAGCGACCAAGCGGGGCGAAGAAGGCATGAAAAAGCTATCCGCTTCCGCAAGAGAGGTGAAGAAGCGCGGCTGGTTTCCGTAAGTACTACCTTCCTCTTGCGCCTTTATTTTTCTTTGTTGATCTTGTGCGAGTTTCTTTGTTTTGTTTCCTTTGATCTAGGGCTCCATTGTCTCTTGAGAAATCGTCCGCCGCCTCCATCGTGGGGTCGGCGGAGACCTCCACCACTCGGCCGGATTGACCCGGCCACCGACCTCCGGGAGGCGAGGGCGGAACACGCGGGAGCCTTGAGGAGCAGAAGCCGCCCGCTGGAGAAAGCGGAGGCATAGAAAGCGAGAGCCGCCGCCTGAAAAGCGGCGGAGGCTGAGGCCAGCAGGCAACGGTGAAGAAGCCGCGCACCGCCGATTAGCGATTTTCATCACTCCCACGAACTCAGCGCCGCCACCTCCGGGAGTTCATGGCGCAGAACTAGAGGGAGGCGCGGCGAACACCCAGTCATAGAGAGGGACGGCGGCGACGTCGCCATGCTGGACGTGATTGTGCCTCCTCCGCCGCTGTCCGGGAGCGCGCAAGGTGAGCAACTGGCGGACCCGCCGGTGCCGCCGACTGAAAACGAGGTGGTGACGGGCCTGACTCTTGAGGTCGGTACGCCGGCGCGTTGCCGACTTGCAAAGGCGGCTTCGGCGCTACTTCCGCTGGAGACTGGCGCCGCGAGCTCCTCGATCCCGGACACCAGGCGACCAGCGCCGCACAAACTATGTGGGTGCGGGTTGGCGGGACGGGCCCTCTGAACAAGGCGATGCTAGATGTTCAAGCCAAACTCCGGTGAAGCAGCGCCATCAGAACTCCAACAAAGCGTGTCGGCATCGCGAGCCCATCGGGTATGCTTCTTGCTTCGTTTTTAACTCTTGTATTGCCGTGTGGAGGCGTCATTCTCCCTCTGAAGATGTAGTCCCCAAGTTCGGGCGACTCTTTGGCGGTGACGCGGAACCCTAACTAATGAGCTCTGGCTGGCATCCTAGCTGCTGGATTATCACAACCGTGTTGCCGCCTTCAACTCAAGGTCACGGAGTTGGATCAACATCTTGTCGACTTGTCGGAGGCAGAGTAAGCCTTATTCCTTTTCAGTGGGGGCGCTGGTGCACCCGCGGACTGCAATCCCAGATCGGGGTGGCTAGCTTGCGATCAGGCGGATCTTCCCGGCTATTGTTCTTCTTCTGTTGATTTTAATGACTCCTTTCTCCATGAAGTGGCTGCGCGCACCCATGAGCTATAATCCCGATATTCGGGCGGCTCTTTGGCGATCGGGCGGATCTCCCGACATTGTTCTTCTTTGTTGGCGGTGGCCTTCCTCACTTTTTTTCTTCATGAGAATAGCGCCACCTTGCAGCAGCAGCTGGTAAAGCCAACACTATGATGCACACTAAGGAGAAGGAAGCATAAGCTTTGGCTGAAGAAGCCTTGGCGGCTTGCCAGCTGGCCCGGCGGCAGGCGGAGCTTCTCGAGAAAGCCTAGAAGGAGGCGGAGAACAAGGAGACCAGCCTCCTTGCTGAGTTTGCGATTGAACGCTCCACCTGGACCGACAAGGAGGCGATGCTGACTTCCGGCTTTCATGAGATCGAGGACATAGTCGATGGTGAGCTTCCCTCTTTTTCCTTCTTTGAGCTGCCGAGCTGTTGGTGAAAAGCCGGCTACGGCAAATCTCTAACTTTGGCTCTTTGCTTTACTGTCTTGGCGGACTTCTTCCTAGCCACTCGAGCCTTGTAATCAGGCCATTGAAGCTGATCGCGCGAAGGATGGAGGGCGGGGCAGCCTTATGAGATCGCCACAGCGCCCCGAACTCTTAGCGGCGAGATCTTTGAGCATGGAGGCCGTCTTGGCCGCTCATCGAGATGTTGCGCCCGGCTTGAGCGTGTCGGCGTCGAGCGATCGCCGCCTTGTGGCGGACATGCGGCTTCCGCCTCTCCGGTCGGACCCGCCGGCAAGGCTGGAGAGTGGCGGCGGACGTCTGGAGGCACAGGAAGGGCTCCTCGGCCCGAGCTGGGCCTTGCCGGGACCTTGGAATCGTCAAGGCATGGTACCCTGGGCTGAGTCTAGCCCAGCTAGCCATGTTCCGGCTGGAAGCTCAGGAGGAGTTGGCTGTCGTGGAAGATGACCTCGTCAAGCGTGCAGCATCGATCACCGAGTAGACCGACACTAGCATCTTCGTCCCAGAGCGGGTTGAGAACGGCGCCCAGGCGCCACGAGAATGGTTCGGGTTGAACCTGGAAGACAGCATGGACTTGGCGGAGGTGATCGAATCTGGGCGAGGAAGAAGAAGCGGAGGAGGAAGCGAAGGGCTCAAAGGTCGGAGTGGGCGGCCAGCATCAGCTCGACCGCGCCTCGACAAGCCCTTAACCAGAGCAGCTACCACGAAAGCGACCAGCGAGGCTGGCCAGCCGGCGCTCCACCAACGAGCCTTGCCGACTCCTCGATCCTCGAACACATCTGCGCTCCCTAGGCGCTTTGTTTATCTTTTGCTTTGCACATCTGCTCGGTCTCGTGAAATTGTTAATTTTGCACAATTCCACCTGCGGGGTGTATCTCAAACTTCTGTTGAATATCGAACATGGGCCTCTGCTATGTAAAATATTTTGTCCGAGTTCTATCTTTTCTTGCTTGCTGCTCTTTGGCTTCTTTCCTTTGCCGCCTTCCCTTGGTTGTCGTCTTGCCAGCCGAACAGCCGCTCTGCGGACTGTGGCTGGGTCAAGTTCTTAGCTACTTCCTGGAAGGCAAGTACTTAGCCATTTTTAGAACATTTTAGCAAGGTAAGTAGAAGACGGCCGGCCGGCTGCTCAGCAGTCGGTCGAAGAGGCGGGAAGCCGGCCTGAACTATGCACATGCTTTGGGTCCTTAGCCATTTTTCATGTGGCCATCCTT